>CM008281.1:45835615-45960615 GCA_002319775.1 Fagopyrum tataricum
AAAATCACGGAAGAAGCGGCCGAGATTTCAGAAGGGGACAACCAACTTCCGAGAAGCTTCCCAAAGAGATCATCATTAACAAGTTCATCGTAGTCTAGCAATATTACTTCTCTGAATTAATCTATATCACGTATGCCTTTTTTATATAAACCAAATTCGTAATAAATACAACTCATATAGTACTCATTTAACATTAATTTGATACTAATTTTTATCATGTAATTATATATATTCGAAAAAATATAGGGTGAATAATATTCAATACATTATACCAATATACTCAAAACGTAACATTAACTTAAATATATAGAATTTTTACAAATATCCATGCACGGCACAGGTCCTAAATTAGTAATTAAAAAAATACATATACATTCAAGTCAATATAATAAATAAATAAAAATTTACCACAATAAATGAATTCGTACATGTGATATGACAATTAAACACAAATGTATTAACATGTATCAAGATAAGGGGTACATCTACATCTGTTTCCCCCTATGAACTACTCTACATAAGTGCATGTACATGTATGAAAGTGCATCACTTCCCCAACCGTACATACAAAGTCCTTCAATAATGAGAGGTAGAGTAATTGTACATTCTTACAACTCTTATTACCGAATAATATCCTGCCCATTAGTTGCAAGATATAAGCTCTTGCATAACACTTGATTGTGTCCTTGTTGACATCAGCTGACAAATTTGCAAAGTGTTCACGTAGCCACCGAATACGTAAGGACGAACCTACTAAATTACTCCTCGGGCGGAACAACTCCAAGAAGCTCCTCTATCACCTTCGCCCAATCATGAGCATGAGCAATGCCGGTCACTAGCTTCCCGTCTACTCGTAATCCTAGTAATACAACATCATCTTCTCAAGTGAATGTCGCCTCACTGACTGATAGGTGGAAAGTGTGTGTCGACCAAAGAAATAATAAATGGCTCTCTCATCATGCGGGGCATATTATCGGATGCCATGTATACACTTAAGAGGTTGCATGTGTAGCACTCCCTTAAATAAGGTATATGAATAATAATGAATGGTGCAAGTTATTCTGGAATTTTAGAATATCATGTAATGTGAAGTATATTATTTTAGTAACATATACGAGATAAATTTTACCTTAAATAAACAAGTAAGGTAAATAAGGATAATTTTAAACGAATTATAAATAAATATAAGTTTATTTTTGATTATGGGTATATAAATATAATTAAAGTGTAAAGAAAAGGATATATTTAAGACAATTTATATAAGCACGGGTTTATAAGTAGATTGTGTTTGTTTTTTGGGAATATAATCTATGTAAATTAGGGGTAATATTTATATAACTATTATATAAGGGTGTTTTCTATAATTAACCTAATGTAAGAGTGTCTACAAGTAATTTAGCACTAGTCTAGCTTAGATGAATTGGTAATAGAGAGGTGGGTGAGATCCGTAGGATTTTGTCACGTATGCTTGTGGAAGGAGAATTTGCCACCAATCCGGACCGAATAGAGCTTACCTACGGCACCTGGCTTTCTCCGGCGCATATTAGCTTAGCTGCGCTTAATAAGCCGGTTGGTTGGTTTTCGCCACAACTCTTTGGCGGCCACTTTCCTTACCTTACCCTCGCACCATTTCCGAGAGATTCTAGGAGGACGCCGGGGGAGATATTTACACAGAAGTATTTACAGAAATAGGTATTCATTTACGGATGGCGGAGGAAAAGACGGGAATCCCTAGACCTAGACCGATGAAAGGCCAGATTCCAGATGAACTAAGCGGGAATCGAAAGATTTCATTTCAAAGTAGGAAACCGGAGGAGAGATTGAAAGAAGCGATGAAAGCGATTCACCGAAAAAGACAGCAAAGCAAAGAGCGGACAGGCGGACTGAATGAACTAATACATGCACCTTGTGAGTAGAGGTGGGTTATAGCCCATTCCCTCCCTTCCATATCCTGGTCAGCATCCTATAATAATAATAATAATCATTATTATTATTTTAAGTTAATATCAGCTTTTTACTACCTATATAAAGCATTGCTAGGCTTGAAAGAATATACACATATTAAGCATCCTTGATAAACGTAGTCGAAGAAGAATACTGATTCGTTAGTATATCCGGTGAATTCAGTAGAAAAGCCACGTTTATATTATGACAAGGCAAGTGGATTATAGTTATTTTAAATAACTATCGTACATATTCGATCGATAATATATATATATATATATATATATATATATATATATATATAATCTCGTATTATATTGATGTGTATTTTAGCAGTTACTTGGATAATGGACGAACCGATGAAAATGTGAAATGTGGGTTATTAAGGTACGGACATTATGGGTAAATAATGACGGTTCGATAACATTATTAGAAATGTCCGTTGGGGCTTAATGGACCCCGAGAATTAGGTCGTCTAATTCCAATCTTGCTACCGGTAGGTTAATTTAGGGAGTCATGGATTTACCAAGAGGTTCTCCAAGACTTGCCCTTTGGTTGATTAACGGTTAAAATCAAACCAGGTATCCATGGTGATATTGCTAGCTGAACGCTAACGCAATTAAGTGTGTTTTTAAATCGGTAAAGTGTTGAAAATCTAGTACGGTAACATTATGAATATTATATGTTACTCTGAATTAATATGTATATTTTAAAATTAGGTTAATCCATCTTGTCGGTCTGTCAGATAGACTGACGCATTTTTATTTTATTCTTTTGTTTTGGTTGGTTATCAACCTTTGACAAGTTACGGTGAGTAGCAGATGACGTTTTGGCGTAATGGGAGTTACACTTGATGACCTCTCACTCTAACTTGAAAGTTTGAGTAACTTTAAATTTAAGTCAACATTTTTTATATATCTATAAATTATAGTTGTGGTCTAAGTCAAGGCATGTGATATAAAATGCGTTTTTGTATAACCGTTGAAGTCTAGTTTTTTACCCTGAGACGAATTTCAGTAGTAGTAAAGAAACAACTGACGTTGTAGCATATCTAGAGAGATACTATATTGGGGTGTTACAACATAAACTGCATATATAAATCATTTCAAAAGGTTAGTTAATACAAGTTCAATAAAATGTTAGATAATACAAGTGCAATAATTCTTTTTTTTTTCAAATACGTACGTAGGGATCACGGGTCCAAACATCCTCACTCATATGCTCCCGCTAGAGGGAAAGAACCGGTCCTTCATATGGCCCGGGAGGGATACTCATGACAACTATTACATCATAAAAATTCAAATACTTAGACTTGCAATTACATCGTAAAAATTCAAATACTTAGACTTGCAATTACATCATCTTAGATTTGCAATTACATCATAAAAATTCAAATACTTAGACTTGCAATGACATCAAGAAAACTCAAATACTTAGAGCTGCAATTACATCATACAAATTCAAATACCTAATGGTCATGGTCTGAGGTGCTAGCCCGTGTCGGACAAGTCTTCTTGTTGTGTGCCGGTTGTTTGCATATGCCACAACATTTTCTTCTTGAAACACCCTTATCCATCTCATTCCTTATTCTAGTTGACCGAGGTCTCCCAACAACTCTTGACATCGCCGGATCGGGAATCATTTGTGGTCCTTGGACATCTGGCCAATCTGACTTATCACCAACCAGGTTAAATGATGTGTTATATGTCAGTAATTAATCTTTCATAACTTATAGTGATAAATAAGTTTTAAAATTCCTCTTATGGTTTAATTTGTTTCTCCTTTATACTTATTTTTTAAAAAATGAATAAAAAAATAAGTAATCTTTCATAACTTATAGTGACAAATCAACATAAATTACATTGAGGTAGAAAGTAGGCGGCAACAAGTTGTTCCGCTAATCCTTTCTGAATAGCAAACCCGATCCTCCTAAACACTACATCTGAAAGACCTAGGTGATACAATATTACCATGCAAGACCCGATGCACCCTCTTGAGAATATCAACGGCATCGAACGCAAGAAAATCAAACGTATCAAAAGCGAACGGAAGAAACACATGTTGGTTTTCAATGCAAGTCCTTTTATGCTTACCACCTTCATATATGCCGCGTTGAGGGCCGCCTTACCTACCATAAAAGGCCCGTTACCCAAACCAACCAAATGAGAGACTCCCGTCAAATCTATACAATCGTGTTTTCCACCCACCCATCCAAACACTAACACATATGCCGGCCTTAACGTAAACCTTCATTCACGCGGATCAGCCAAGAAGGACACATACGCCTCTTTCTTAGCCGAAAATTCCTACTCTCTTAAACACGTCACATAGAACATCACAAACCAGATCATGCCTATATTTGAAGTCGGGTAGTTCTTTACAATGAACCGCATGTTCCCCAAAAGCATCCAAACCCCTCCGACAATTAGGCATAGGGCAAATCGCATCAGACGAGAACAAAGGAATCATAAGGAGATACTTGAGGATTGTGCGATACTCAAAAGCAGACATACATTGTCCTAGTCCATAAATAGGTATGGAAAGAAGGAAATTTTGGTTATGCGCTTCCTACAGACACTTAAAAATCGCTTTTTGTCTAAGGGTAAAATCAAAAGGTGCTTCCATCGCATGTACTGTTGTTCGCTGTTTTTACACCCTTATAAACCTTTATCAATAATGATAAAGACCTAAAAGTTAGTAAAAACCACGGTATGCTTTAAATTTATAAAACTTGTAATAAATATCCAATTTGTAGTGAACCCACAGTGTATGGGTCAATCACAGTATGGATAAGTACTCCAAGGTCGATCTCAGGGACCAAGTGTTTGAATTGTGATTGTGATCTAAGATAGAGTAAATCAAAGTAATAAAATGAGGTTGGAAAAGAAGGGAAGAAAGATAAAAAAGGTTTTGAAGGATTTTATAAAGTTCGCAATCAAATATCGGATTTGATTGAAAACCAATTAAAACAAACGAACGAAATATTGATCAATAAAAGAGCGCGGATTCCAAGGATTCAAGGTCAGTATTTATACGCACGGACTCACGACAACTCTCAAATGATCTATGGTTAACAAGCTTCATGGAAGAACGTTTCTAAGTTGTCAGTCTATTATCGGGTAAGTCTCAAGACTATCTAATTCCAAACCAACCACCTATTACCGGGTAAGTCTCAAGGTAGAGAGGTAGGAAATTCTAAACAAACCAGACTCCAAACTAAGGGAAAGGTAAACCATTACCGGGTAAGTCTCATGTATTACCCTACTTAGGAAGGAATCTAAGCACACTCAACCCAATAGAGGTTTTCACTTCTATTACCTATGATCAGTCTCTAAGGTATCTAAGAAGGGGTTTCACCGGGTAAGTCTCAACTCCAACTTAGGTTACTAGGTAGAAGAATTCTAACTAGGTTCAAGTCCTAACTAACCACTAGGATTTCAAGCTATTCAAACCAAGCATAAAACACTATTCCATCATAGTCCAAGTATAAACAAATCCCTATTCACCTTGGAACCACAATGGTTCTAGCCAACAATCAACATAATGAAAGCAATAATCAATTCAATGGAAGAATGCATAAAATAAGAAATAAAAGAGAGAATAAAGAAAGTACTCAACTTTATTAATAGGTAACTAGCAAAATGACAAATTCCCAGTATCGCGAAGTGTATCTGACTTGAATGAAATATAAAAGCCTGAATCTTTCCTAAAAACTCAATGTAGTTCAACAATGGTGACAATGGTGTCGAGCAAGGGAGAAGAAGAAGGTGGAGGGAAAGCGGCACTCTCAATAGAATCTTGAGAAATTGAATGAAGCGGAACCCTGGAAATCATTTAGAGCTTCCCTTTTATACCCAATAACCTTCCACAAAACGGGCCAGGCCAAAACAGGTCCGAGAAGAGCGAAATAATTCGGCGCACAGAAATCTTGGTCGTTAACCGAGATTTTTGAACGTCGGGGCCGAGATTGGCTTCGTGATCTAGCATTAAGGAAATCTCGGTCGGATCATCTCGGTCAAGTCTGAAAGTCTCGCCCGAGATGGCACAAATCTCGGCTGAGATTGGGACCGAGATGGAGACCGAGATTCCACGACAAAAACTTTTCAACCCAGCCGAGATAGGGAATCTCGGCCGAGATGGCTGGGATCTCGGCCGAGATCATGTGGATCTCGACTGAGATTGCTCTAATCTCGTGCGTTTCATCTTGTTTGCTCATGGCTCGTCTTTTCCTCCTTTCCCGTGCCTGCATGATCGCTCCAAAGCGTCCATCCGAGGCTTGATCCTCAAATGCATCGTTTTAGCTCCAAAACACGCCAAAATACCTACAAAGACAGCAAAAGTGTGTGTAGACATCTATACTCGCAAAGTTGTACTAAACAAGTATAAAGAACACAAACTAAGACCAAAACATGCATGCGGAAAAGGGAAAACTAACTATATGCTCTACTAAACTAGGTCGATAATTCATGTTATCAACTGTCTTACCGAGAAGAGCACTCGCCAAAGCATGTTGGGCTTTAGGGGGACGGTGTTCTTGACAGTATAACTAGAAAGATTAGAAATAGGAATAGAAGCTTGAAGATTGTCCAACGCTCTAAAAAACTCAAAGCCCATATCAATAATTCCACTATCCCACAAAATGTGGTCTTGAAGGGTCCAAGATTGAGCTCTAGAGGCCACAAAAGCAAAATAATAAGTATTCATAGCTGAGTATAACTTAAGGCTCCCAAACCGAATAAGCAAAGAAGCAAGTCGACACTAAAGATCGCCAAAAAGGGACCCCCACAAACCACAATATCCTCGATTGATACACGGAGTCCAACATCAAATAAGCAGTTGCACACTCCCAATGCTCCGGTAAACAAGCCCTCAAGCTAAATAACATCTTAGCAACACCCATACAAGCACGAAGCAAAAGAAGTTCACTATGTGGGTCCCTCAACTGCGGAAGAAGATGCATCAACTCAACCGCCCTAACAACTCTTTTCATGGCTAGTTCTTCAATAAACTCATCATCTTTACTCACTGCCCCACCCAACAACTTAACCCCCAAAGCCGGCCTTGCAATTCCATGAGGGAACAATCTTTCTCTAAGCTTTGACCCATCACTAGAAGGCCAAAAGAGCCCAGTCTTGCAAACATTCAACTCGAGGCCAAAACTCGAGTCAACTGGGGTCCACTAAGCCCTAACAAGCATTTCTAATAATGTTTACGCGCCGCCGTTATTATTTACCCATAATGTCTGCACGTATTAATAACACATATTTCACATTTTCATCTGTTCGTACACTAGTTAGACTACATGTTTCCTTTCTTAATGCATGGCTGCCAAGTACCTTATTATTGTTAGTATAGTTATTGAACACCTTTACTTTTAAAAGGATATTTCGATTTAATACTTGTTTCTTATTGTAAGGTCCGTGTCTCATTGATGTCAAACAAAGGCAGTCCTAGCCAGTGACATCCCGAGTTCTCAGAATTTGGGGTGTTACAACATACTTCTATTTGTAGATCGACCTCTTATTCATCCTCAAATATGGGTTGACTAGTTGTTGATAGGTGATGGAATCACTATCATTTTAGGTAGCTTTTAGAGTCGTTTTTATGTTTTTGAGTCAGTTTATATTGCTAATACTGTGATCCAGATAAAAGATTCAAATTGAAGCAAAAGAAGGTATTAGCAATACTTAGGAGTTGAAGAAAATCATCGAAGTTCAGATTCTGGTGCACACCGCCCCGCGGAGCAGTGTCACCGCCCCAGCGGTGACACTCATTTCCAGCGCCGCAGCCAGCGGCTTCACCAGCGACCGAAGACAACTTGTCACCGTCCCCGCGGCATCCTCTGTCCGCCCCCGCGGTGACAACACAGATGAGTGCCGCTGCCTGCGTCAACGGCCGCGGCCAAGACAAGCCTGTCACCGCCCCCGCGGACTCTCCAGTCCGCCCCTGCGGTGTCAACCATGAAGACCACCACCGAGAGCCGCAGCCGCGTCTTCGCCCGCGGCCATGAAGAGACATGTCACCGCCCCCGCGGCCAACCCTGTCCGCCCCTGCGGTGACCCAGCCTGACGAAGCGAAGACGGCGCCCCAGCGCCCTTGTCTGCGGCCATGCCAGCGGCCTTGTGAAGCCGAAGATCCAGTGTCACCGCCCCCGCGGTAACTCTGGGCCGCCCCTGCGGATTCTCACCAGAAGCGTTACGAAGTTAAAGAGTCAGACGTTTCAAGAGCATTCAAGGACCCGCCCCCGCGGGTATGACGAGCCGTCCCGCGGCCAAGAAGAAGTTGGAATGTTTTTGCCTAAACCGCCCCCGCGGCGCCCTTGGCCGCGGGTGCGGGTTAGCGTCAGAGGCTTTTACTCGGCTGTTTTCGACAACTTTAAGGACATTATTGTGGCTGTTTGCAACCACTTTAATTCACCCTTAATGGTGGCTGTTAGCACAGCCTCTTTACTCCTTTTTAATGCATTTTGTAGTATAAATAGAGCCCTTGGCTATAGGTATTTTCATCTCATTTTCCACCCAAAAACCTCTATATTCATAGTGTCTTTGTAATGAGTTTCTAAACTCCCTTGGCTACATTGGGCTGATTGAAGCTACATCACTAGTTGGTTGTAAGTTCCTTTTATATAAGTAAATTCCTTATCCTTTGTGTTATTCTCCTTGTTCTTTAACTTATGTTTGCATGTTTTTATCCACTTAGATTGATCACCTTAAGTGAAATAATACATGTTAAATGCTAGGATTAATTAATTCCGGGTTCGGGTCCTTAATCTAGTAGCAAACCCTTAGGTAAAAACTGGTTGTGATTATTTAAGGGAAAGGAAAATAACTATAAAGAAAGATTTAACGGGTTGTTTTATTCTTCTTTATATCTCTTTATCTTTATTAGAATGCTAACTTGTGGTTTAATCTTGTAGGTTTACGGATTAATAAGCTAGTTAAGTTGTGTTAATGCCGGTTGGCTTAACACATATCTACGATCAAGATGAGAACAAATGACGAATAAACTTATAAAAAGAACCAACCAAATAATATGTATGCTAAGATCTAACCTAGTGTAGTCCTTTAATCAACATTTTCATCACCAATTTTCCAATTGTGTTTGTCTTGTTTTACCACAATCAAAACCCCCCTTTTTTTTGTTACCAAATTAATAATCAAAATTGAATAGGAACTTGTTCAACTCTCTTGGGTTCGACCCTTACTTAATCACTATACATTAGTATTAAGTACGGATTTAACTTGATAAGCTTATAATAACGACCATAGGAAATAAGCCTTGTCAGTTGTCTTTGTTTTATAACCTCTTAGCTTTTTAGAGGTCAAAGCTTCTCCTTGTGATAACGGTGTATTAAGTTGAATACTAGGTCATGGACCCTCTAAATTTGTTTTACAGTTAGATCTAGTATTCTAGATCTATAATATGTCTAGTAGGTTCGGTAACAGTAGCCCAAAAGAAAAACCGCCTTGAAGTTTCCTAATAGTTTTGCCTCCAAATTATTAGCTTATAGGTTAATGTTTAAATCTACTAACATGTTCACAATTTTATCTACCTTAATAAAAGGCCCATCTCTAGGATTTTTCGTCGGAAAACTTACTTGATTTTGTGGAGGTGAGTCAAAATGAGGATTACGCCTATAACTTTGACTATTGAAAATGCTTTTATATTTGGGGGCGGTTTAAAATTTGTATGGGTTATTGTTTCTTCATCATTAGTTAATATTTTTGCTTGCTTAGCATTAGAAGAATTTCAAAGTCATTGATCCATAGCGTCAACTTCTTCGTTTAGGTATAACCTTAATTAGTATTGCTTTATGTTCTAGACCAACTACTTCATCATTTATTATGTATAAGTAGGTGGATTGTAGACCTGAACAAATGCGGGCTTGGGCCGGGCTAAATCTAAAATCTTGCCCAAAATGTCCGGGCCATGCCGGCCCGCCTTGAACGGGCCTCCAGCAAGGCCCGTGCCCACCCACGTGTAAACACGGGTCGGCCCGCTCGTGTTTACACTTATTCACTTTTACTTTTACTTTAATTTTAATATTATATATATAAATATGTATAAGTATATATATATATACGGGTCAGCCCGCGGGATGAATCCAACACCCATGCCCGTCCCGTGTTTTTGGCGGGTGGGCGGGCCGGACGGGTCGGCCCAGATTTGTTCAAGTCTAGTGGATTGGTATTGTTTCTCAATTTATAAATGACTTTTTATTTTAATTGCAAAGAATAAATCCCTTTGTGCAAACTAATTCCTTCAATTAATAATTTGAATATTAGGAATCTAGAAACAAACTAATCTTCAAGACTAGCATAATAATTTGGTCTACATGGCCAATATATCGGTCCTTGACTTACTTGCATATAAATCCATTCATAGTTTGGTCCCTAAATATTTTATGTCTAATGTGTGATAGCACTCCCTTCAACGTCTTTTTTCAATCATCGTTCTATTCATATCTCTACCTCTTTAAACTTAATAAACATATCCTTTTGTTCTATTTCCTTTATATTCCTATTTTGGAGATCTAGCACTTGACTTATGTAATTTCAGGCATTCTAGGTATTTGCGGATCACAAATGACACATCTATGGCTGAATGTCTTGATACACACTAAGGGATTTCTTGCGGTCAATGAAGTCAAGGTCAAGACAAAATTGATTGAAGTCCGAGAGTAAAGTGAAGAACATCGGGATAAGTACATGATTGCTCGAGTAGGCCCAAGTCGGACGCGAGGCCCGCTTGATATGATTGGACGACGTATTATTTTGTATATATTAAGGGAGAAACATTTTTTGTCACGTGTCCTCCCGTCGTTTAACCTCAGCCCAAATTTTTTGTAAATACAACAATATCTCAACAATTTAAATAATTTTTCAAAATTAGTTAATTAGTTTTTAATAACCGGGTTTTAAACCATTTTTGATTATGTAATTAAAATCAACAATATCTCCGATTTCAAATCCAACATTTTTAATTTAGTGTTTAAAATCACAATAATTAATAAGCATTGTTTAATTATGTAATTAAAATCAATATTTATAATCGGGATTATCTTATCTTATATATATTAAGGGAGAAGCATTTTTTGCCACGTGTCCTCTCAGGAATAAACGTCAGCCCAAAAAATTTTAAATCCAACAATATCTCAGCAATTTAAATAATTTTTTCAAAATGAATTAATTAGTCTTATCTTATCTTATATATATTAAGGGAGAAACATTTTTTTGCCACGTGTCCTCCAGAAATTAACGTCAGCCCAAAAAATTTTAAATCCAACAATATCGCAACAATTTAAATAATTTTTTCAAAATTAATTAAGTTAATTAGATAAACGTGCATTTTGCAACTCATGTGAATTTGAACTAACTGATCGTAAAACGTCTCATAAGGTGCGGGTATTACACCAGTTTTGACTGATCCATAATTTCGAAATATGTTAAATAACATTTTTTAAAATTCAGTCTCGCACAAGGTGCGGGTATTACACTAGTATATATTAAGGGAGAAGCATTTTTTGCCATGTGTCCTCCCAATAATTAACGTCAGCCCAAAAATTTTTAAATCCAACAATATCTCAATAATTTAAATAATTTTTTCAAAATTAATTAATTACTTTTGAGATAATTTAGCTATTAGTGTAGTTTTTTTTATAATGGGTAGTAAATATGCAGGCAAAATTGTATCACGTATTAAGTGTATAGGTATAAATAGATTTTTTAAAATTTTTAATGCTTTTTCCTCTCTCTCCTCTCTCTTCCGTTCTCTCCCTTCTCTGGACGACAATGGCGATTCTTCGTCGCCCGTCATCCTTCTTCGTCACCCCATTTATTTGTCTCCGATTTCCCCCCCTCTTCTCTTCTCTCGACCTCGTCTCCCTCTTGCCGCAACCGCCAAAGATCGATCTGCAGCTTTCCTTCTTCCTCTGCGCGAGCTCTGCGCGAAGTAGATGTTGACGAGGAAGAAGGGATGTGTTCGTCTTCCCTTCCCCCACAACACGACCTCTGCAACTTCCTTTTTCACAGTACCAACTGCTTATGTACAAAAGATTGTAGTAAATTATTAGTCAATTGAAGTCCCTTTTGATGGATCCAAAACCCTAATTCAAAATTTTCACTTGATTGATTATCCTTGGTAGTCCGCTAGATTGATTATGTGCAGATAGATTCGTCAATTGAAGTCACATTTGACACATATGTGCAGATAGATTGTTCCAGTGTTGCTTGCTGAACCTATCTAACAACTTAAAGAGCTCGACATTGATCTGTTCTCCAAATATGCGAGGACTGTTGCTGAAAATGGGTATGAGTTACCAGATTCCATTGTAAATTCAATGCTTAAATATCTTGTTGGTGTAGGAAGACTATATCAATGGTATTGAAGTAGATAGATAGTAGCTTGAAGGGTACAATCTGATTGATTGTGATTGTGATTGGTTCTCACTGATTTAGTTCCAAAATACATGGAACAACCTTGTTTATATGCATAAAACAAGTGTTATGGTTCATACTATATTTTACTAAAAGTTTTGTTTCGTTTCATTCCACCAATAATTTATCATTAATAGTGCTTGTAATCATTATTTGCTATTGATGAATTAATGGGACCTCATTCTGGTCTGTTGTATTGATGGAAATGGCTATTGGTGTGGAATTTCGTTTTAATGTTCATAATAATCCATGGTTGCTTCTTGACCAGGTGAACTGCTTTTTGCGTCTGATATATATTGCTCTCTTAGTTCTTCTTTAAGTTATCATAGTTGGCTGAATGGATCAGTTTCTTGTGAGATTTTCCTCATCCTACTCATTGTACTCTTCATGTGACTGATTAACCCTAGTAAAATATATCCGGTTTCACAAAAGTTAATGATGATGAATATTCAAAGTGGATGTTCTTTGAAATTCGGAAGTAGAAATACTTGGATGCCTTGGACATGTAGCTATGAAGTATAGCCTTTCCCATGCTATATATTCTGGCTTGTATTTATATAGCACATGTCCGTCTTCGATCTTTGTTTGACATTCATATGGTGTTTGATTCTCATTATCCAGGCATGATCATGCAAAAGCCCATGATATTCTTGCTAAGGAGTTGAAGGTGATTTCTGCTACAACTAAAGATCTCTTCGAGGAAATGACACAGCTTTTAAGTGTGGACAACATTAGGTCTACATAAACCATTTCAATCTTAGTTTTATTATACTTTTCTGGTAAATTTATATATATAATACCATCATAAATTATTTTAATGCAGAGAATATACGAATTTAGCCAATTACAGTGATACAAAGTCTCAAAGGATTCACACTTTTTATGAAGTAAACATGATGATAAACGCCAGTCCTATATTTCGTGATAAGCTCCAGTACACTATGATGAATAAGTCGAGAATGAATACTCGGATTCACCAGAGGTAACTGGTTATGCTATTTTGCGTATGTGCCAGTTTGTAAAATGCAGAGTTATAATGTTCTTGATGGAGTTTGTATTCCTTTGCAGTTTCAATTGGCGGCACGATTGTGGGCCAACGTTTGCTGTGAATAAACCTTTGAAGATTTCGTCTGATTCAAAGCCTGGAGCTCATGGTGTAAGTGATACAGGATAACACCTATATTTAAACCCGAATCAGCTTTCTCAGCTACTTGAAAGCTCTGACATTTTCTTTTTACCCTCACGACATTTCAGCATGGACACGTTGGTTTGTATGACCTTAATGCTCCAGGTATATCCCTGTTAATAAGTATTTATGCACCTAAATGAAGCGACAAATGTACAAATTATTTTGCCTTGGGCACTTTAACAATGGGATCTCCATTGATTTCTCCACTTTGTGTTCAGTTTCTGTTGAATGTCCTTTACCATCATTTTTACATTGAAAACTTGGACGTATACATGAATTTGAGGGATAACCAAATAGCACAAAAGACTTACTTTTGAGTCTTTTGCTTTTGTTCAATCTATCATGGCTTGCTGCTAACAAGTTTCATAATTGCCTACATCTGAATGTACTCTGATTCAGCTTCTGCTCCTCTGAAGTGGCCTACGACCCCTCCTAATAAAGGTGCATCCTACTAAATTTAATATTGTAAGCTTTTTGATGCGCCCTTGACCACCATGACCGCGGATGAAGAGGACGATGCTTTGCGGGTTCGCTCCGATGGACCGCTCACTCGTTCCCGAGCCAAAGCCATCGCCCAAGCTACCGGCTCAATCATCCGACGCACCGTCACATCACTTGGACCCGTTAGTGGCAGGCCATGTCACCACTCCACCATGGCATAGGCTTCCGGCGCCACGTCATCAAGCTAGCAAATATGATTATTATTATATTTTTCATTTTAAATAATAATAGACTTTAATTTTCGGAACATTAATTCCGGAACTTAATTTCGTGAGTTAATTTCCGGCATTGATAGTCTAGACCTTTGGTTTCGGGAGTTGCCCCGACTTTATTTCCCGCCTTTATTTCCGTCATTCAATTTCCGACTCTTGGTGTAGCCTTCACCCACTATATAAGGGATGCTTGGCTTCACTTGTAAATCATGTCTAATTTTAATCAAGTATTTTGAAGGAAAATCCTCATTCTTGATCTAGGCATCACTTCCTCTTCAATCCCCTCAAAGTTCTTCCTTGGATCAAGTCTTAGATCCAAGAACTCACATTCGAGGATTCTTCTAAAGAATCAAATTATCAAATCCACTACAACGTTTGCTCGATCTCTCTAGATCGAATCAAACCTACGCTTCCGCATCCATATCAATCGCTTCCGCCCTACCAAACTTCTATCAAAGTTCTCATTTGCACATCAACAATGAGTAGTCGAAACTCTAGCTTGGTCTAGATCCGGCGTTCGTCCTTCAACGATTCCAAGGACGCATCAAATTGGCATCAGAGCAAAGGGATCGAAGCTAAGTTCTCTTTACTCTTGTTTTTTGTGCGTTATATTTTTATCCTTCTTTGCCTTTGTTGTTCTTCAACTTGTTCTTCGTGTTCTTCGAAGTTTTCTTGAAATTTTTTTTTTCTTTTTTCTCACCAAACAAATTTAGGAGATAGTTGGTTTGCCATTAAACCATCTATCAAAAACAATTTGTTCTTCAACCGACCCAACCGACAAGTTTGTTAATCGATTTTACCAAATTTCTTGGGATTTTTTTGTTAACAAATTCGGATATCTTGCATTTTGATATTCAAACAAAAACAAAAATCAAAACTCTTCAACAAAGCGGATTTGTTTCCAAAGTGTTTCATCTCTTGCATCAAAAAAAGTTGCAAAGTTCAAAAAAAAAAAAAATACAAAGTGAAAAGACGTCCGGCAAACCGGTCCATCCGAAAAATCGGATTTTACAAAACGGTCAAAGACCGAAAGCAAGCAAAGCTTGCCGAGTGAACAATCCGTCCATCTTCTGTCTCTCCATTTTCTTACATACGTGCAAAATATCACTTGTTTATTTGTGTGAATTGGTTCAAATTTTGTTGGATTTGCCTACCTTGCTTAACCGCCAAACGGTCTTCCCAAAAGTAGAACCTTAACGCACTTGAACTTGGGTAATGTTGACTTAATTCGTCACCTTGCTCATTTGATTGCTTGCATTTGTTTGTATTCATTTGGAATCATGACTAACGTGGATATAGAAAACTCACAGGATGCTCGTGAACGAGAAAATGCCTCCTTATCCGAGGAAGTTGTTAGTCTAAAGCAACAAATGGAGGAGATGAGGGCACAACTTTTGGCCCTTACGACCACTCCACGCCCCGCCCCAAATCCAAATGACACCATGGTCGAGACTTCCACGTCCGACGCTCGTCGGAAGGGCAAAGGGCTTTTGGGAACCGACCCGTATCAAGGTCTTAGGCTTGCCTCAGTCATCGAAAGCCAAACTCAACAAGACGGCAGGCACCACCTCAATGAGACCGAGAACAATAATGGCCCGACTCCGGATGATCTACTTTATGTAGATACAATGGATCGGAACAAGCGCTTCGAGCGCAATCGTAAACGGTACGGATCGCCCCCACCTTTATCTAATGCACATAATACTAACCGTCCCATACAGGAAGAATATCGGCACACCAATCAACAAGATCGTCATCCTCGACGTTCCGGTAATGATCGATATGAGCAACGCCACCAACGACGTAGCCGGCGTTCATCATACCGCGACTATGATGAGTATGACGAGGGGGACGATTTTGATGAGTTTTCCGACGATGAAGCCAACTTGGAACGGGTGGCTCATGTCCGTCCATGGCACCCACCCGTCCGAGATCCATTTGAGAACCAAGACCGAGGAGAAGAATGGTTGCCTCCTCCTAACCCACCAAGGCATGCACATCAACGAGCCCATCGTGATGATATGCCACCGCCCCGCCCGGATCCCTACAAAGCTCGTAGGGAAGGTAAAGTTAAATTTCCAATATTTTATGGGGAATATGATCCTTGTGTGTTTCTTGATTGGGCACAGGACATGAAAAGGGCTTTGAAGGATTGCCACTATGAGGAGTACGAGAAGATCGAAGCGGCAACCTTGTACTTTGAAGGCGATGCAAAATCTTGGTGGAACCGGTATGAACACGTCCGTGAAAACCGAGGATGGGAACCGGTTGCGACGTTTGATCAATTGATCTACGTCATGACAAAGAAGTATGTCCCCGACGACTTCAAAAATGATATGCGGATGCAAATTGCCGAGTTCCAACAAGGCAAACTCACTCCGGTGTCCTACTTGGCCAAGCTCGAGGACATGCATATGAAGGCCGGCATCTCGGCCTCACCCTCCGCCTTACGCACCAAGTTCATGAGTGGCCTCAATCCATCAATCCGACGACCCCTTGAGATCGTTCCATATAGGGACTTGGGAGCTTTGTATCATGCGGCCATGAAGCTTCACAAGCAACAACAAGAGACTCCAAAATACTCAAGGTATAACTCCTCTCCAAATCAATACGCTTATTCTACTAACACCCGTGCTCGAGATGTATCTAGTTATCAGGAGTCCGGAGCCACCAAAGGAACCCAACGGATGGTCCAATCCACCCGACAAGCGGATACCGAGAGGGCACCACAACGTGGTCCCAATGTCCCGGCACAAGTGCCTCCCGCCCGCACCCCTCAAGGACCTCCACCGGCGGCACGGCCAAGGGAGCCCGTGTGTTATAAATGTAGCGGATTCGGTCACGTCCAACGTGATTGCCCGAACACAAAGCGTGTGTTGTTTGCCAATCCCTCATATGAAGATGAGGATGCTGAAGAAGACGGCGATATCATCATAGAGGATGACCAAGACGCCGACCTCTACTACGGCATGGAACCATGCGACGAACAAATGGCTTGCGGCCCGGCACAACCCGGTAAGTTCGCCCTTGTATCTCGTAGAATTTTAGCCGTTAAGGAATTTGTCCCTATTGACCAACGCGAGAATCTCTTTCACTCTCGTTGTTTGGTCAATAACACTAGTCTCTCTCTCATAGTTGATGGGGGTTCTTGTTGTAATATTATCAACGAAAAAGTGGTAAAACACTTTAAGTTGCCTACAACCCCCCACCCAACACCTTATGGAATCCAATGGATTTTCGATAAGGCGTGTGACACCGTCACACGACAAGCTTGGGTGACGTTTTCCATAGGCGGCTATGTTGATAAGATCCTTTGTGATGTTATCAAGATGGACGCCACACATGTATTATTAGGACGACCATGGCAATTCGATCGCCGTACATTCCATGATGGTTATCTTAATAGATACATGTTCCAATATAATGGAAAACGGGTCACATTGTTGCCTATGACTCCACATGAAATATTAATTGATTATGCGGAACGGAAGAGGCAACAAACCATTGATGAGACCACTACGCCGGCAACATCGGACCCTCCTAAGAGTCCTTCCGATGTTGTGGGTGCTAGTACTTCCGGATCCCGGAACACCGTCTCTAGTAACCGTGCTATTGAGTCTAGAGGTAGTAAAGGAAGCATCGTCCCAACGAATGCAACTTTACCATCTCCGGAACCAATAATCAAAGGCCGGTGTGAGCCGAGGGTACTTTTCGCCCGGAAACATGATGTGACATCGGTCAAGGAAGGCAAGTTGCCATGCTTCTTACTTGTTCCTTTTTGCTTATCTACTTCCAATGACCTTAGTAATATGCCGCACGAGGTGTCTACTTTGTTGTCTGATTTTCAGGACGTCTTGACCATGAACTACCACCCGACTTGCCACCGATCCGTGGAATTGAGCACCAAATCGATTTGGTGTCCAGCGCGTCTTTACCCAACCGTGCCGCTTACCGTGCAAGTCCGGAAGAAACTAAGGAGCTACAACGTCAAGTCCAAGAGCTCCTAGACCGGGGATATGTTCGTGAGTCACTTTCACCATGTGCCATGCCGGTCATTTTGGTGCCCAAGAAGGACGGGTCTTGGAGGATGTGTGTCGATTGCCGAGCCATCAACCAAATTACCGTCAAGTACCGGCATCCGATCCCGCGCCTCGACGACATGTTGGATGAACTACACGGCGCCACCGTGTTCTCAAAGATTGATCTCCGGAGCGGGTATCACCAAATCCGGATGGCCGAGGGTGACGAGTGGAAAACGGCTTTCAAGACAAAGTACGGATTATATGAGTGGCTTGTCATGCCGTTCGGACTCTCCAACGCCCCATCAACGTTCATGCGCCTCATGAACCATGTCCTTCGCCGGTTTTTGGGTAATTTCGTAGTTGTTTATTTTGACGATATTTTAATTTTTAGTAAGTCTTTGGATGAACACATCGGGCACCTTCGCCAAGTGCTCGAGTGCCTTAGACAAGAACAATTATTCGTCAATATTGAAAAATGTGTCTTTTGTTCCGACACAACTATATTTCTTGGCTATGTCGTGTCTAAGGACGGACTCCGAGTAGACGAATCCAAAGTTCGCGCTATTCGGGAGTGGCCTACACCTAGTACGGTCACCATGGTCCGAGCCTTTCTCGGCTTAGCGGGCTTCTACCGACGCTTTGTCAAAGACTTTAGCTCGGGTAGCGGCGCCGCTTCATGAGCTCACTACTAAGGGTGTCACGTTTGAGTGGCGTGATACCCATGCTCGAGCGTTTGATGCGCTCAAAGACCGACTTTGCAATGCACTACTACTCCAACTCCCAAATTTCTCGAAAACCTTCGAGGTGGAGTGTGATGCATCTAATGTTGGCATTGGGGGGTTCTTCTCCAAGAGAATCGGCCCATTGCTTACTTTAGCGAAAAGCTTTCCGGTCCACCACTCAACTATCCAACCTATGACAAGGAACTATATGCTTTAGTTCGTTGTCTAAAGACATGGCAACACTACTTGTGGCCGAAGGAGTTCGTGATTCATTCGGATCATGCGGCTCTTTCGTATCTCAAGAGTCAAACTAATTTGAGTCGGCGCCATGCAAGTTGGGTAGAATTTTTAGAAACCTTTCCTTATGTCATTCGGCATAAGAAAGGAAAAGAGAATGTGGTAGCCGATGCCCTTTCTCGGCGATATATCCTCTTGGTGCATATGGACGCCAAGATCCATGGCTTTGCTCTTATCAAAGAGTTATATGCCACGGATCTTGACTTCAATGATATATCTGCCAAATGCCTTGACCTCCGAGAGCATGAGACCTTCTTTATTAATGATGGCTATTTGTTCCGCGCGGGAAAACTTTGTATTCCGCGTTCGTCCATACGCCACTTGTTGATAAAGGAAGCCCATGAGGGTCGTGGTCACTTCGGTGCTACCAAGACTTTCGCCGCTCTCCAAGAGCACTTTTTTTGGCCGAAAATGCGCAAGCATGTGACACGGTTTTGCACAAGTTGCATAACATGTCATCATGCCAAATCGCGTCAAGGTCCGGACGGATTGTATTCTCCTTTGCCTATACCAATGGGACCTTGGGAGGATCTTTCTATGGACTTTGTAGTTGGCATACCTATGTCCAAACGAGGCAACGACTCCATTTTTGTGGTAGTCGACCGTTTTTCCAAAATGGCTCATTTTATCGCGTGTAAGAGCACCCAAAATGCTAGCGATGTTGCCACATTATTCTTTAATAATGTGGTGCGCTTACACGGGATACCACGTTCCATCCTTAGTGATAGGGACGTGAAATTTGTGAGTCACTTCTGGAGAACGTTGTGGGGAAAACTTGGAACCAACTTGTTGTTTTCAAGTAGTTATCACCCCAAAACCGATGGTCAAACGGAGGTGACCAATCGGACTCTCGGTGCTCTACTTAGAGCAACGCTTAGGAACAACCCACGAAAGTGGGAGGACTTAATTTCGGTTGTGGAGTTAACAGGTCTAGGCACTCGGCAACTAAACTCTCACCATTTGAAGTTGTCTACGGCCTTAATCCACACACGCCATTGGACTTCACACCACGTCCACTCAAGGACGGTGAACACATCACCGCCGCAAGTCGAGCCGCCTCAATCATTGAACTTCATGAGCGGACAAGAGCGCAACTCCAACGTCGTGCCGCCCAACTTGCCGAACAACGCAATAAGGGCCGTCGCGACATATCTTTCGAGCCCGGCGATCTTGTTTGGCTCCACTTAAGGAAGGAGCGTTTCCCATCTCGACGCAAGGGCAAGCTATCGGATCGAGGTGATGGCCCTTTCCGGATCCTATCACGACATGGTCCAAATGCCTACAAGTTGGAACTTCCGGATTCCTACGGCGTGCACCCAACGTTCAATGTCAAGGATCTAGTCCCTTATGTTGAGCCCTTATTTGACGACGGTGAAACGGGGACGTTTCACATCCAAGATGGGGGGACTGATGCGCCCTTGACCACCATGACCGCGGATGAAGAGGACGATGCTTTGCGGGTTCGCTCCGATGGACCGCTCACTCGTTCCCGAGCCAAAGCCATCGCCCAAGCTACCGGCTCAATCATCCGACGCACCGTCACATCACTTGGACCCGTTAGTGGCAGGCCATGTCACCACTCCACCATGGCATAGGCTTCCGGCGCCACGTCATCAAGCTAGCAAATATGATTATTATTATATTTTTCATTTTAAATAATAATAGACTTTAATTTTCGGAACATTAATTCCGGAACTTAATTTCGTGAGTTAATTTCCGGCATTGATAGTCTAGACCTTTGGTTTCGGGAGTTGCCCCGACTTTATTTCCCGCCTTTATTTCCGTCATTCAATTTCCGACTCTTGGTGTAGCCTTCACCCACTATATAAGGGATGCTTGGCTTCACTTGTAAATCATGTCTAATTTTAATCAAGTATTTTGAAGGAAAATCCTCATTCTTGATCTAGGCATCACTTCCTCTTCAATCCCCTCAAAGTTCTTCCTTGGATCAAGTCTTAGATCCAAGAACTCACATTCGAGGATTCTTCTAAAGAATCAAACTATCAAATCCACTACAACGTTTGCTCGATCTCTCTAGATCGAATCAAACCTACGCTTCCGCATCCATATCAATCGCTTCCGCCCTACCAAACTTCTATCAAAGTTCTCATTTGCACATCAACAATGAGTAGTCGAAACTCTAGCTTGGTCTAGATCCGGCGTTCGTCCTTCAACGATTCCAAGGACGCATCACTTTTTATCTCTCCTCTCTTTATAATACTATCCTATGAAATATAAAGCCCGAACTAGTTAAGGTTCCAAATTTCGCTCAGATTTAATGTATTACATCATCAAAATTGTAGCATATGGTGTTCATTATCCGTACACTTTGTTTGCAGGTTTTGAGTTTGGAGACCCTTGGAGTAAGGTTAATGGAGTAACAAGACAATACAAAGTTTGGTTATGGAGATTTGCATGCAGTTCCGATTGGCATCATTATCCGATTTGCATGCAGTTCCGATTGGTTATAGAAACACTAACTATGCACTTTCTATTTGTGAATGACTTTCTATTTGTGAAGGGACCCAACGTTATACTCTGTTACCCAACCCTGTCACCCAACCCTGTTACCCAACCCTGTTACCCAACCCTGTTACCCAACCCTGTCACCCGACCCTGTCACCCGACCCTGTCACCCAACCCTGTTACCCGACTTTGTTACCCAACCTTGTTACCCAACGTTATACTCTGTTACCCAACTTTGTTACCCAACTTCGTTATTACTCGATTTTAATACCCAACGTTCTACATCCAAATTCATTTATGTTACCCAACTTCGTTGTTACCCGATTTTAATACCCAACGTTCTACATCCAAATTCACTTATGTTACCCAACTTCTTTGTTACCCGATTTTAATACCCAACGTTCTACATCCAAATTTACTTATGTTACCCAACTTCGTTGTTACCCGATTTTAATACCCAACGTTCTGCATCCAAATTCACTTATGTTACACAACTTCGTTGTTACCCGATTTTAATACCCAACGTTCTACATCCAAATTTACTTATGTTACCCAACTTCGTTGCTACCCGATTTTAATACCCAACGTTCTACATCCAAATTCACTCCGGTTACTCAACTTTGTTGTTACCGATTTTAATACTCAACGTTCTATATCCAACTTATTACTTTATTATATTTAAGTATATGTTTGTTTTGGTAAGTTTGATGAGATGATATACGTTCACCGAGGCAATTTAGCATATCCAACTTTCAAGTTTAGTTGGTTTTACTTTCAAGTTTAGTGGTTTTACTTTATTATATTCAACAGAGGCAATTTAGCATGTACAATGTACATATCTAGGAAGCAGAAACGATGAAATTACTTTATAATGCCCTTCAAATAGTGCTAAGACAAAATCTACGGTTCCTCTAGACAATCGATCAACACCTAAAACAATAAAAGCTTATCGAGTATCTATAAGCAACCACTTTGGGTGGATCACTTTCACTAAAATAAGACCCCATACTTATCTGCTTCACTTTGAACCACCTCAAGGTCTTCTTTGGCACTCAACTGCATAGCTAAATGTATATGATACTCTCATTTACGGTAGGATGAGATAGAACTGCATAGCCAACTGTAATCAATGAGAGTTGTTAAGGAACAATTCTTGAACCCAACTATCCAAGCCTTTATTTGGTTGAAGTTGAAAATCAGTTTTCGTCTTACTCCGTTAATCCTTGAACCCAGCTATGCAGGCCTTCTGAGCAAGATTGTGTTGCTCTAACTCATTGATCTTGCTTAGTGAATCTTCTTGCTTTTAATTTTCTTTTTCCATATCAACAAACAAATTGATGGAACTCCACAACAGTACATGATGATCTATGACCAATAATTGTTCGAACCACTATATAGTAAACTAGATTTAGAAACTCTACTCCTGCAAGGCTACAACTATTTCATGATGGTAAATAGGTGAAGTGGTAATATCTTGATTATCAAGAGAAATAACCAGTCCTTACATTGGATATAGAAAGATGACGATCTAAAGGAAGTTTCTTGAAAACAGCTGGCATATGGTGGTCGAAGACACCATATATACGATCACTTCCAGGACGTATGAGTAACAAAAAAAATGATTTATATTAATTTCAAAAGAGGATAATATATGGGAGATAATTTGATTTGAAGATAAACTGAAGAGCATGTGATATTCAAAAAAAAACTTGCAAACAGAGAAGGTGAAGCAAAAAGTGTACCATAAGAATACAACAAAGAAGCTGAAAATGAATTTTCACTTGCATGAATATAAGAAGTAATTCATTGTCCTTTAAGAAAAGTTAGTGATCAAGTGAAAATAAAGAAGAAGAAAGGCTTATTTGTTGTCATGTATTCCTCTATTTATTATACACCAGGTAAGTATCTGTGGAACAAAGACACGGTGAGAAATGCATAACTATTTGTTCTTCACCAAGTGACATTTAACCCTATTTGGCCAGCCAAGAGTTACTTTATTTACATCTCATTCAATTTCTAAAAACTTTAAAATTTTTGATGATAAACTATTAGCTCTGTCTTCTACTTTCAGATAGAATGAGTGATTATAGGACTTAGATGAAAAACTAAATAGATGGCTCCTCCTGTAGAGTGTCCAAAGCAGAAACATGGAAGCCTTGTATTCTTACTCAGGACCTCATCCAAATATGCTTGCACATCATTTATGACATCGTTTAGAGAATGAAAACATAACCGCGCAGTCCATCACTACCACAGTGTCCTATCCAGTCTAGTTCATATACCTTGAACCCGTTTGCGTTTAGTATCTTTGCAAAACTGCTTTCCGTCTAGTCCATATACCTTAAAATTCATGATAGTTATTATAAAACACATAATTTAGCAGATAGTATAAGAGATGAAGTAGCACCTGATTAAATGACAGTCAAGTGAGATAACAGAAAGGCAATCCATTTGTCAAATTCAAGGGTGACAAGAAAATTCTACGTGAGTTACCACCATATGTTCGGTCCTTTGCTCCACTAGTAGCACTTGGGCTTTTGTTTTGTTATTATGTTGGACCCTATTTGAAAAAAAAAACACCAACTTGTTCACAAAACCTCCATTTAAAGCAACAAAACTACCCATTCTAAGTCAAGTAGTTGTCATCGGTGTTGCCTCTTTTGGACAGATATTCATCACCCCTAAATTCTCTATTAAGCTTAAAGAATCTCTAATATAAGTGCATTATAATACATAATGGTATTTGCTTAGGATGTGACTGAGTCGCATACCTGTCATGATGTTCACTTCATTCCATCATTTTGTAGGCTTATCACTTAAGACTCAAGAACTGACAGCTATGGTTTTTTAGCTGTTAAACAAAGTACCATGATAAAATAGTTTAACGAGAAAATATAGCTTAAGTTGAAAGCATGGTTGTTACTCCCTGTATCCGAAACCATTATTACAAGAAGTTAGAATTTACATAATCGATGCAAGCTGTGGAAACATGACAATTTGTTATCTGCTGTGGTAGTTAACATATATCAGGTGCAAGCAGTGAGAGCAAAGAAATAATAGTGCAAACTGGTAATCTCAATTGAATATACAGTTCAAATGTCATCAAACTATCAGAGTTCCTTATTGCCTTTGAAGTTTCAAAATAATCGATCAAAATAGGTTGTGAAAGAATAAGCTAAGTCTAGGCTGCAAACAAATTCTCTACACAACTGAAAATATCAGCAAATGCCACAAACTTGATTCGGGGGAACAAAGAATGTACCTTGTCTCTTCGTGTCTGCGTTTTATTTACCCGTTTGATAGTGCCTCTCTTCGTAATTTGAAGATTATGCTCTGTTGGAACCTGTCAAATCGGAGTTGGCTCTCCGGCGAAGCTTCTTGGTGGCCGACAACGATGCGGACTGGTGGCGGATCTCCAGAGACGCGGTCCTTCCAATGGCCGAAGAATGATCTCTCCCTCTGCCGATCTAGGGCGAGAAGAGAGGTGAGAGAGCGGAGACGAAGAAACAAGAGGGCGAAGAATCGCCATAAATCGCCGTCCAGAGAGAGAACGAAAGCAAAAAAAAAGGCTGAAAAAAAAGAAGCTATTTATACCTGCATAGTTAGTATCTGATTAAAAAAATGCCTACATACCTTGTACCCTAGTTAAAATAAATGCATTTATTTAACCAAAAAAAAAAGTGCATTTATAGCCCATTTAACTCAAAAGAATAAGGTAATAACTAATTTTTTTTCTTCTTTTTTTCTTTGGATATTAAAGATTTTAAGGTGCAAACCAAGGAAAAAGCACAATATTAAATGAGAAAAACCAAAACCGGGTTTCCACAAACTCAATTTTGACTGATCAAAACTTGATTCGGGTGTAACATCCATTGGTTTTGTTATTCGAAACCATAATGGAAATATTATTAGCCTTGATGCAAAGAAAAATAACTTCAATTCAGTCATAATAGCTGAAGCTTTCGCTCTTAAGGCCGGTTTACAAGAGGCAATCAGACTGCATAACAAAAAATTGAAATCGAAGGTGACAACCTGTGTGTTATTAGGGCACTCCAAGGATTTTGGAGCTGTCCATGGGATGTCGAGATGATTATTTTCGACTCCAGACTGGATCTTTGTTTTTTTGACGAAATCCAAATCAAACATGTTTTCAGAGAAATCAACTATGTTGCTGACCGATTGACCCACTTGGGAATCTCGACCCCCAACACCAATTTTTCTGATGATCTTGAACTTCGTGTTCTCATCCGCAAGAATGATTTAAGTTGCACTACCTCTAGAAGGTAATCTTCGTGTTCTCATCCGCAAGAATGATTTAAGTTGCACTACCCCTAGAAGGTAATCTAACCTAACCGCTTTCCTTTAAAAAAAAAAAAGAAAGAAGATTTTAAGGTGCCAATGCCAAATGAGACACGTTGGACTAAGAAAATATCTAATAATAAATGTATAGACGAGGGGATGGGTCAAAGTTTGACCACTGAACAGTAAGCCATTGTTAATACATTACACACCAAAGAAACACCACCAGGGCTTACTGTCTTCCATTTTGGCGTGAATGAGGCGGCTTTAACCCCCTTTTCCCCTTTCTCTTTCCACCCCAAATCTTCCTCCCCCACATGCAATTCATCTCTCTCTTCACCTCTTCGACTTATTCGATCTAATTTCAGCCCCGATTTTCTGCTTCTTGAGTTTATTTATAGTTTTTCCCGACTACAGAAGCTCCAACTTTGTTCTAATGGCGGATAGCAGGCGATGCTCCCTCAGTAACCACCAATCAGGTACTCGACAACCAAACATCGTTCTCTTTTCTGTTTCTTGTCTAATTTCCTCAAGTTTCTGTTGAAAGATTTAGGTGTTAATCTGATTTTGCTAGGGATTCTTAGTTGATTTGCCTCTTTTTTTATGTTTCGCTATTTTCGATTTTGTTATTTTTTCCCGCTCTTTGCTTCGTTCTTTAAACCCTTCAAACCCTATAAGTATCTATCTGGATGATTTCAGTTCGATTCATCTCGGTTTTACAGTTCAAATTTGCTTTAGTAGAGTGCTGGGTAGTGTTCTGAGCTTATTGAGTTCCGTGTAGTGTGACCTTCTCTCTGCATGATTACTAAAATCGGGGATGTGATCCTCTCGGTTCAGTTAGCCTGCCTCTCTGCCTGTTCAGGTCGTCAAAACTAAATGTAGTTTTCAATCTAAAGACTAGTCCTTGAAATGGTGTTCTGTTGCAATACATACCACTAGAATTTGGATTCTAAGTATTATCCAGTTCAAGATTTTGATTCATCAAGTAGTAAGTTAATCTGACGGAGTAAAGTATATAGACTATCAATATGCATAACTTCTTGATGGTTGACTGCAGCTATTATTAAGCAGTTTCTCTTGGAAGCACGGCATCGATGGCTGCGCCCTACTGAAATCTGTCAAATCCTCCAAAACTATAAAGACTTCAATATCTCCCCAGAACCCCCACACATGCCAAAAAGTATGACTTTGCAGTTAATCAGTTCATTAGTTTACCTACTGTTATATTGAGTTCTCATGCAGTTTCTTCACCCAATATCTGCTTTAATTGATTGTATTGTTTTGCAGGTGGCTCTGTATTTCTTTTTGATAAAAAGATATTAAGATACTTCAGAAAAGACGGTCATAATTGGAGGAAGAAAAAAGATGGAAAGACTATCAAGGAAGCCCATGAGAAGCTAAAGGCAAGCAGAGCTATAGTTGATAGTTTTGAGCTTTGATTGCTTTTGCAGCATATATATAGATCAAACCTTTCCTTCAGAAGTTTAACTGCTGTATTCATAACACTAGTACTAAGCAGAAGTGAATGATCAAGTGAAAGAGAGATGATGTAAATACCTGTTTTCCTGAATCGCAGAGAAGTCCACACATTCTATCTCCGTTGCTACCTAGCACATTGATCTGATTAAACATTGGCCAACTTTAATGTGTTATATATTCGTTTTGCTTCTGTTTTCATCTAGTGCTCTGATGAGGAGGGTTGTAACGGAACTTTTTCAAAAATTTAATTCAGGCTGGAAGCATCGATGTGTTGCACTGCTACTATGCACATGGGGAGGATAACGACAAATTTCAAAGACGA
Organism: Fagopyrum tataricum; assembly: GCA_002319775.1. Classification (NCBI taxonomy): domain Eukaryota; kingdom Viridiplantae; phylum Streptophyta; class Magnoliopsida; order Caryophyllales; family Polygonaceae; genus Fagopyrum; species Fagopyrum tataricum. Next base: position 45,863,505 of record CM008281.1, read on the forward strand.
AGCTATTGGCTGCTAGAAGAGTAAGCTCAGCAACATCGTTATGTGCTGTATCTGATGTCTCTTTACCCTCTGAAGTGTCTCAGTATCATCATTCATTTATTTTCTACGTTGAATTTGCTCTTCAAGCATTCACCTTTGTATTGAAATGCTTAATATTTCTGATACAGGGATCGTTCACACATAGTTCTCGTCCATTATCTGGAAGTGAAGGTCTTCTCCTTTCCATCTTTTACTTGTTTATTGTTGTTGATTTGTTATAAGTCTGCATTGTGGACACTTTAACTTTAAATGTAACTATTGGAGAGCGTAATCTTATGTAGTTTGAATTGAGCGAGTTGTTTGTTTTAAAGATGATGATGCCTTTTGAAGGGTCTTGTAATTTCACAACAACATATTGTTAGTTGATGTCATTACGCTGCTGATGCGTTTTGAACCTATGCCACCCTGCATTTGTTATTGAGAGGAGTGGGTGTATATACTACTTTCTGACTTTTGAATGTATCTACATTCTCTGAATTCATATTGATGTTGCTTTTGAATTATTAGGGAAATAGGGATTACTATAGACGATCCCAAGAGGTTGAGGGAGTTTCACCAAGTAGCCACGACACACAAGGGCGTATTCAGAATGCTGCGATGGAAAATTCTGCATCTTTCTATTTGGATCAAAATGATTACAGAGTGCTATCTGAAAAAACTGACACAACATGCCTGGACAGTACTCAGGCATCAGAGCTTGAAGATGTTGAATCAGGTTATCTTTTTCTCTGCTTTTGTAAAAAAATATTTTAAGAGCTGAATATCTTGGTCTATGACTGTATTAGTGTTTGAATAAATTACTCTAGCCTTTTTTTTATTTTTTATTTTTTATTTTACTGTTTATCATGGCAACATTTTTCATATAGAGCTGATGGTCAGGTGATCATCCTAAGTTTGCTGCATTAGGGATTATCTTTGTCTGTTGTATGGAATCATTTTTTTACTTCTGTCTTAAACTAAGCTTCAACTGGCACTCAATGCAGCATATTCTCAACAAGCAAGTTCAGCATTTCTCTCTTCAGCAGAGTTCCCACAACCGCTTTTAGAAAATATGGATCCTGCACTCTCGATGCCTCTTAATGAAGCTATATATCCAAGAAGTATGACCTCTTTTTGAAATGCTTCATTGATTTATAGTTATGTCACTGTCTCTGCAGTTATTGACAAATCTGTCATAGAACCATATGGAATTACACTTGCATCCTGAATTATAGACCTTGATAAATTGGCAGGAGATGTTAGAGGAAACTTGACTATGCTTCCTGAAGATGTTAATTCACTTTCTGAAAATCACGCTAATGGAGATTTGGATGCTGGTGGGTTTTTATATGCGAACCATAGACAGTTTGAATGGGAGAATATCTTGAACAACTGTAAATTAGGAACAGAGTTTACATCACTTCATCCATCAGTTCACACCACAAACTCAGATTCTGCAGAAATCAATTCTACCCAGGGAAATGAGGTAGTTGATAAGCTTTTCAGAGATAGTTGTCCTCAAATTGAGGCACTTGAAAGTCATTATCAGATACAAGCTCAGCAACAGGTACAGTAAAAAGTTATAGTTGGATATACCTTTTGCATCTTTTATTATTATTATTTTGATGTGCTTACTCCGTATAGAGATACTAATGTATTCCAGTTGATTCCCTTTCCTTGTCAATTTATTCACGCAGAAAATCTCAATTGGTGAGAAATTAATTTCATTCTCTGATGGCGATGTTAGAAGCAGCCTATATGAGCAAAGTACTCATGACATGCATTTGCACAGACTTCTTCGACATGGTGATGCTCATATAGATGAACCTAGTTCATACTATATGGTTAATGATCTCCAAGAGCAGCTGCCAAATTCACAATACAAAGAGGATGATATGTCGTACAAGGATACCTACCTGGGCATTGAACAGAACCCTAATTACTTCTCAATGGCAAAACACCTGATGCATAACTCCTCGAAAGATGACGTACTGAAAAAGAATGACAGCTTTAACCGTTGGATGAGCAAAGAGCTGGGAGATGTTAATGATTCTGATCTTAACGGCTCTGCTGTGTATTGGCAAACTGTTGAAAGTGAAAACCAGTTTGGTGATGATAGCATTTCTTCTCAATATATGCTCGGCCCTTCACTTTCAGAAGACCAGCTTTTTAGCATCATTGATTTTTCACCGAACTGGGCATATGTAGGATCTGAAACTAAGGTAATGTAACATACGTTTTCATTTTTGTTATAATGATATTTCATCTTTAGGATTAATATCTAAATATATTTGCCTACTTGTAATTTATGATTCAGGTTCTTGTTACTGGGAGGTTTTTAAAGCCCTTGCAAGATATATCAAATATAAAATGGTCATGTATGTTTGGTGAGTTAGAAGTTCCAGTCGATATCATCGAGGACGGTATACTTTGCTGCCTTACTCCCCATCTGGGTGCTGGTAGAGTTCCTTTTTGCATCACATGTTCAAATCGGGTGGCTTGTAGTGAAGTGAGAGAGTTTGAATGTCGAGACAGATCTGCTCAGAGCGAGGAGGATGGAGACGAGGGTTCTAACATGACAAGTGATACTCTTAAAGTTCGATTTGGCAGTTTGTTAACTACAAGACGACAAACTCCTCGTATTGAATACTCGAATGAGATATCTTCTTTAAGTAGTAAAATCAGCTTGTTAATAAAGGAAGATGATCAATGGGATGATGTATTAAGCCTTACTTCCCTGGAGACCTTTTCTGCTGGAGAAGTGAAGGATTTGCCGGCAGAGAAGATTTTGAAAGAGAAATTGTATGCATGGCTACTTGAAAAGGCCTCTGAAAGTGGAAAAGGTCCATCGGTTTTGGATGAGTATGGACAAGGTGTGCTGCATTTTGCTGCTGCTCTTGGTTATGAATGGGCCTTTTCTCCTACTATGGAAGCTGGTGTCAATATCAACTTCCGTGATATACGGGGATGGACTGCTCTCCATTGGGCTGCTTTCTGTGGCAGGTAAGCATAGTTTTAATGATATTACAATTTTCATATCCCTTCCTTTATGGATGCATGGTTCTCCCTAGGTGACTTATCAAAGAAGCAAAATATTTAACTTTGTTCCTTTTGATGTGTTGGATATCTAGGGAACGGACTGTTGCATATCTTGTATCTCTGGGTGCGGCACCAGGTGCATTAACGGATCCTAATCCAAAATATCCAATGGGTAGAACTGCAGCCGACCTGGCTTCATCGAACGGACACAAAGGACTTGCAGGATACCTAGCAGAATCGGCCTTGAGTGCTCATCTTTCTGCTCTTAAACTAAAAGAAGCCAAAGAGGGCAACACCACCAACGTGTCTAATACGAAGCCTGTACAAGTTGTTCTGGAACGTGCTGCAAGTCCTAGTTCTGGTGGAGACCATGCCTCTGGACTCTCTTTGAAGGATTCTCTGGCTGCAGTTTGCAATGCTACTCAAGCAGCTGCCCGTATACATCAAGTTTTCAGGGTTCAGTCTTTCCAGAGAAAGCAGATTAAAGAGTACCAATCTAGTAAAAGTGGACTCTCAGATGAAGAAGCACTTTCGATGCTTGCCCTTAAAACCCGTAATTCAGATGAGCCTGTACAAGCTGCTGCTATCAGAATACAGAACAAGTTTCGCAGTTGGAAGGGTAGAAAGGAGTTTTTGATGATCAGGCAGCAAATTGTGAAAATTCAGGTGCGTTCTTGATCCTTCAAAAGCAAAAAAAAAAAGAAGGTTTGTTCCAAGAAAAACGTTTTTGATGATCAGGCAGCAAATTGAACCTTCAGTTTGTGAAAATTCAGGTGCGCCTGTGGTTTTGGGTATTCCGGATTTTGCCCACCACTTTATTGCAGTTCGAATGGTGCCTTTCTGTTTATGTTCTTTTCCGGATTTTGCCCATTCTGTTAAATATATATAATTTCTGTTAAAAAAAGTTTGTTCCAAGAAAAAATAAAAGGAAATTAAAAAGCAAATAAAATAAAAGAAAGAAGACAAACAAAATTAAAAACAAAGGAAACTAAAAAAAATCTGCTAAAGGTTTTGCCTCTTTGATTCTGTGATTCTTTCTCAATCTCGGCTGTCAATTGGAATTTCAGTTTCCCGTCCCTCTTTCCTCTCAGATCTCGAATTTTATTTTGGATTGCTTGATTAGATTCATGGTTTAACCCTTTGAAAAAGAGTTTTCAATTGAAAAACTGCGTAGAAGAAGTTGAGCAATCCATCAGCAGATGTGCTTTTCTGGTTCTTCTGGAATGATCCTTGTTCAACCAACAACTGTGATATTTTTTTTTGCTTAAGGAAAGTAATTTGTTCTATTCGCATCTGTAAAACAAGCACGTTTGGAAGTTGCAAACGAGTGTCAGCGCTACAGGGATACATCGTCTAGATTGCAATATGAAAAAAATCCGCAGATTATATTATATTGTAAGTGTTGGTCACTGGTCAGTATATGGTAATGGACCTAATGGCGATTAGAGTTCTTGGATTGTTGCTGGAACTAGATTAGGTTAGGATTCTATCGTTTTTTCCCGGTTCTTCTTTTCGCTACACACCCTTTGTCAGATGTTTTTTAGTTTAGTTTTGTATTTTATTTGCCTTCTTTTATTTAAATTGCCCATTCCGTAACTGTTTTATATCTCTTTTTCTATGATTATTGTTAACAAAAATACAAACATTTTTGTTAACAAAAATTATAGGTATTTAACGGAAGTTACCGAATGGGCAAAATTCGGAAAAAAAACATAAACTGAAGGGCACCATCCGAACTGGGGAAAATCTGGACGACCCCAAATCACAGGAGCACCAACCGGATTTTACTGAAATGTATCAATTTTTGTTTGATGTACTTCAGTCTAACATAACTGTTTTATACCTCTTTTTCTATGATTTCTAAAGAACATTTTGGTTAGAACAGGCTCATGTGAGAGGCCACCAAGCAAGGAAGAATTACAAGAGCTTTGTATGGTCAGTCGGCATTATTGACAAATTCCTTCGCTGGAGGAGACGAGGTGGATTACGAATGAAACCCGAGTCATCATCATCTGAAGGGAATTCTGTTCAAGAAAGTACAGTCACTATGAAGGATGATGACTATGATCTCCTTAAAGAAGGTCGAAAACAATCAGAGGGTAGGGTTCAAAAAGCCCTAGCTAGGGTGAAGTCTATGGTTCAGTATCCAGAAGCTAGAGATCAATACCGTAGGATGTTGACTGTTATGCAAGAGATGGAGGAAAGCAAGGTATTTACTTCTCCCAGAACAAAGTAACATAACATGCTCTCCTGTTTCCTTTGGTTGCATTTTTATTCTTGTTTATATAAATGTCTATTATGATTGTGGCTGTTGTGCATCAAACTGTCATTATGGTTGTCAGGGTTTTGAAAGTCTTTGTTCTTTAATTTTTCCTTTTACAGAGTGGAAGTTTAAGTGTACCAAGCAATTCGGAAGAAGTTGATGACATGGACAGTGATCTGTTTGATCTGGACGCATTGCTGGATGATGCTACTACCTTCATGCCCGAATAACGCGGCGCATTTACCAAATGCAAATCTAATCTTTGGAGGTTCTAAGCTCTCCGGTGTAAATCGTGTAAAGCAGTTCCCTTTTAGTACATGTCTTATTAATTAATCTAATTCCGTTGCATTACTTTAGAACTAAAATGATCCGGTAAATACAAGGGCTAATTGGTAGGTACTACAGCCTTGTATTTTGGGGGTTTGAATCTTTGTTGCACTCAGCATTTAGTAGCATATTATTATGACAGAATCCTGATGACGATAGTCATATATATTTACATGTTAACCTAATCAGTATTCAGTAGTCTAAACATTGCACCCAAGCCCATTATATCACATTTCCCCCTTTTTAACATCCTTTGTGAATGAACGTTTTTCAAGCCTTTATTCACAATGTATACTTACATTTGACGCATATGGAGACCACAAGATCATGTATTTGAAGTGAGTGATAGTGTATGTCTACAACACGCTACTCCCACATTTTGTAGCATGTGTGCAAGGTTGATTTGGTTGCTACTCCCACATTTTGTAGCATGTGTGCAAGGTTGATTTGGTTGCTACTCCCACATTTTGTAGCATGCGTGCAAGGTTGATTTGGTTTTTCTGAATGAAAGAGCATATATAGCATCTTAAACGGATTCATTCTCATACTAATTTATGCGAAGGCCGAACCCATGTCATTTCGTATAATACAATGAGCCCACGTCATTTCGTATAATACAACGTACGTCCGAATTCTACTTCAACCAAAGAGTACAAAGTCAAGAGATATTAAGGGAATATAATTTCAACTCTAAATTTTGACTTGGCTTCATGAGCAGTTCCTACAATCTTCATAAGGATTATGACATGCATGACATCGACCCTGTGTCGTCCTTCCCATGCAAATGTGGCTATGAGATATGTGTGTGGCGTTGGCGCCACTTCCATTCCCAAGCAAATGTGGCTATGAGATATGTGTGTGGCGTTGGTGCCACTTCCATAATGTGATGCTAGCGCTATATACATATCTCATAGCTACAGTTGCATGGCTTCAATGGCTTAGAAGGACGACATTGAAGGTCAATGTCTTGAATGTCGTTATCATTATGATAAGGCGAAGATTGTAGGATGTGCATCAAAGTGTGAAAGATTAGTGGCCGAGAAAAGTATAGAAAAAAAAGAAGTCTCGTAAGGCTTAAGTCAAAGGAATCTTTGGACTACCTCTGAATTTGGCAGATAAAGAACTTAAAGAAATTGTGTCATTTACCCAAATGTGTAATTACCGTTTATGTTATAAGCCGATACATAAAAATATATAATATGATGATATTAGGCAATCATAGTGTTTTGCTAGAAGCCAACTATGACTTATGTAATTTATGTGATAAAATATGTTGTTAGTATTATCGAGTCCTACGAGGTCACACCCCATTGAGTTGATAGACTAGATCATTTCATAAGAATATATAATATATAAGAGTATATATATATATATATATATATATATATATATATATAATGTTATATTTGATACAACATGAGAGTGTGTACTTATTAGATAATAAAGTGTTATTTCCTAATAAAGATTAATGCTAAAAGATAAGATTTCAAGAAGATTTCCTTATCCGAAGAGTTTATATAAAGATGGGCTTTCTTTGAGAAAGCCTGAAACCCTTCATTCACACACAACTTTTGCTGCAGTATCAAACGCGACTTTGGCCGCAGTATCGGAGACAACTCTAGACGTAGTATCATAAACAACTCTAGCTCCCATTCGATCTCCCGTGTTTTGCCTTGGATTCTTGCACTAACATTCAAGACTAAGGTGCCAACTAGAGGAGTTACATTTAAAGCTCTCAAATCTCTCCCTCAAGTAGAGGTTCACGCATCAAAATGTATTAATTTTTCCTTAAACTTGTCTAATCGATTATGCATTTTGATAACATGATTTATCGACCTAGTTTAGTCATGCATTTAGGTAGATTTTCCCTTTCCGCATTCATGTTTTAGCCTTAGTTTGTGTCATTTATACTTGCTTAGTTTTACTTTGCAAGAATAGATGTCTACACACACTATTTGTGGCTTTGTAGGTAATTTGGTGCATTTCGAAGCTAAAACGATGTATTTTATTTGAGGATCAAGCCTCGAAGTGGATGCATTGGAGCAAGGATACGTGCACGAGAAAGGGCTAAAAATCAAGCTAAGGGCATGAAGGAACGACCAATGTGTAACACCCCAAATCCGTAGGACTCGGAGTGCTACTGGGCTAGGATCTCACAATGGATCCTGGCCCTAGCCTGACAACAGCCTCACTGAATCTTACAACAAGGCACCAACAGATTAAATATAAAACATGAAAATGTTATAAAAGTATCCAAAGGTTTATACAGTACTGCTGAGTACAATCAAAACAGAAATCCGTACAATATGGATAACCCAAAATCCCACGATGTCGCCCAGTGTACGAAGCCCTCAACAGATCACCCTCTCTGGATCACTATGCAGTTCTCCTAACCTGTGAGGGATCTACAACACGGTGAAACCGTTAGCTAACTATACACATATATAAGAAGATGCTAAAGCACAAACACACATAAGAAAGGATAAACACTTCAGCACGATATCAAACATTTACCCGGTTTATTACCTTTAATAAGTTGAATCACTTAAACGTATAAATAGATATATATAAAGATAGGTGACACGAGGAATATAATCCCCGCCTCTGAGTACTCTAACCAGTTGGAGTAGTATCAGCACACCTCCCGTGTACCCTGTGGGAGTGGTGAGGGTCCTTCCTTTATACCAGATCTGGCCTGACTACAGAGAACCTCCCAGACTCCACTACGGGATGAAAGGGAAAGGTTATCATGGCCACTACAATGGGCGGTCAATATAATATAGGTCGGTGACTATCATAATCATAAGCATGCTATAAAGCATATAACAAACACCACTCAAGCATACATCCAATATAAGGATAGTAGCTAAGTAAGTCCTATGGACTTACCTCAATCTCCGAAGTAACTCAAGTACGAACACTCCCAGAAACGTCCACTCCAAACTGGAGGACAGCACAACCTATACAAGGCACACATACATATATATATATCACAATCCTATCACACAAAGGGCCACACCTAGACCCAAGGGATCCATAAGGGATCATATCCAACTCGTAACCTCAAGGCCGTAACCGGCATATCTATATCATACTCGTCATAAACCGAAACCTAGCATGGTACTAGTTCCCTCATACTAGAAAGGAAAGGAACTACCTAACTATAGGTAGCCCCGGGACAAGACGCACCTGCGTGATCTAAGGACGCAGGGGCGGAACGCAGGCAACCGCGGGCGCGGTGAAACTCAACCGCGGGGGCGGTGACAAGGATCGCTGGCAACGCAGACACGGAGCTGGCACGACGCAGACGCTGCGACACGTCTTCCGCAGGGGCGGTGACTTCTGGCCGCGGGGCGGAGACAGTGCAGAATGAAACCTCGCGGCTTCTCTTTAGCTCTTCACGTGATCAAATCACGTCTTCTCTTCATCACAAACACACACATGCACAAAAAATACATACCAACATCACCCTATGATTCATACAACTAATCCTAAGCTAAAGAAGGAAGAGCAAGGAAGAAGAAGAATGAAGAAGCAAGGAGGAAGAAGCAAGACTCACCACTACTGAAGATCCTAAGCTGCAGGAAGGCTTAACACACATCAAGGCTGGCTTCCAAGCACAGCAACTCACAATCATCAACCACAAAGCCACAATTCTCAAGCAAAACTCCAAGAGAATCTCAAGCAAGCTCAAAGGAAGGGATGAAGAAGCAAGAAGGACGTAGGAACAGAGGAATGAAGTGATGAAACCCTTGCTCAACAAGGTAAAACGGGAGAAGTAAGGAAGGGTAAAGCACGGGTCAAAGGGTCAACAAAACCGGCTGCAGCCGCCGGAAACCGCAGGGGCGGTTCCTTGAGCCGCAGGGGCGGAAACCCGCAGGGGCGGCGGTCAAGCCCGCGGGTGCGGAAAGGCCAATCTCGGGCCAAAGCCAATCTCGGCTATGGTTCGATCTCGGTCCGAAAGAAAAGGGCTCTTACACAATGAAGCATCTCGGGCGAGATCACGGCCAAAAGATTCATCTCGGCCCGTGATCCAAGCCACTGTTATGCAATCTCGGTCGGCATCTCGGCCTAGATCGACACAATACATACCGAGATTTCCCAGACGCTGAAGAAATTGAACTCAGATCCAAAATCTCGGGCCCGACCAAAGCCAATCTCGGCCGGGATCAAGTGTATATTGACCGAGATTTGTGTATTTTGACTGAGATCAATCCAATCTCGGCCGAGATCACTGTAATTTCCAACCGAGATACTTCTCTGAGCGTCATATTTCGTTTATGGGCTTTTTCCTTTTCGTCCTAACATCTTTTAGCTAGGGTTTGTGTATAAAAGGAACCCTTGGATTCTTTCCAAAGTGTGCCCGGGAGAGCCCGGAGTTGCCAGAGTTTACCCTAGAAGGGAGGAGCCATCTCCTACCCTGACGTTCTTCTTCACCACCATTCTTCTTAGTTCTTAGTAGTTTAGATTAAAGTTCGAGACTTTTGCATTCGGTTTTGTTGGAGACATTGTTGTATTCGAGATTTAATACAATTGTAGGATTTCATTCATTCAAGTTGCGCAGTTTCTTTTCTCCCTTTTGTTATTTCCATTTCATGCTTGATTTGTCTTTCTTAGTTGTAGATTTTGATATGATTGTAATTGGCTAGAACCTTTGTGGTTCCAAGATTGATAGAGATTTGTCTATGGCTTGTATTATGATGGATTAGGTTGTATTTTAGTGTTTAGAATTGCTTGAAATCCTAATGGTTGATTTGGACATTAATTTAGGTTAGAACTTTCTAAACTAGTAACCTGAATTGGAATTGAGACCTACCCGGTGATATTCCTCTTGGATACATAAGTAGATTAAACATAGGTAATAAAAGTGAAACCTTTATTGGATTGAATGTGCCTGATTTTTGCTTTCTATGTTGGGTAATTCCTAAAACTTACCCGGTAAAGGGTTACTTGATCCTTAGTTAGATAATCTGATTTGTAGTAAATTTTCACCCTTTTTACCTTGAGACTTACCCGATAATAGGTAGTTAGGATTGAAACTAGATGATCTTGCGACTCACCCGGTAACAGATCATCAGCGTAGAAATGTTCATTCCGTGTTGCTTTTCTTACCATTACTTTACAATTTATCATGAGTCCATATGTCATCAACAATGATCTTGACTCCTTGGAATCCATTTTCTTTCCATTAATTTGATTATCTATTTGTTTTGTTTTATAAAATTGTTTTCAATTGAAGGTAACATTCGATTGCGAACGCCAAAAACATTTGATTCTCTTTCCCTTATCATTTCCAACCTTTTTCTTAGTCTAGATCTATCCTATCCTTAATCACTATTGCAGATTAATCCTCCGGTCTTTGTGTTCGACCCCACTTCATACGATCCATACACTGTGAGTTCGTTGCTATTTAGGGGAATTATTTACAGGTTATAAAATTTAAAACTACCCTCTCTTGTTTTGTCAACTTTTGAGTTTATGTCACTTTTGACACGGATTCTTAGGGTGCAAAACCAGCGAACACATGTGATCCTCGTTTATATGTTTAGAAAAACTTGTTTCCTGCAATTCCGCTTTTACACGTCTAAAATCCCAACAGTGGTATCAATCAGCTTGATTAGGGTTCCGTTCGGATACATGTAGTTTATGGGTATTAAGTAGTTGAAGGAGTTGAAATTTATCAATTTACTTCAACCAATTAGCGGTAGATTATGGATTTATAGGTGGTTGAAGGGTAGTTTACATAAACTACTAGTAAGAGCCGAGCAAGGCCTAGATCAAATTGAAAAGACCATCATTGATGCATGTTTTAATTGTTTTTAATTTTGATTATAAAAGAGATTGTTTTTATGAATTAATTTACATTATAAAAATTACAATTATATGCCATAAATTTCATTGATTAGTTCATGCAATTGTTGCATATAAGATGAAGATACATTAGAAATTTGATTTTTAATGCTTGAATCATGAAATTACCAATGCTGATATTTTTTTTCCAAATAGAATATTGTAAATCGTTGGGAGAAGCCGTATATTGTTATCGGAAAATGCTCCGGTCGACGGGTAGGGTTTCATCTTATCGACGACTAGAGTTTCATCCTACATTTAGTTAACTTCTTAATGTGATTAGTTAATTTAGCAACAAGATAATATTTATTTTCCTTAAATAATATATACGATATATTATCTAGATAAATTTGATTTATCATAGGAAATAAGTCGATTGGTTTATGTTATATTTTTTCGGTGATTAACATTGTGGTAATGTAAACATGAACTTGAATATATTGTGGGTTCGACCGGATACCTTACCCTTGCTACATTTATATCGTGAGTTGAGGATACTTTAATTATTTGCAACACTTGAGTGTGTGGCAATGTAAACTTGAACTTATCAAAAGATGTGGTCGAGTATCAAGTAATATATGCTATTTTAAAAAGAAAAAATTTCTACAAAGGGGAAAAAAAGCTCTCCTCCCCAAAGAAACCAAAATCCCTCTCTTGGAAAGAGGTCATCCCTTAGTTGAATAAGTTTTTCGATGAACTCGGATCTCTCCGGCAACCCCGAATCTTTTTGACAATCTCATATCCTTACCAAGCGACCTCACTTCTCTACAAACAAAACTCCTACACTTCTTGTGCTCTCCTTGGATCTATTTCCGTCCAAAGAAGTAGTGGGATGACCCCCAAAAATGTCACCACCATGTTGCTGAACAATCTCCAGATCTCCTTCACCAGAGAGATCCCAAACTCCATCATACTTCGTCCCTTCTCTATTTTTACCTAATGGATTGGCAACTCTAGTCACGCTTACACATTTACAACCCTGCACTTTGAGCAAACATCTCTACAGGAGCCTTCATAGTAAAATCCATACAAGGGATAACTAGATTCATTGTAAATTCAACCGGGATGACCATATCTGCTTGTTAATAGACTCATCCCTTGATAAGATACTACACATAATACAAGATAAGATCTCAACATTTTCTTTGTCAAAGCTGAACATTGCTATATCAGCAAATTCATATATGAACTTATAATTTCATCTGATGTTTTGCAAATTAACAATTGTAGGTACTAAAATAGTAAAATGTCTATCAATATATTGATCACAATCACGTCAATGAACATGTCATCTACTCATCTGTGCTTGTCATGCATGTCGTGAAGCCTCTGCTACTAAAAATGATCAAAATAAACTCTATGCTTCTCAATCTTGCAAGAAAAATCTAGACAAGCTCCGTTTCCTTCTCAATCTTGCAATTAAAAACTCTATGTTTTGTTCACTTTCATTATTTCTTCGAGATCGAGAGGAAAGAGGGCCGAAAAACTAAAATTTTGATTGACAACAGAGATCTAGAAACAAAGAAAGAGAGAGAGCAAATGGAGAAAACGGGATTGTGGTTGGGTTCGGGTTCCTTCGTTTTTCGATTTGCCTGATTTTCTCTTTTGCTTCGTCTCCGGTTCACCTAGAGATTTTCATTCTTCACTTCATCCTTTTTAACGTATTTTTTTAAAAAAGTTTTTAATTTTGTTTATCTTATAATTTGCTTTTTAAATTTTTAATTTATTTTTATGAGACAAACGTTTTCACAAACAAAAATTATAGATATTTGGCGGAATAGGAAAAATCCAAATTCCAACAAAGGAACTTGACCTGAGGGCACTATTCGAATTACGAAAAAAAATTATGTACAAATTCGGAAAAATTTTGTTGCTTCTAGTTTCTACGAACAGTGTCCGTGACGACCGTGTGTGAGCTTGATCCGTAATTGAATCTGGATCACATTCTGCCTTTTTTCTCATCTGCACCCTAGCTCTCCTGAGGCGTCTGATCGAAGCACCCACCAGTAGGTAGAAGCAATATGGAAGAGTCGAGAGATCTACCGGGCGGCAACGACCCTTCAATCCACCAGAAACACCAAGCGATGCTTGAACGCCTCTCCAATCGCCACCAAACCCGCCAGCAGGTTCGCGAATCAATAGACTCCTCCTTGGAATCCACCAGTGCTTTCCTCTCCCGATTTAACGATCTCAAGACCTCCATCTCCTCCCAGATCTCTCTCATTCAACAGTCGCCCACATCCTTCTCGAAGACCGATCTTGACTCCGTGTGTTCCTCCATTGCCGAACTCGACAAGCTCCTGGCAGAGAGCTCGTATTACCTTCCCTCCTACGAGGTCCGTGCATCCCTCAAAACAGCGGCAGATTTGAAGGAATCGCTGGATCAGCTTTCAGCCCAACTCTTCCCTAGGAAGAAATTCGCATTCAAGAATCGACCAGTGAAGCAGAATCTGCCTAACATTCCTGAGAAGCCCGTTTCCGAGAAACCTAGATTGGATTCGGGAGACACTACAGGTTCGCCTTTTAGGGTTTCTGATTCTCCTGGGTTGCGAAACAAGGAAGGAGAGGTTCTGGTGGAGAGTTTCAAGGGTAAGGAGATGGGGGAATTCACTCTTTCGGATCTAAGTTCATGTGAAGTTAAGCTGATTGGTAGGGCAAGAACAATCTTCATTCACAGATTGAGAAATTGTAGAGTTTATGTCGGACCTGTTCTGGGATCAATCTTGATTGATGGTGCCGAGGGCTGTGTTTTCGTGTTGGCTTCTCATCAGATTAGGATTCATACTGCAAAGTCTTGTGATTTCTACCTTAGGGTTCGTAGCCGACCCATAATTGAGGATTGCAGTGGCGTGAGATTCGCTCCATACAGGTTCGAGTACGACGGCATTGAAGAGGATTTGAAAGAGTCAAATCTCGATGAAGAGACCGGGAACTGGGCCAATGTGGATGACTTCAAGTGGTTGAGAGCTGTGCAATCGCCTAATTGGTCGATTATACCTGATGATGAGAGAATTCCATCTCAGACCGTGTGATTCTGAAAAGCCTGTTGAGAAGAGCGTAGGCAGTTTTGATGATATGATTAGGGAGTATCATTTTGGTATGTCTTAAAACTGAGGTATGATTGTTTGATTTTAGTGATCAATTCATGGCTATCAGTGTAAATACAGTCATTGCAAATTTGCAATTTCATTGAGCTGTACATTACTGAAGCTTTTTGTTATAATTCCCTTGGTAATTTGAACGTTGTTGTTAATGCTGGTTTTTTGATCAAGTTTCATGGCAGAACACCAGGTCTGTATAACAAGAGTATCAGTTGTTTGATTTGTTTCAACCTGGCCTAGTGTTGTACAGGATAATGAAGTAAACTATGGACACTCAAGAACAGCAGACACAATCCAAGTAGAATAACTAGAATAGAAATATCAAGTAACACTCACAGTCAGAGATATGTAGGTGTTCATATCTGCCTAAGTTCAATCTGACCACATTGCCGTAGTAAGTTAGTAACTGTTTCTTAGGGTTTGTTAGAATTCTTCCTTGATGTGCAAACATTTAGTTCATATCAAATGATGGAAATCTGATATAGAGAACGTAGATGCTCAAATGGTAAGGGAATCTTGTATATTAGCTTTCTCTCACTGCTAGAATCCTGAAAAGGGTGTAAATTGTACCGGTATCTAGTGTGCTTAATTTGCTCTGTGTTTTTTCTGGGCATATGCCATATCATGTTTTCTATCTTTTTTTATGGTGAGGACGGGATTGATCGGAGTGCAATCACTGATTTATTTACGAAAAATAATTAAAAGCTAAGAAGTGATAAGCCTTTGGGTAAGCGACCCCTTTAGCATCTCTGCTCAATAGCGATCTTATCCCCAAAGGAGGATCCTGAAACACAAGCAAAGCAAGATTCACGGTAAATGTGCCGAAACTGGATGTCTCAGTCTCTACTAACGAAGCATTGGCATTTCACTACCAGACTAAAGAGAGAGTCAGCGCGTTGTAAGCAGAATCCCCATAGTATTATGCTCTGCATGGGGAGAAACACAAGCGAGGATAGGGTTGAGACTATCCCAGTCCCAACCATGACCCTCGATCCAATAATCTCTCACCTTCCGATTCCAAGAGGTGCCAACAGGGTTCAAAACAATAAACTCGATCAAACTTCATTCCTGCCACCAACTGTCCATCCAAAACTTCACCGATTGTCCATTAGAAACGCACCATCTTGTTCCTTTTGTTAAAATATTTTCTTTGGCCCAAATGATACCTCTCTGGATTCTAGATTCGGGTTTGTGTGGAGAGGTATCGAACATCTCCCCACCGCCATTCATGTTGTACTTAGAGCCGATATAAGGGTTGCTTATGGTTTGTCGTTCGTGTGTACTAACCTCCAAGCTAGTTTACCAAGAGCCACAAGATTCATATCCTTGGTCTTTTTAATCCCCAATCCTCCTTCTCCCTTAGGTTTACAAACTTGGTTCCAAGCAATGTTGTGCATACATTTCTTTACCTCGGTGTCATTTCATAGAAAGTTATAGCTAATTTTGTCTAGTTTAGAGCAAATAGAGGTAAGAAGTTTCATAACACGCATAGCATATGAGAGTATAGAACCAAGCATAGATTTTTACGAGGGTCTTTCTCCCTGTAAAATTGAGCAGTCTACCTTTCCACGATGCAAGCCTTTGGCTCGTTTTTGCAATAAGAAAATCAAAATCAGATGTAGCCATACGTTTCTGCAGAACCGGGATTCCAAGGTACCCACAACTCATAATCTTCTTCTGATCATCGTCCTAGTATGAAAATAGCCGACACACCGATCTCCTTCAGTGAGCCGTTCGTCTCTTTCTTTCTGCAGCCACAATACCTCTTCATGTGCAAGAACTTGTTCAAACTCTTCTTGAAGCTCATCGTGAAGATTAATCAAATTCTGATTCAATATGTCTTCAAGCTCTTTATGCACTCGTAACATGCTTTGCATCAGCTCTTCCTTTCTGATTTCAATTCTTCCAAAACAATCCATATTCCATCTTAAGAGTCTAGCCTTTAGAGTTTCTAGCGATTTTGACAGGTCAGTGGAAGTATTGCTATCCCATCCGTCCTTAACAACATCGATAAGTTGGGATGAAGCATACATGCAGCCTCAAACCGGAAAGGACGGAGTTTACGGTTTACTTTCTTGACTGGGCACAATTGAAGATTTTTTAGTGTTTAAGATTGTTAATAGAGATTCCTTGTGTCGTTGCTGACTTGTTTGGTGCATTGATATCCAATGAGGGTGTTCTATTTTTTTTGTATAACCATTGCAGCCAAAACCCCCGCAATTATTGCCTCATTGCTCTATGTCAGAGCTATCACCGTCACTGGTTCTTGGATTGTAACTTCGCCGGACTTCTCTACGGCTTCATATATGCTCGTCATCATTGTACCCCCAGTTTGTGTGATCCTGGGCTATTCTACACCTTTGTTCTTTCTTGGCTTCTTGATGACCGACATCCATGGGCCCAAGCCATTATCTCTTGATCTAGTCCCACTCGTGGTCCCAACAGGCATATTGACAACGGTAGACCAGTTCCGAAACGAATTTGAGGTGTCGACGCGTCGGGGTTGAAAACATTTTCAGTAGTATAAGGATGATCATTTTTGCCCATTGTTGAAATCTCGTTAAAAACCAATCCTTAATCCGTAATAATTTTCACAAAATTTAATTTACTAGGGAAACAATTGTAAAAGACCCGGGCATATATTTAATATAGGTTCCCCAAAAACCCAAATTTCAAAAGTTGCACTTCCGAAATGATTTACTTCCATTTTTTTTAATTTTTGAAAAAAATAAAACCGAAAAGTTTTATTATATGAAATAAAATAATTCGATACATTTATAACTAAATTAAATTTTCGAAGTGAATTGCGATAAATAAGAAAGATCGAATTTGATTCGAATTATCTTTTACGAAAAAAACACAGTTTCGAGATCAAAGTAATATACAAAAATATTTTTTTATAAAATATTTGGATAAAGTTATAACGAAGTTATATTCTCGAGATAAACTTTCGCTCAATTATTTGAATTTAATTCAAAAATATTTTTCAGAAAATAATTTATTTTGTGAAATAAAATACTTAGCAATATTTATAACAGAATTAAAATTTCCAGATAAATATCTGAAATGTCTAACAAAATTAAAAAAATTCAAAACAAGATCTTGGTTGAAAAAACATTTCCAACAAATAATATAAATGCGAATCAAATACACGAATAAAAATAAAATTCGAAACAAATATGAATAAAATTCATATATATAAAAATCCAGAAATAAACGGATTCGATCAGAATTTTGGATCTGATTTTCGATGATTTGTTTGTCCCTACAAATCAATGATTAGAATAGTTCTACAATTCATCCCAGCAAAAACTTTATATCAAGAACCTGCACATTCGATAAAATATTTGTACGATTAGGCTCATAAACGGAATATGTGAATTAGGATTGTAGGACTTCAATATTGACGGTCACAAGAGGAAATTTAGAACTAAATCATCGGACGTATCCAGAATAAATAAGTATAGCAGAGGTGAGTGAGACATTATTTCCTTAACTCTTAAATCGCTCATATTACGAAGAGTTTTGATCGATTTAAAATTAGGATACAATTGTTGCTATTCTTCAAATTCCGTAACTAGATATGTAAGCATACAAGAAAATTTTGTGTCGCGGTCTCACACACTAGAATTTTCAGAACTGGAAGGAGAGAGAAGAGAGGAGGTCATTGTTGTTGGTGTGTCTTTAGAATGAGCTTACGTGGCTTCCGTTTGTAAAAGCTTGTTGTTATTCTATTTTCTTCTAATTGAGCATTTCAAGTTAGAAGTGTATCTTAGGGTCTCTATGTACATTCATGCATGCATGATTATCTACGTATTATTTAGTGAATAGTCATTATGTTGATATGCAAGTCGAGAAGATCTCCCAATTGGTAAAGGCTGACAATGTTAATTGAAGCTTATTGGCCAGGTTTGTTCGTCAAGCTTGTAGAGAAGAGGAAGGTTGATAACCTCATAATGAATGTTAGATCTAACGGAGGTGCAATTGATGTTGTTGCCCCAATTAGTGTGATTGCTCTAGTCCAAGATTAAGTTTGTCGTCTAGACCTGTTACGAAACCTATTTTTACAATAGCGAAGACCCTTTTGTATCGGCACTCTACCATCACAATTTTTTTAGCGATTGTTTTACACATCATGACCGAGAACATTGATACATCTATGCCTAAGAGAGAGAATAGGTCCTTTGTGTGGATGGAAGCTCTTATTAGAGTTTTCTTTTTTAAAATGTTCACCAATTACAAAAGGCAAAAATGAGAACAATGTTTTAGTTTGGATTCACTTTACATAAATGTTTGATTTGGACAAGAGGAAGAGAATACATTTTTGGGCTCATGAAACACAAAATGGGTTTCTCACATGATTGTTGTTGGGAAAAGTTTTTTTAAAAAAAAAATTAATAGTTTTTGGATGAGAGATGTAAGCTTCAAAGAAAATGGCAGATTGTCAAAGAATCGGTCGACTGTTAGAAAGCTAGGGTAGTGTCTATGACTTCTTGTTACTTGATTGATTAGGATATGGAATATGCGGCGCATGAAAGCACATTGTATATGTGGCTTTTTGGGTTCACTTAGACAATGTATTTCAACCTCCGATACCAAGTTTGTTACAAAAGGTGATCGAATCATAACGGTAAAATAAAGTTGTATGCTTAGACTTTTATTTATATATATATATAGTACATGTATAACTTATTATCGAAAAGTGTTAGTTATCCAATTCACCCTAGATTTTATGCCCAAATGATTGTCTTTTATTCATCGAGCAATGGTTATACACTTAGACGTCATTTTTAGAAGACCGAGTCCATCTAATTGTATTGTATTAGTAATTAATTGAGTAGTCTATAAATCTATAATGGATGGGTATGAGTAGATATGTTCAATGTCATAAATATCTAGGTCCGAAGCCAAACTTACGTTATCATTCAATGTGTTTTTATCATCCTTCCAACCGCATCTAAAGCACACATGCACAAAAAAACTAGATTCGAAGTTTCGAACAAACACCTGAATGAAAATACGAATCAGTAGCGATAAATCGAATAAACATATAATTACCTAAATCATCAATCAATTTGATGAAATTCATCTTTGAATTTTCAAATTCATTAAGTTATTCTGGTCAAGTCTAGTTGTCTCATTGAATTCACTTTGACAAACGTGGTGGGACAAGTGACGCCTCATCTGTCAAGGCTTTCAACCTCAAAACCTTCCCCATTACATCTTCAACCTATAACAACGACTATCTCGATCCCCTCCTCCTTCCACTAGCCATCACGGCTTGACAATAGTCACAATACCTTCGGTTGCTTCTTCATCTCCTTTCCTAATCGATTATCGTTTTGGAACCGGTTGTTATCTGGCATGGTCCCGACCCAACTATTGAAAACCTGTACATCTCCTATGTCAGTCATTTGTACGCTCATGCTACCTCAACCCATCCCCTTGTTCAGTTACAGATTCAAAAAATTGAAAAAAAAATCGAATTTGTTAAAATTTTGATTGTGCAACTAGGGTTCGGTAACAATTTCAATTTGTTTAGAACCGTTGTTTAAATTTAGCGATATAGGCAAAATTTAATTTATGATTTAAATTGTTATGTGTTTTTTTTCAATTTTATAAAAGAGATAAATTACATCAAGATTCAGCGATATAGGCAAAATTTGTTTATGATTTAAATTGTTATGCCTTTTTTTTAATTTTATAAAAGAGATAAATTACATCAAGATTTGAGATAGAAGGTAGGCTTTTTCTTAAAAATAATATAAAAAAATAAATAATTATTTTCAGTTTTAAAAAATCTAAATAATTAGTTTCAGTTTCTAGGTCAGGCACCAACTCATCAAACATTATCAAAACTAATTGCTGAAAATACATCCGTGCTAATAAACACAACCATCCATAAAGTTCGTACTTTATCCACTACCTTTAAAGTTGATGCTATTTATAGCAATTTTGCCAACAATTTTTGGATTTTTTAAAAAAAAATTCATATTTTATATATCTATTCAAAACTTTACCAGAAAATCCAAAGCTACCCAAAAAGCTCAAACGACCCAAACTGCTCATTTTACCGAAAAGTCCTATATCCATCATTCATGGGAAATTTCAAGAGAAAAATTCAACTAGAGATTGTGTATTGTACAATTGCGTCGTTTTTGAGAGAAGCTATCAAATCTTCAACATTAGACTAGATGAAATTGCAGGAGAAATGGGCAAAGCGTAAATGAAAGCGTTAGGAACATAAACTCAGTTATCCTCCCTGAAATCTGGGTTCTCCTTCAGTATCACAAACCCTTCAAGTAGTGGGGACAGTGGAATGTACCTAAAATCGTCAAACACAGACACATTAGAACACAAATCCTGGTAAAAGGAGAAACAAAGTCACAACAAGGCTAAAGGAAGGTTCAACATACTTTTCTGTCGCAAGTTCTGCCCTATCACCAGCTGCCAGTAGAACAGGGGTCGAGTGAGTCTGGAACCCAGTAATGGTCTTGGGCCGACCTGCCTGTCCCACAACATCAACCGCTTGCCCCACCCGAACTGGAACTGAGAGAGGCTTCAGGTTTTCATCCACAGTCATCAGCATCCTAGGCTGTGCCATCAGAAGAATATAGCAATCCATGAGTGAATAACAGAACAAATATTATACTTGATGTACACAGGATTGAATTATGCTCTTCACAAACCTGCATTGCCAACACAAGGAAGTAGAGGATGTAATGATACTTCCCCAAAATGATTGCTTTCATGTCAAGGCATGCGTGCAGCATGATTGTCATGCCAGCAAGTGCCGTTCTGCAACAAGGAGAATCACGAGACAGTCAAGCAGGAGTATGCTCACAGCAAAGGCCGGCAATATAAACCCAAAATCATTCCATTTGGAAGACGAAGAAAAATCGTGTAGAACACAACGAGCAAAGGGAATTGGGGCAGAACTTACGGCGACAATAGGAATCGGTCAGAATGATATGGATTAAGTGTCAATAGCCCTTTCCCTAGATGCACTAGTCCTTGGGCAATCCTTACCTGCACCATTTCAACATGAGTTGAAAATGCAGCTCATGGCAACAAGGAATAAAAATAACCAGAAAAGGAGGTAGAGAGAAATAGTACACAAAACAGCGATGCAGCATCTTTATAGTAATAGCTGGAAAGATTTCTAAGCATGCCGGCTATTCTTGCATTGTTGGTTCCAGCACCGATAAGACCTAATGCAACAATAGCAGCCTGGGCCAGAAAGAAATTATTAAAGATAAGACAACAGGTTCAAGAACGATCAACATTACGTAGATAACAGTTACAGAGACATGTGCATACCAGTGCAACTTCAGAGTCCGAATCATGGCTCAACCTGCTTAAAGTATCCATTACATTAACCTGCAGAATACACCATGGCAACAACGGTTGGAATTAAAGTGCCAGATAAGGGCAAAAACAAATGAAGTGTCGATCACTATATAATGCTTGGAAATAAATCTTCATAATTCATGACTATATATCCAACAGAGGAATCATCACAGAAATATATTATACCGTCAAAGATGATACTTAATCTGCAGAAATGTCCCTACTTTTCATTCATCATAAGCAATGACCAATTTTAATATGTTCATACCTTTGGGTTTGATATACATAGAAGACCTAAAGCCAAAGGAACAGCCCGTCGAATGTTCTGCTCTCCATATTGCAACAAGTGTTCCAATGAACGAATAGCCATCTCAAGCCCTAATTCCTCCGCCATAGCTATCATTGCGATGCCAAGAACAGCTGGTCCTTGATGAGTTTCAGTCTTGTCAAGATGCTGAGCGCAATGTCCTAGCAAGCTTTGTACCTGTACGTCAGTAAGTTAAGCACAAGCAAGTTTCTGACAGTTACTAGAATGATGAGAAATGACCCAAGGAGGAGTAGAAAACCTTGAGAACATTTCCAGTTCCAGCATAGGCACAGGATAACAAAGTCATATCACAGTATTTTCCAATCTTTTCATTGAAGGTCTTTGAGACTTCAGCTGTGGCCTCCACATGTTCCTGTAGGACACCAGAAGAGTGGTCTCATTAAAGGAAAAATACTATCAACTTATCCTACAAGCATCTCAAAGTGATTAAGATTCTCTGGCACTTCATGGGAAAGTGATTTCATAACCAAACCACTGTAATATATCTTTCGAAATAATGAGTTATCCAGAAAGCAATTTACCTGCTTCCCAAGGTACAAAAGACCTAGACCGAGAGGGAGAAGTTTCGATAGAGGCTCCCCCAATTCGGATTCACTTCTATCCATCAAAGAGAAAATGATTGCCTGAGCAACATCTTCATTGCAGGAACCTACATAGACTAGCCCCAGTGAAATTGCAGCAAAGGCAACCACGTCAAGAGGAGCCTTAGGATCTCCAAGGATTGGAGTTAATTTACCACGTACCTTTCAGAAACATCACAATTAATTGCATTCCAAAGTTAATAAAAAGAATACAAGTAAAAAGAAGCAAATAAGAGAATCTGCTTAAAACAATTTTCTATTGGACTGAATAGGTCCTCAGCAAACAGTCTTGCTTAGAACTCCTTTCAGTCAGACATGAAATATCCTACTTATCTCTATCTCCCTTTTTTGAAGTTAAGTAGTAGTTTTTTCCTGACTGTTGTGTTGAAGTCTCTTAGTAGTTTTTAAAAAAAAGTATCTCAGTAGTTCACTTTAATCAAACAAAAACTGCTTACCTTCTTCAACTATTTACAAAATATGTCCTCAATAACCGAGACTTGAGAAAACATATCAAGTACACAATGCTATGAAAAATTTTGAGATTTAATGTTTACCGTATCATTCTGGGTGTTAGCATATGCAATTCCTAGCCCCATGATTGCCCCAATTCTAACAGATGGATCTTCTTTATCAAGGTAATCACTTAGCAGTGCCAAAGCCTGAAAGGAAAAGGATGAAGAACTTAAAGGGTAGTTGCTGAACTGAAGCCAAAAACTGATTTATTATGTGCCACGAGTAAAAACGTGTAGAAATCAGACATACAGGATCACAATCATTTTTTATGCCAGAGTTGACAATTCCAACCCCTAACAGTGCACCAGCAATAACATGGTTGTCATTACTGTGGAAGTACTTGTCAAGTTGTGCAAGTCCAGAGTCAACATCCCATAGCAAGATCATTCCCTAAAATAATATAAAAAGAAAAATGTCAAAATCATGAAGAAAGATGGTATGGGCAAAACAAAAGCTAACATGGTAGTGAAGAATACAAACCAGACTTGCTGCAGCACTTGTCTTTCCATGTTCCTTGTTCTTAAACAGCCAATTTCCTGAAGCACTTCCGCCTGTAGCTTCAGATGGGACTGTCATCAACTTATCCTGCAATAAAAATTTAAATAACATGACGATACTTGCGACTCTCCTCGAATCAAGACCTCCTAATAGACAAACAATTACCTCTCCAAAGCCAGCATTTACAAAGGCATTCACAAAGGTTGCAGCCAAGTTTTGTCTTGCAGAATCAACAGTTGTACCTGCACTAGCTCGGCCATCAAGCAAATGTGCCTGAGGTAAATTAGATAGCATTAGAGATAGATCCAGCATAATAATTTCCTTTGACAGAAGCAGCATTAATTTCAACATAGCAATAAATACTTTGTTTCAATATGCAAACATCAGAATAGCAAATGGACACAAGAATAACAATAACACCAAAACTCAGCATGTGAGAGGATTTGCCATAATGACGAACCTTGTAAATATCCTCAGGAGACTTGGCTTCCATGACCTCTATATCGCGAGCAAGATTTAGATAACCTTCACTAAGTTTTGAATTATTTATGATTTCTTGCAGTTGTTCTCTATCATCATCATCTGCAACGGTATCCTCATCAAGCTCAAATGGAACTCCCTGCATAGTGGACGGGAAGAATAAATATAAAATTATGCAGACAGATACAATAGTAACTCATACAACAAATCCTAGTTGCCACCATAGAACATCAAATCACGACTGATGAAATGATTACAAATGCTTCAGACTAACTTTTCAGTTTCCTTTAGTATTGTCTGAAACTTCACATTTGGATGAACTTGGCTTAAATTAATGATAACAGTAACAAAAACACAAAAAGAAGTCATATACTCATAGCAAACACAAATTCCTGAACAAAAAGACCCTCTCACACACCCTTCTTGGAAGAGATGCAGGCAGACAAAAAATAATAAATGTGTTCATAACAAAGAAAATCCATAACTAGATGGGAAAACTACTATGACTATAACAGCTGACAATATAAAATAAGAATTAAAAGCTTTGATAGTAGATGTGAAGGGGGAAGGCATAGAACAGCTTCAAGCAAATAAATCAGGCTATCAAGGATTTATGGCAAATTGCTGAGGAAACCAGTAGAAAACTTACATGTCGAGCAAGAATGTAACAGAATTGCTTCTTGCACTGAAGATCGTTGCAAGTTGTAAATAGCTGCTTCACATACTGCACGAGAAGGGGGGATTAAATTTTGCAATTGGATCTCCGACTGTGCTCAAGTACCAGAGCACAAATTCTTTAGGGGAAAGTAGGGTGAGTAAGATTTTTTTTTTTAGAAAAACAGCTAAAACAAGAAGTTGCTACATGTAATATATGACACAGGCAGATGTCCAAAGCCAAGATTGAAAGGATAATACAAGCATAATGAGAGTCATCAAAGTTGAAAGATCCAGACCTAAAAATGAGGCCCTATCATCATCAATTCATTTTCTACCCTCAGCCTCCCACAGGTACATGGATTTTTTTAGTTAATTACAGAAGTACTAAATTATTGATAAAGAAGGGGGAAATAAAAACAAGTAAACATTTAGAATAGATCACTAAGGATTTAAAAACATGAACTGCATGAGTCCAAAAGTTTGGTGATATCATTTCAAAGTTGGTGACTGTCCTAGAAGGTGAAGATAATTCAAAAATGATAAGCAAAACAAAACACCATATTAAGAAAGATATCAAACCTTTATATTGCCAAGAAACAAAGCAACCTGAAGTGCACTAGCATACTCATTAAACTTCAGGTATATTCCGTAAGCTATTTCCAGAACCAACATATCATCGGGGCCAGGAAGGTATCTGCAGCATGGCGACCATGTAAAGTAAAAAAAAAAATTATCAAAGATTATGTTGATGACCAAGCAAGGAGTTGATCAGGTGAATATACAGTTACCAGTAACACAGAAAATGACACCTTTTGTAAGAGCAAAAATTGATGAATTTTGGTTCTTTGAGAGAGAGAGATGGTATAAGAAATTCAGAGAGAGGGTTGATATAAGAAACGGAGAGGGGGGTATTTCAATACAACTCAGAAAGCCAAAATGCCACTTGCAATCCTGGCAATATGCAAGGAACTATACCCTGTCCGTGACAAAGCAGGAGACTTGGAAGGCATTTGAAATCAATTTGAGGACAAAGGCAAGAGGAGATGAGCTTGGAAGACATTCAAAATCAGGGCTGCATGGATTTCATTGAAGAAATTTTGTCCCGAGTTACACATTCAAACCCCGTATGCCATTAGATGATAAATGATAACCATTTACTTGGAAGTCAGTGACTTAACGCGTCAAAGAATGCATGGATACACATTATTACTATAAGCTTTAATTAATAGTCATGGAAGAAGTAGGACATTACCTAGCAGCAGCAGTCAAATAAAGGCAGGTTCTCTTGTAATTTGTCTTGTCAACATGCTCAACTAACAGATCAAGATCCTCAACCTACAAGGAAGGATACATCTTAGAATTTTTTTAAAAAATATTGCAAAATCTAACACAATGCTGCTCTTTGCTAATGATTTGCACTACCTCCATAAGAAGATCCACAGCTTCAGGCTCAGCATTGTGCTGAAATAAAAATGATAGCAGATTAGAAGTGAATTTTTAAGGTATATACATGGTTAAATTCATTATGGGACTCTTAAAGGTATGTATGGGGCATACCTTCATATGAAATGCAACAATTTGTTGCACAAGGTCCATTAAATCATCAAATGGCCCCTCGTCACCCTGCAAAACATGTGCACTTCAAAAGTTAACAGCTTATCATTTCATTTTAGTAGTATTGTACATATTATCTTATACAGAATTTAGCGCCTGATTAGGCTTGACATTGAGTAACAGACATTCAGCCAAGCAAGCAATGGAAGAACATGACATCCTTACTATTGTATACAAAAAAGAAGTTAAGTTCAAACAACAAGTTTGTTGCCCAGAAACACTAGAAAATTTAGCAGTTTGCAGCTAAAAATCATAAAGTTTAAGTTCAAAAACTTGGAATAAGCAGTAACTCAATAATAATGTTGAACACTTCAAGATTGACATTGATGCCCTGACACCAAGGCAAATTGAAATGCCATCACATACCAGGACTGTAAGTCTGTAACAAATGAAAAATTGTGTAAGAAATTTGGTCCCTCAAGTAAGTGACCAAGTGCAACCCACCAATATAAGAAGCCATAAAAATTACTATGAACAAGACAAAATCAGTGATCATATAGGATAACATATACAACTAAAACGGGAAGTGCATTCTGAAGTAACAAGTTTCACCTGTCGTTTGACATACTCTTGTGCGATTTCCCCTGCCAAATTCCTGAGAATGAACAAATTTTGAAAAGAAGGCAATTGCATTAGTATCACAAGTAGCTTCACTGAGTTGAAGAGCACACAATCTATGAAACAGGAAAGGAAAAAGCATGTCCAAAAGAAACACACAACAGCATAACTATGTCATCGTATAAGCCAACCATAATAGACATAGGGAAGTTCCCATACATGAGCTTCTATTAGGATTCAAGGATAAAAACAAACAGGTCAAAACATGATTCAAATTTGAACTCGGAAAATTTAAAATATGATAAATTAGTAAGTTTTAATAAGCACTTTCATGCTTCTCTGTTTCCAACATAGGCGGGGGCAAATACTGAACACATTATCCAAATAACAGATTACATGTATTCATATCCACGAACAAATCCACATAAACTAGAACAGAAGAGGTGTTTCGCAGAAAGACAATTTATTTATTCACATCTGATAACAATCCACTACAAGTATGACTAACAAAATAATAATAGTAATAATACTCTCTGTAGCTGATAGAAAGTGCATATTTTCATTTCCAGGCCACCTAGAATATGTTGTATTTTATCTTACCTCACATATTCATGTCCCCATGAACCAATATCCCCAGCAGAACCCAACAGTCTGTACTTGAGGCTCTCCTGTAAGATTGAGTTGTACAAGAAAGAAGTCAATCTATATTCCATAAACAGATCTTAGAACGATAAATAAATAAATAAATAAATATATATATATATATATATATATATATATATATATATATATATTGTGTGTGTGTGTGTAGGCCCAAAGTAAAATTGAAAAAATCTGACACAGTATGGTAAGGAAACACAGTTACAGGAACTCATAAATGAAGAAAAAAGGTTAACGAAACCACACAGTGTGCCAATAATGATGTCAATAATGAAAACATAAATTACCAGTAACACGTTATTAAAGCATCTGCGTACAACATTGACAATGAACTAGGTGCAAATGCTATCTTATGCAAACATGAGCAGAAAAGTCATCAATAATTAATGAATAAATGTATCAAGTAAATCTGTATGATAACCACAAGTATATGAAAAAACAAGAAAAAATATTGTCAACGAAGCAAAATTCAGCTCACCCGTTCTCCTTCTGCTGACATTGTTAGGGCCAAAACTGAAAGGATGTCTGCCAGCAATTTCTATATGCAACAAACATACATATGAAATTAGAAATGAAAATTATTTGATGGACATAACATTTCAAGCAGAGGTCAACAACAAATTAGTTTATACCTTCAAATCAGAATCTGCCATAGTCTCATAATACTCTTTCAGTGTTCCATAGTGTGGACGGAGAAACTTAAGAGGCTTTGGAACAGAGGTCATGGAGCTTGTTGCACTTCGAATCTCTTGTCTACATAGGAGAAAAAGGAACTCTGAGATGCAAATATGCAATATACCGAACTACACACAGGGACAAAAGATCTCCAGCATACAACTATATATATATATAGGTTTTGGTTCAGGTGAGGAGGCTCCTTATAAAGATAGAATTGAATGAATCTCGACCATTAAATGATAATCCTATATTAAGTTTATCCTCTCTCCAAATCTTTTTATTTTCAATTACCTTTTCTTGAGCTTGATTTTTTCTATAGGTTTTTTTGAACTTCACCTAGAGTCATTCTAGGGGAACACGACCCCATTTTTTATACTATGAGTTCATTTTATTTTGGTATCAATGTTCATTTGTTTCAAATTATAAACAAAAAATGCGATAGTTTTTTTCATAATAAAAGTTCATTTTTGAAAAATTACAAAAAATGAACTCGGTAGTAAAAAACACTGAACTCGATAGTACAAAAAGACGAACAAAGTTTTCTCATCACCTCCTCTTCACAAGGAGCCTCCTCACCCGAACCAGTCCCTATATATATATATATACACACACACACATATACACTATAAATTGCAGGTTATATTGGCTTCTTTCCCTGGCAACACCCTTGATGAAATGATATATTTTACATTTTGGCATGAATAACACATAACTGCAGTGTTCTTAAACCCATTTATTTGCTCAAAAACCCAAGCGGTACGAGACGGCAGATAAAGTGTTTTTAGTGCACTCGTAGTTTTTCTAGAAGTTACCTAAATGTTTTCTCGGCCAAGCTGCAAAATAAATAGATCTCCAAAGAGAGATATAATCGATACTTTACTTTATTTGCTTGCATCATTCAATTAACGTACACGCAAACACTAGATTTGAACACTTGAGCGGAATATTATGTCAAAGGACCGCAGTGTATGTAGATTTAACAGCCACTAATGCCTGAATATAAGACCAAGTTTTCCCTTCGATGAAATAGAAGAGAGGTGATAGCAAATAATTGATCTATTGTTGTTGTATGATATATGATTCAAGGGGGAACTAGAAGGCAACCCAAGCCTTACATACATGAACGTCTAACTTTCCCACAGTTAGCTACTATATACAGCTAGTGAAACCTGAGGCCATTGACCTCAATTCCCAGGACATTCGCGATTATGCTGTAGAAGGGAATACATCTATATTTAGAGAGAACTTCTAAAATGTTTCATACTATATTCAAAAACTTGCCAAGCAATTTCAATTTTCAACTAAACGAAGAGAAAACCCTAGGCTGACTATCAACTTTACCTCATGCTCTCAAGCGCCATCTTTTGCAAATTAGCGTCTGGATCCTGAGCTCGCTCCACATACAATTCCAAATTTTGTTTCAAGGCCAAATCCTCCTCAGACTACAAATCAAAAAATTCACAATCAAACACGTAGAACCGGAGAATCAGTCCAATCAAACTTGCAAATAAATTAGATCGAAAGAGCCTACGAGATCTTCGTCCTTTTTATCGTCCTTCTTCTTAGGGTCCTTGGACGGGACCTTCAAAGAAGCCTCTTCACGGTCGGCTGTGCTCTTTTCCGGCGCCATTGCAGCGGTCGTCCGAAGTAGAAATCGGGAGGAAGAAGAGAATGCGATAGATAGGAAGCAAGCTCGATGAAAGAGAAGCCGAGAGGGTTTTCGTTCGCGTTCGGTTTTCCTCTTGGGCAAGCAAGAGGAGTGAAGCTAATAAGTCATTTTTTCTATATTCATTGCATTTCTTTTTCTATAAAAAAATTTTTGCTATATTATAACCGAATAATTTCTACACTAATATTAAAATAGTTATAGAAAAATGAACATATCGATCTACTCCTCCTTGTTAAATTAAAATCAAGTACTGAACCACGAGAAAGTTGGCGTAATATCGGGTTTGATAATATTTGTTTTGTTCTTTCCATTGACTTTGTAAGAGGGGTGTATGTCTCATGTGGAAGAGTAACCGACTTATTAAAAGTGCGACATAAAGATGATAGTTTTATCATTGTCGAACATACTAATATTGAGACTAAATTTTCTTGGAATATTTTTCTCATTTATGCCCCTCCAAGTAAAAAGGATAAAGAAAATATTTGGAATAAGATTACTAATTCCATCAATACCCAAATGCATTTGTATGTCCTCATGGGAGATTTTAATGATATTCTAAAACCTTCGGGAAAATTGGACGGTGTAAATAGTAATGTTAATCGGTATAGAAGAATTAACAACCTTATACAAAAATGTAATTTAGTTGACCTTGTCTCTCATGGGAATGGATTTACCTGGACTAGGAAAAGGATGGTGAAAATAATATGTTTGAAAAATTAGATAGAGTGTTGGCACATTTTGATGTTGTT
The DNA here is from genome assembly GCA_002319775.1 of Fagopyrum tataricum. NCBI lineage: Eukaryota > Viridiplantae > Streptophyta > Magnoliopsida > Caryophyllales > Polygonaceae > Fagopyrum > Fagopyrum tataricum. The sequence goes on from CM008281.1 coordinate 45,894,438, forward strand.
AATGCTTATAACAAATCCATGTTTGGAACCATGCGTTTACAACTTATGATCATTGTATGATCTCTCTTATGTAAAATATAGCTACAAGAATAAACCTTTCAAATTTGAATTAATGTGGATGGATAGAGATGATTGTGAGCATCTTATCAAACAAACCTGGAGAACTTAGTTCGAAGGAACAAATATGTTCAATCTTGTTAAAAAAATTAGTTTAGTTAAAACTAAATTGAAATTTTGGAGTAAACTTAAGTTTGGTAATATTAACAAACAAGTGAGGAATATTGATCATACTATTGAAAATTTACAAAAAGAAAATTTATGTAATTACTCCGTGCAAAAAAACGAGAAACTAAATAGACTTCTTAATAAAAGAGTGTTTAATTGATTTACAACATAAATATTGAATGCAAAGAGATAAATCAAAGTGTTTGGATCTTGGTGATAAAAATACTAAGTTTCACCATAGGAAAGCAACGGGAAGAAGAAATAGAATATTTATCAATTCAATTAATAACGAGGTTGGTAAAAATTTGAATATTGAAGAGGAAATTATCCGTGAATTTACGAGATATTATAATAAAAGATCCAATCTAATTTTATTAATAGTAATGAGTTAAGTAGTTACTTAGAAGTAATTACCAATGAAGTTTCAATCCAAGATAACTTAGAATTAATCAAACTGTTTTTTAATGATGATATTAAAAAGGTTCTTTTTGATATCGGATGTGATAAGTCCTCAAGCCCGGATGGAATGCCTGTTGATTTTTTTCAAAAAAAATTGGGGCACTATTGGTCCTTATGTGATTCGTGCCGTCAAAAGTTTTTATAGAATAGGGAAAATCTTGAAACAAATAAACCATACCTTTTGCTACACTAATTCCAAAAAATGACAACCCTACAACCTCAAATGATTATAGATCAATAAGTCTTTGTTCAACAATATATAAAATCATTGCAAAATTTTTAGCTAAAAGACTTAAAAATATAATTCCTTAATTGGCGGCGCATCTTGTTCCCGTCTCCCCTCTAACTCGATGCAATTAATTTCCCAGCATATTGCAAATAAAATTCCTAAACTAATACACCCTCTTCAAAGTGCCTTTACGCAAAATAGATCAATTCATGATAATATTCTTATTGCACGTGAAATATTTCATGGTTTTAGAACAAAAAAAATGTAAGGAAAGCTTTATTGCAATTAAACTTAATAAGAAAAAAAAACATATGATAGAATTGAATGGCCTTTTATTCTTTCTGTCTTGGAAAATTTTGGTTTTGAGAATAAATTCATTAATTGGATCAAAGAATGTATCACTATAGTTTCTTATTCGGTGCTTGTGAATGATAAACCTACATGTATAATATTCCCGAAAAAAGGTCTTCGTAAAGAAGACCCTATCTCCCCTATGTTATTCAACCTCGGTGTTGAGGTTCTGGCAAGGAATATTCAAATACAAAGTGATCTTAATAAGAAAATAATTGGTTTTCCTATTTCTAAGGGAGGTACGATTATTCTTTTTTGGCCTTTGCGGATGATATCATCATCTTTTCTAAGGCTTCTTTAAATGTTAGTACGAAAATCTTAATTATTGAATGGTTTTTGTCGCGTTTCCGGCCAGAAAATCAACTTTTATAAATCAGCTTTCCATCTTCTCCGAATGTAGGTTCTTATCTGATTAATATTATTCAATCAAACATAGGAATAAGTGCTACAAGTTGTCTAGACAAGTATATTGGGTGCCCTATAATTAATGATAAGTAAATAAAAAAAAAAGTTTGAAGACGTAATAACAAAGTCTAAATTACAACTAACTAAATGGAAAGCATCCTCGTTATCTCAAGAGGGTAGAATTGTGCCTATAACTTAATGCAAAGCCAAATTTCATAATGCAAAGTTTTATGCTCCCTTCCTATATTCACAAAGAATTGGATCAGATTAATAGGAATTTTTTATGGAATAAAGGATCTAATTTTCACCCTCTTATTAGTTGGGATAAAATCTGTAAACCTAAATCGTGTGGCGGAGTAGGGATATGGGAAGATGAGGAGATGAATAAAGCTTTTCAAATAAAACTATTATGGAAAATTCTAGAGGAACCGGAAAACATATGCGTTAAGATTGTTAATGAAAAATATCTTAAGAATATACCGTTATGGAAATATAATCCTAAAAATTATGCTTTGTGGAAATGGAAAAAACTAATGCATCTTAGAAAAGAATTTGAATTGGGATATGGTTGGAACATTGTGATGGTAAAACGGTTAACTTTTGGAATCATAAATGGTGCTCTAATCAACCTCTTATCAATCTATGTAAAGATAGCAGCAAGGTTGATAAGAATGAAGTAGTTAGTAACTATATTATTGATAATAAATGGAATTTACACAAACTGGAAGCCAACCTGTCTAATATCCTTCCAAGAGAAATCATCAATACTATTAAAGAATATCAACTACCTAAGTTATATATTCAAGATCGTCTCTATTGGATTACTTCGAAAAATAGGTCTTTCTCTTCGAGATTTGCCATGAATCATTTACATAAGCTAAATTTTTTTGATGAAAGTCCTAACTCCTGGATTTGAGAGTTAGATGTTATACCTAAAATAAAGAATTTTCTTTGTAAACTATCAATTGATGGTCTCCACACCAAATAAAATTAGAAAAACAAAAACTCCTTGTTCCTATGACAAGCTCTCTCTGTAACCATCCATATGAGTCAGCTCGACACCTATTCTTTGAATGTAGTTTCCTGACGAATAACATTGAATATAGGGTAATTAAGAAACCGCTTAAGGATATTTTTAAGGAAAAACAAAATATGGCTAAGTCCTTTATGTTGGTCCGAAATAAGTTAAGAAATAAGAATCTAATCACTTTAGCATTCTCATGGTGGAACTTATGGTTTGCGGGAAATCAAAACATCTTTAACAAAATAAAACCAGTGAATTTTGAACCAATTGTTCAAGACCAAATTAAGGATTGGATGGAATCTAAGAAAAGAAAGAAAAGTGCAACAAAGGTCTATAATAACCTAAGGAAAACTCGAAACAATCAGTGGTGTAAACCTCTTGATGGTTTTATTAAACTAAATTTTGATGACTCTAAACGAGATTCTAGAAACGCTGCTTTTGGTTATATTCTCATAGATCACTAGGCTAAGACTATTGCCCTAGGCTATGGACATTGTGGTAATACATCGGTCCTCCATGTTGAAGCATGCACGCTTAGGAAAGGTCCGGTTAAGGCTTGTGACCTCCGAGTTAATCGAATTGAAATTGAAGGGGATAACCTAACAATTATCAATTCAATCAAACATATCTGGAATCCTCAGTGGGAACTTGATCTTATTCTTTCGGATATTGTTAATATCTTATGTTTCTTTGATCAAGTCGTTATTCGTCACGTCTTCCGCGAGATTAATGGTGTTGTTGATAGGCTTGCGGACCTCGGTCATGATGCTACACATTTTTTGTTGTCTTCCAATCCCGTAGTGGAAGATCTCATCCGTTGGGATGCTCTAGGAAGGAAGGTCTCGAGGAGATAGTTCTGCCTAATTTCTTACCTTACAGTATCAAAAAAAAACAAATTTAAAACGCTTTTACATATTGTGATCGTCATGGAGATCAAGGAAAATATGCAAGACCAAATAGTGGTTACATGGTGGAATATTTGGCTAACGAATAATCAAATAATTTTTAGCAAGGAAAAAAAGTACAACATAATTTAAACCAAATGATCCAAAATAAATTAAAGAATAGGTTCAGGTTATTTCAAAAACAACAAACGGTAATTCGGGGACTCCAAAACAGTTAAAAAAAAAGAGACCAAGTTTGAACTCTGTCAAAATTAATTTTGATGCTTCTAAACACTCTAATGACCAATGTGCATTTGATTTTATCATTTGAGACCTAATGCGTTAACGCTTGATGTGGGAATGGTTAGATGTGGAGCAGAAACTATTCTTTAAGTGTAAGTTTATGCTCTAAGAGAGGGGCTCCAAAAGGTCATAAGTTTAGGACTCAACACAAATGACATCGAGGGATATAATCTTTAACTCATTAACTCAGTCAGTCAAATCTAGAAACCGTCATAAGAAGCGGATATGATCATTTCTGACATATCATTTTGATTTCAAGGTGTGCACAAGCTAAAGTTCAACATGTCATTAGGAAAATTAATGTTGTCGTTGATAAGCTCGCATCGTTTGACCATTGCTTGGACACACGGGCAACATGATCCTTCCGCACCCGAAAGGATGCTCTAGGACGGTCGGCTTCTAGATGTTCATCCGTGTTGTTCACTTACCTTTGGATCAAAAAAAAATGTATATCTACTCTCTCCGTTCACAAATAATTTTCGTTTTGGTCTTACACTTTTTTAGGGATAAATTAAATACACCCCTTAGAAATCCACCCTTAAATACACCTCTTCATTATAGTTTCCCCTTATCATTGCTTCTTATAAAGCTTGAACTTATTTACGCCCCTTAATACACATATCTCAAATTAAATCCTCACACATCAAAGCTCATAATAGTCAAACATCACAATATCACATTACTAGATTTTGTGGTAGTACAAAGAACATCAATCACCAATTTATTTTTTGTTTTAGTTGTTGATGCATGCAATAACTATTACAGTATATGTGTTTATTATTAGTTTTTATTTACCAAGAGATGTGTATATTCGTAATATTTTTTTTCATCTTCGATTTATGTTTCAATTCGGTATAACAATATATAATTGTATTCGTCATTTTTTTTATTTCGATTTTTGTTTTAATATGAATCACATTTCAGTATAACAAATCTAGGGTCAAGGATGTTAGGTTCGGTTTTCGGTCTACATATTCAAATTATCGATTCCGGATCAACTTTAAGTTAAAACCGATTAAATCGGTCTAAAGCAATATCAACCGATTAAATCAGTATACATATACACGGGTCCCATAAATATTTTTAGATGCAAAATATACACGTACTTACCTTGTATTTGGGTCATAGACACTCTCTCCTACCATATTACCATTTGACTAGTTATAACTCTTTGTTTTAATCTAAAAGTAAAACAAAATTGTGAAATCCGTTGTAGTTGTGTAAAAAAACGGCCTTGTATAGATTTTGCATATTATAATGAGCATTATCATATAACTAACGATTGGTAGGTAGTACTAACGAGCATTAAGATTTTTTTCATTGGTAATGATCGGTATCATAGGTTATCGGTCGTTAAATGTTCGCTGGAATTGCGACCCTAAAAATCCTTGTCAATAGTGACAAAGACTCGTAAGCTCACAAGACACGATATGCTCAGTTTTAAAATTTATAACTTGTAATAAATACATAACTAGTAGAGAACTCATAGTGTATGGGTCGTTATGTAGTATGGTAAGTACTTCAAGGTCGAACACAAGGACGTTGTCGGTTCGATTTGCACAAATTGATCAAAGATAGTACAAGTCTAGACTAAGAAGTAGAAAGAAGAGGTAATGGTTAGAAGATTCATGTTTTTGGTTGGATTTTGGGGTGTTCTTGATCAAATATTAATTTCAATAAAAAACAATTAATAAGACTAAACACACACAATGGATATCAAATTATCGGGAAAAAGGGATTCTAAGGTTTCAAGATCATCATTTATGACATTATACTCAAGACAATTCGTAAAGCTTTGGTAAGAAAATGTCATAGGGATGGATGTTTCTTCGGTGATAATCTATTACCGGGTAAGTCTCAAAATCACCAGTCTTAACTACCTATTACCGGGTAAGTCTCCAGGTATCTAGGACGGAAACTCGGTACAAACCGGATTCTCTATCTAAGGACTAAGTAACCCTTATTGGGTAAGTCTCGGGAATTACCTAACTTAGGTAGTAAGCCGGCACATCTCAATCCAATAGGGTTTTTTCACCTTTAGTACTTATGGTTCATCTACTTCTATATCCAATAAGGAACATCACCGGGTAAGTCTCTATTCCAACTTAGTTTGCTAGCTTAGATGGTTCTAACCTAGATTCATTCCAAATCAATCATAGGGTTTCAAGCAATTTCACACCAAAACTAACATACAACCTAATTCTTCATAATCCAAGCCATAAATACAAATCCCTCTGTGAGAGCCCTTTCTTTTGGACCGAGATTGGACCATGGCCGAGATTGGCTTTGGGCCGAGATTGGTCTTGCCGCACCCGCGGGCACGTGTGCCGCCCCTGTTGTAACACCCCAAATCCGCGGGACTCGGGGCGCTACGGGCGAGACCTCACAATGGGTCCTGACCCTTAGCTTGACAACAATTTCACCGGACCTTCCAACATGGAACAAATAAAGGTCGAAAACTCAAATATGTTTTTAATGTATGCGGAAACGAAAAGTACGAAACTACAACTTGGAAACTCAGCCGAGTCCTCAAAACAACGTAAATAAATCCGAATTCTAACAAACGACAATATCCATAAAAGACGACATGAAAAGACTCAAAACATCCCCGTCCTATAATGTACAGAGATCCCGATTGTCCACTCCTCCGCCTCACTCGGCGGCATCCCTAACCTGCAAGTCATGTACACAATTGGTTTAAAACCGTTAGCTAATATTCTAGGCATTAGAAAAGCGGTGAAGGCACAAACACACCCATAACACAAAACATAAATCACACAAGTCCGGTTCCTTATCTTTTATTATTAAGTCGTATTCCAATCTAGTTCAACTTCTTTTGTGACACGAGACCCCAATGGTCTCGCCTCGGTCCCTACTTACCGGCAAGGAATGGTACGGATGCATCCGTCCATCTAACCCGCCGGGCTAGTCGCCGAGAATCCCCTAGACCTCACTATGGGCTAGGCAGTATTGTCACCGCCCGTTCTCATACACTTGAGCCAATATAAACATATATATAAAGCCGGTGGTCCTAATTACCGGTTTCACCGTTATAACATAAAATAACATACACCACCAAACACACAGCAATACTAATACATAAAATACGAGCTAAGTAAGTCCGGAGACTTACCTCGTCCCAAACGCTATCTTACAAAACGCTCACGCTTCCCTTGGGAAGAAGTACTCAACCTGTTCACAACAAGGTATCATAAAAACCCGCTCAACTCGAGAAGTCTAGGACTTCTACACAAATGACCTACGCAGGATCATTTGACTCGCATTCTAGGACCGTATCCTAGAGTCCAACATAATTACCGTCAATAATGACGTAAAAGCCAACTAGGTCTAATCCCGCTCCTCACATTCTCTTAAGGTCACAAAAGCCACTACTTGGCATTTCCACTAAGTTATACAATTTCCAACCTATCATGATACTACCCATTTCGCCCATATGTTAATTGATCGTAAAAATTATGGCATAACAAACCTAACATTAAACTCGTTATAAATTCCGAGTTTAAAAACTCGCTAACGTAATTTCCGGGGCAAATATGCATTTCCTAAGACATGTGGGCCAAAACTGTAATTAATGTAAAGCTGGGCATAATGTGTAATTAACCAAAAGCTGAGGGCCAGAATTGCAATTATACCAAAAGAGGGGGTGACCGACCGTGATTTCTGGCAAATCTCAGCCGAGCTTCTGCAGGGGTTCTCCGGCGGCTCCAACGGCGGCAAGGGGCGGCGACGGTCTCCCTCGACGGCCTGAGTCGCGGGCTTCACTCCGACGGTGGCGGCCGGCCTCCAGCTCCGGCGAGGACGCTGTAGTGGAGGGGAAAAGTGAGTTGTTGCTCACCCGAGGCCGAAGGAAAAAGCGTGGCGGAGGGAAGGGCGACTGGCATCGGCGGCTCCGGCTAGGCCCGTGCAGGCGAGGCACGGCGACGACGAAGGCTTCCCCGGGGTGGCAACGGCTCTCCTTGCCCGAGCAGCCTCGACACAGAAAGAGGGAGAGGGTCTCGGTTGGTGGCTCTCCGGCGTGCTCCAAGGGCTCGGGACGTAGAGGTGGCGAAGTGACGACGGCTGGGCGGCGGCTGGACGTAGTGGTGTGAGAAAGAGAGCTGAGGGAGGTGGCTGCAGAGAGTGAAGGCCGAGAGATGAGTGAGTGAGAGAGATGGCTACGTGAGGGAGGCAAGGGAGAGAAGAGGGATGAGTGTGAGGGCCGGCTGGAGTGAACCCAAGAGAGGGAGGGAAGCCGAGACGAGGGGTCGGGGGACAACAGGCCAGGCCTAGGCGTAGGCTGGGCGGGCGGCACGTGCAGGCTGACGTGGGAAGAGGAAAAGCGCCGCGGGTGATCCCGCGAGGCTGGGCGATGATCTCGGCCGAGATAGGCAGGCCGAGATTCCCCAAGAAGAAAGAAAAGAGGAAAGAAATAAAAGGGCGGGATCCAACTCGTTAAACTAGTTCCGTAACGGGTGTTACGAGTCGGAATATTTTCTGACATTCTCGTAAAAATAATTTATGGTTCACGGCTTCGGAATAAAATTCGGATATTCCCATAGAATAATTTACGGAAATAGGAATAACACGATAAATTCGTTTTCTAAAATTTTCGGGCGTTACATTAGCCTCGACGCAGAAAGAGGGAGAGGGTCTCGGTTGGTGGCTCTCCGGCGTGCTCCAAGGGCTCGGGACGTAGAGGTGGCGAAGTGACGACGGTTGGGCGGCGGCTGGACGTAGTGGTGTGAGAAAGAGAGCTGAGGGAGGTGGCTGTAGAGAGTGAAGGGCGAGAGAGAGAGATGAGTGAGTGAGAGAGATGGCTGCGTGAGGGAGGCAAGGGAGAGAAGAGGGATGAGTGTGAGGGCCGGCTGGAGTGAACCCAAGAGAGGGAGGGAAGCCGAGACGAGGGGTCGGGGGACAGCAGTCCAGGCCTAGGCGTAGGCTGGGCGGGCGGCACGTGCAGGCTGGCGTGGGAAGAGGGAAAGCGCCGCGGGTGATCCCGCGAGGCTGGGTGACGATCTCGGCCGAGATAGGCAGGCCGAGATTCCCCAAGAAGAAAGAAAAGAGGAAAGAAATAAAAGGGCGGGATCCAACTCGTTAAACTAGTTCCATAACGGGTGTTACGAGTCGGAATATTTTCCGACATTCTCGTAAAAATAATTTATGGTTCACGGCTTCGGAATAAAAGTCGGATATTCCCGTAGAATAATTTACGAAAATAGGAATAACACGATAAATTCGTTTTCTAAAATTTTCGGGCGTTACACCTGCGGGTTTCCGCCCCTGCGGCCCTGTGATCCGCCCCTGCGGGTTACGGCGGCTGCAGCCGGTTTTGTTGACTCTTTGACCTGTGCTTTACCCTTCCTTACCTCCTTCGTTCCACCTTGCTGAGCAAGGGTTTCTTCACATTCCAATCCAGTTTCACGTCCTTCTTGCTTCTTCTTCTTTCACCTTGAGCTTGAGTTGGTTTTTCCCTTGATTGGTAGAGTTGTGTGTGTGGTTGTGTGGCTGTTGATGCTAGTTGTGGTTGCTGAGCTTGTGGAGCCAGCTGAGTGTGCTTACTTGTGCCTGCCTAGACCTTCAGCAGTGGTAAGCTTCTTCCTCCTTGCTTCTTCATCCTTCCTTCTTCCTTGCTCCTCCTTCCTTAGCTTATGAATAGATATTTTGAACATAGGGTGATGTTGATATGTGTATGTTGATGCTTGTGTATGAATCTGGAAGAGAGTGGAAGAGATTGATCACGGGAAGAGCTAAAGAGAAGCCCCGAGACTGCATTCTGCACTGTCGCCGCCCCCGCGGTTACCGTGTCACAGCGTCCGCGTCATGCCAGCGGCGTGCCTGCGTTTGCCAGCGTCCCTTGTCACTGCCCCCGTGGCTACGTTCCGCCGCACCCGCGGTTGCTTGCCTCCGCCCCTGCGCCCCTTTGTTACGCAGGTGCGCTTTGTCCCGGGTCTACCTAAAGCTAGGTAAATCCTTTCCTTTCCTAGTTGAGCGGTAGTAGCATGCTAGGATTCGGAGGTTGATGAGTATGATATGGAATGGACGGTTAGGGCTTTAAGGTTTACGAGTTGGATATGATCCCTTATGGATCCCTTGGGTCTAGGTGTGACCCTTTGTGTGATAGAGTTTGATATCTGTATAGGCCGTGTTATAAAGATAATGAACCGGGTAAATGTGTGAAAGCATGATGATGTGTTAAGATTTCTGATGTGTGTTTGTGCTCTAGCATATTCCTATATTTGTGTATGGTTAGCTAACGGTTTCATACCGTGCTATAGAGACTTTGTAGGAGGAGAGCTGCAGAGTGATCCAAAGTGGGTGATCCGCTGAGGGCTTTGTACACTGGGGCGGTATCGGGGATATGGGTTATTTTGATGTATAGTTTGGTTGGTTTGTACTCAGCGGTATATTGTATTACCTTTTGATCTATATGTATATATCAGTTTCATGTTTTGTTTTAATCTATCGGTGCCTTGTTGTAAGATCAGTGAAATTGTTGTCAGGCTAGGGTCAGGATCCATTGTGAGATCCTAGCCCAGTAGCACCTCGAGTCCTGCGGATTTGGGGTGTTACAAAGTTGGTATCAGAGCCCAGGTTGACAACAATGGCACTAGTAATCTACAATAAAGGTCGAATAGATAACTAAACAGAACCCGAAAAGGGGTCTGACTTTTCAAAAGGTTTTGGTTTTGAAATGAGTACAAATGTTTTGGGATACCATGTACGGGAGCCATCACCCCTCTAAAGACCTCGACAGTATAGATATATATAGATATTCTGTTGTGATGGATCTGTGATATATCTATACATATGGCATATATATAGCCTTCTAAGTTAGGTTTATGCTCTGCAGATGGCTAAGACTAGAGCTGTATCTGCAGATGGACGAGGTAGGGATAGATCCCCTCTTCCTCCAGTAGATGTAGGACATAGTCAAATTTCCGTTGTTGATCCACCTATAGTGGAGGAGGTTTGTGAGGTTGCTGCTGAGAATGTTGTTCCTGAGACTGGGAACGGTATAGCGGGGAGACGTACATCACAGCGAGTCTAGTTAGATGACGCGGATCGTATCTCTATGAGATGACCAAATTTCCTTGCGTATATCAGGCAAGTAGTGGAAGCGGCCAGACAAGGTAGACCTACCCCGGATCTGCCAGTACAGGAAGGATCATTTAGGAGATTCCAGGGAGTTATTCAGGTGCCAGTTGTATCGGCACATGTTGCTGAGATTCCTCAAGTTCCAGAGGAGCATAGAAGGCTTGGGAAGAGACAGCGGACTGGGCAGACCAGTGGTACTAGTGGGGTTATTAGTTCTGAACGAAACTGGAGACGTCCAAGTTCCCCCGCACCTGCACCGGTTGCGGTTACGGGTCGACGATGTTATAACTGTGAGGAGCCTGGACATTTGAGGCCAGCGTGCAAGAAGAAGTTAGTGACTTGTTTTACCTGTGGCGGACTGGGTCACAAGGCTGTTTTCTGTAAACGAAACAGAGTCTTACCTCAGCAAAGTACTGATGAAGTTGTTGGTTCTGGGCAAGGCCCGAGCCTCCAGAGTCATCCCTCACCTACACCAGTTGCAGATAGGGTACGACAGTGTTTCAACTGTGCAGAGTATGGACATATCAGACCAGAGTGTACGAGGCAGATAGTGACTTGCTTCACTTGTGGTAGACGAGGTCACAGAGCTGTCTTTTGTAGACAGGGTGGAGCTTCGTCTCAGCAGGGTTCTACTCCTGCCAGTATAGCGGGAGGTGGGCAGAGACCACCTCAGCAACAGCAGCAGGTACAAGGACTGTAGAGAGTCCCAGATCGTCCTACCACTCAGGGATCTGCTCCTGGGGCGGGTAGAGGCAGAGGTCGTGGTAGGGGCACCACTGATACCAGAGGCCCACAGGGCCGTGTTTTTGAGTTGAGGAGTGCAGAGGAGCCAGCTGCACCTACTACTACAGGTACCATTCTGATTCATGGTCTACCTGTTAGAGTTTTATTTGATACTGGTGCTACGCATTCTTTTATTTCTGATGCTTGTGTAGAGCGTCTGGGTTTAGATATAGTTGAGGGGATGCCCTTTATTATAGGGTTACCCGATGGTGGTAGGGTCAGTGGTACCCGTGAGATTCACGGTTGTCCCATTTCTGTAGGGACTCGTGTGTTACTAGTTGACTTCTTTGTCATGCCGTTAGAGCATGAGGAAGTTATACTAGGTATGGATTGGATGGCTAGACATTCTGCAGTCTTAGATGTAGGTAGGAGGACTGTTACCCTCTCTACCGAGTTAGGCCAGATAGAGGTTTTCCGAGGTTGGGACCTTGGAAAGGTAGGCACAGTTATCAGTGCTATACGGGCAGCTAGACTGATTGCATAGGGTTGTGAGGCCTTTTGGTGTTATGCCATGAAGGAGGGGGAGAGTCCAGCGTTAGAGGATATCCTAGTGGTTTGTGAGTTTACTGATGTCTTTGCTGAGCCGTCCAGTTTGCCGCCTCAGAGGAGTGTGGATTTCAGTATCGAGTTAGAGCCTGGTACGAGACCCATCTCGAAGGCTCCATATCGGATGGCGCTTGTTGAGATGTTGGAGCTGAGAAGCAACTCGAGGAGTTGGCTGAGAAGGGCTTCATTCGCCCTAGCGTGTCCCCATGGGGAGCACCTGTCCTCTTTGTACGGAAGAAGGACGGATCTTTGCGGTTATGCATAGACTACATAGAGCTGAACAAGGTGACCATCAAGAACAAGTATCTACTGCCGCGTATTGATGATTTGTTAGATCAGCTGCAAGGAGCGATTGTGTTCTCCAGGATTGACCTGCGTTCCGGGTATCACCAGCTGAGGGTGAGGGAGCAGGATGTGCATAGGACAACATTCAGGACCAGATATGGACACTACGAGTTTGTAGTGATGCCATTTGGTCTTACGAATGCCCCAACCGTCTTTATGGAGTTGATGAACAGTATCTTCATCGACTTCCTGGATCAGTTTGTGGTGGTTTTCATTAATGACATTCTGGTGTATTCTCGTAGTAGTGAGGAGCATGCAGGACATCTGAGGACTGTATTGCAGGTTTTGCGGGATAGAGAACTTTATGCAAAGTTCTCTAAGTGCGAGTTCTGAATGCCAGAGGTAGCATTCTTGGGTCACATTGTATCCGCCGAAGGGATCAAGGTTGATCCGGAAAAGATAGAGGCAGTAGCTGCATGGCCGACACCGACGAACGTCAAGGAAGTACGTAGCTTCCTTGGCCTAGCCGGTTATTACAGACGCTTTGTGGAGGGACTTTATGTGATTGCCCGTCCACTGACGAGTTTGCTGAGGAAGACTACCAGATTTGTGTGGTCTGATCAGTGTATGCAGAGTTTTGAGGAGCTGAAGAGACGTCTGACTTCTGCTCTAGTTTTGGCACAGCCAGAGAGTACTGAGGATTTCGTAGTATACAGTGATGCATCCAAGCTAGGCTTGGGATGTGTGTTGATGCAGAGAGGCAGGGTGATTGCATATGCGTCTCGACAGCTGAAGACGTATGAGGAGAACTACCCGACTCATGATCTGGAGTTGGCAGCGGTAGTTCATGCACTGAAGATCTGGAGACATTACTTGTATGGTGTTACATGTCAGATCTTCACAGACCATCAGAGTCTGAAGTACATTTTCACGCAACGGGAATTGAATAACCGCCAGCGTAGGTGGCTCGAGCTGATCAAGGATTTTGATCTGTAGATTCTGTATCATCCGGGGAAGGCGAACGTAGTCGCCGATGCCTTGAGCAGGAAGACGCCTCGAGAGCAGGCGATTGCAAGGCTGATAGTTCAGCAGCAGTTACAGAGGGATTTGATCTGATTAGAGCTAGACATTCAGTTTCCTGATGAGGATGCCCAGCTGCGTACATTAGAGGTCCTTCCTGATCTGTTGGATGAGATCCGACAAAAACAGGAGACCTGCCCGACTTTACAGAGGATCAGAGAAAGGATGTCTCGGGATGAGGCACCACAGTTCCTGCTGGGAGCAGATGGAGTTTTGAGGCGCCGCGGTCGCGTCTGTGTACCTGCGGATACAGAGCTGAGACAGAGGATATTACAGGAGGCTCACTGTACACCTTACTCGGTACATCCACGTACGAGTAAGATGTATCAGGACTTGAGACGTATATATTGGTGGGGAGGGCTGAAGCCCGATGTGGCCAGATTTGTGGCACAGTGTGCGACCTGCCAGCAGGTCAAGATCGAGCATTTCAGACCTGGAGGTGAGCTCCATCCACTTCCTGTTCCACAGAGGAAGTGGGAGTACGTCACCATGGACTTTGTGACTAGACTGAGGCTGAGCCAGAGTTTTGATGCCATCTGGGTCATAGTTGACTGACTGACGAAGACGGCACGTTTCATTCCTATTCGAGAGACGTGGCCGGTGAGCAGATTAGCAGAGGAGTACACTAGGCGGATAGTGAGACTCCATGGTGTACCGAGGACGATCGTCTCTGACAAAGATGGACGATTTACCTCGAGATTTTGGCAGCAGATTCAGACTGCCCTGGGGACAAGTTTGCACTTCATGACTGCATTTCATCCTCAGACAGATGGTCAGTCAGAGAGGACCATTCAGACGCTGGAGGATATGTTGCGAGCTTGTGTGTTGGATTGGGGACAGGTGTGGCCGGATCATCTCCCACTTGTTGAGTTCTCCTACAACAACAGCTGGCATGAATCTATTGGGATGGCCCCATATGAGGCACTGTATGGACAGAGATGTCGTACCCCGTTATGCTAGGATGAGCAGAGCAGTGTCAGTGGTTTAGCACCTGATCAGATTCAGGATGATATGGCTCGAGTAGCATTGATCAGAGAGCGTATGCTGACTGCACAGAGCCGTCAGAAGTCTTATGCTAATAGGAGGCGTAGACCTCTAGAGTTCAGGGTTGGAGCCCATGTGTGGTTGAGAGTGTCCCCGACACGAGGTGTTAGGCGTTTTGGCATTAAGGGGAAGTTGAGTCCCCGATATGTCGGACCTTTCGAGATTTTGGATCGAGTTGGAAGTGTCGCTTACAGATTGGCCTTGCCTCCGAGATTAGAGGGTGTTCACCCTGTGTTTCACGTGTCTCAGCTGAGGGAGTATATACCAGATCCGAGACACATCGTGAGTTATGAGGATTTGGTGGTTGAGCCGGACCACACTTTTGTCGAGCATCCGATTGCAGTCCTAGAACGAGGTACGAGACGCCTGCGTTCGAAGGACATACCTATGCTTAAGATACAGTGGTCGAGACGAGGACCTGAGGAGGCTACATGGGAGACTGAGGATAGTATCCAGAGGAACTATCCGGAGTTCTATGCAGAGATAGGTGCACCAGTAGGATCACCGAGTAGATCTTAGTACTAGCTTGGTGAGTCTTATGTGCTTACATGTTGATATGCTATGATATGTTATTTCATGCTAGCTTGTTGTGATTATGATCTTATTAGATCTTGTTGTGCTAGTATGATTTTTGTTATAGCTGGAGATGGTTCTTTCCTCCATGCTATTGGGATGGGATGTTTTGGCTAGAGATGGTTTCCCTCTAGGCCTTGGACTGTATACTTTGCTGCTGGAGTGGATGGTTTCCTCCATGCTTTTGTTGAGGTTTTAGAGAGAGTTGTACCTCGGCTTGTGAGTCCGAGTGGTTTGAGGATGTTACAAGTTTCGGGACGAAACTTGTTTTTAGGGGGGTGAGATGTGAAAGCCCTTTCTTTCGGACCGAGATTGGACCATGGTCGAGATTGGCTTTGGGCCGAGATTGGTCTTGCTGCACCCGCGGGCATGTGTGCCGCCCCTGCGGGTTTCCGCCCCTGCGGCCCTGTGATCCGCCCTTGCGGGTTACGGCGGTTGCAGCCGGTTTTGTTGACTTTTTGACCTGTGCTTTACCCTTCCTTACCTCCTTCGTTCCACCTAGATGAGCAAGGGTTTCTTCACATTCCAATCCAGTTTCACGTCCTTCTTGCTTCTTCTTCTTCCTCCTTGAGCTTGAGTGGGTTTTTCCCTTGATTGGTAGAGTTGTGTGTGTGGTTGTGTGGCTGTTGAAGCTAGTTGTGGTTGCTGAGTTTGTGGAGCCAGCTGAGTGTGCTTACTTGTGCCTGCCTAGACCTTCAGCAGTGGTAAGCTTCTTCCTCCTTGCTTCTTCATCCTTCCTTCTTCCTTGCTCCTCCTTCCTTAGCTTAGGAATAGATGTTTTGAACATAGGGTGATGTTGATATGTGTATGTTGATGCTTGTGTATGAATCTGGAAGAGAGTGGAAGGGATTGATCACGGGAAGAGCTAAAGAGAAGCCCCGAGACTGCATTCTGCACTGTCGCCGCCCCGCGGCCAGAAGTCACCGCCCCCGCCCCCGCGGTTACCGTGTCACAGCGCCCGCGTCGTGCCTGCGTTTGCCAGCGTCCCTTGTCACTGCCCCCGCGGCTAGGTTCCGCCGCACCCGCGGTTGCTTGCCTCCGCCCCTGCGCCCCTTTGTTACCAGGTGCGCTTTGTCCCGGGTCTACCTAAAGCTAGGTAGATCCTTTCCTTTCCTAGTTGAGCGGTAGTAGCATGCTAGGATTCGGAGGTTGATGAGTATGATATGGAATGGCCGGTTAGGGCTTTGAGGTTTACGAGTTGGATATGATCCCTTATGGATCCCTTGGGTCTAGGTGTGACCCTTTGTGTGATAGAGTTTGACATCTGTGTATGCCTTGTATAGGCCGTGTTATCCTCCAGTTGGGAGTGGACTGAGTTGAGGTTGATCCAGTGAGACGACTACGAGGTTGAGGTAAGTCCGTGGGACTTACTTAGCTGCCATTCCTTTATAGGATGTTGTGCATGAGTGGTGTGTGTTATATGTTTATAGCATATGTTATGATGGTCACCGACCTATGGTATATTGTTTGCCCACTGTAGGGTTGTGATAACTTGCCCTTTCATCCCGCTGAGAGTATGGGAGGTTCTCTGTAGGGAGGTCAGACCTGATAAACGGTTCGGGCACTTCCCATTCCCTTAGGGTACACGGGGTAGTGTTCCAGGCACCATTCCAGCTGGTTATTGGACCCAGAGGCGAGGTTTATATTCCTCGTGTCACTTATGTTTATATGGATATTATATATGAGTTGGTTGCTGGACTATATAAGGATAATGAACCGGGTAAATGTATGAAAGCATGTTGATGTGTTAAGATTTCTGATGTGTGTTTGTGCTCTAGCATATTCCTATATTTGTGTATGGTTAGCTAACGGTTTCATACCGTGCTGTACAAACTTTGCAGGAGGAGAGCTGCAGAGTGATCCAGAGTGGGTGATCCGCTGAGGGCTCCGTACACTGGGGCGGTATCGGGGATTTGGGTTATTTTGATGTACAATTTGGTTGGTTTGTACTCAACGGTATATTGTATTACCTTTTGATCTATATATATATATATATATATATATATATATATATATATATATATATATATATATATATATATATATATATATCAGTTTCATGTTTTGTTTTAATCTATCGGTGCCTTGTTGTAAGATCAGTGAAATTGTTGTCAGGCTAGGGTCAGGATCTATTGTGAGATCCTAGCCAAGTAGCACCTCGAGTCCTGCGGATTTGGGGTGTTACACCCTCCACCCTAGAATCACAATGATTCTAGCTAACAATCAACTTATCAAAATACGGAAATAAAATGGAAAAAGACAAGCAATCCATGGAAATAAAATGCTAGAGATAAAGGAGATACAAACTTAGTTGTTACAGCTCCAAAGATTCAACAAAATGAAATACACCTAGGCTCTCAACAGCTCCAACAATATTCAACAACAAAGCTCTGATTTTTTCACTAAAAAATGTCCAGAAAATATGAAGAAGAAGAAGAAGTTTTGGGAAGAGAGACAAAGGAGACCATCTTAAGCTACAAAAGGATTCTAGGTTAAAAATTCAGCTCCCTTAGACAGTTTTCAGGCTTTCCTTTTATACCCAAGAATGCGGATCCTGGATTGCTCTAAAGAAGCCATCAATTGGCGAAACTCATCCCTCAACATCCCGTGGATATGCTCTAGACACGTGTCTAAACGGTTGTTTTTGGAGTCCAATTCACTTTTGAAGACCGAGTGAGCAGACTCAACCCTGTAAATATGTATGTTCGAGTCAATAATAATAATAATAATAATAATAATAATAATAATAATAATAATAGTATTAATAATAATAATAATAATTGTCTACCGGCTAGATGCTCGATTCCCAAGGTGCATATGTTGGTTTGTCATGAAGCTAACAATCTTTTAAGCATGACATCCAAGTTCTCGTTATATATTCCATCAATCCCCAACGATCCCCCCACAAATCGTTCATTTTTTGGATTCGTTCTTCGTACGTCTCCCTTGACTAAGATTTGAACAAGGCGTAGCATTGGGCTAAGAAGTCACTTTTAACGCTTGCACTACGACTCTTGCGGTATTCATTATCTTCTATATTGCGCTCCACGTGCCATATGGACAACATGTGATAGGCCTTTGCAATTGTATAAGGAAGCGCCTTCAAAAGACGAAGCTCTCTATATGTAATTATCACCTTAGCCAATTGTTCACCGCACCATCCCCTTACTTGATGCAAAATCCAACTTTATGCCTCCTCCGTTTCTTTAGAAGGTATGCAAACCCATTGTGAAAGTTCTTTTGCGTGCATGTTGTTCCTACAATTTATAGAAGGGTCATCCCGTACCTACAAGAGTATATAAGTTATTAATATTGTGTCCAAACACTTTTTCCTACAAGAATGTAATAAATCCTCACTTACGTGTTTGTATTGTAGGTTATGTTCATGATCATGACGCAAGGAAATTTCTTCCATAGGAGCAAGAAAGTAGGGTTTGCGAACGATATGTCTTGCAATCTCCTCTCGCTTGTCGTTCGCCAACTGTAGACGTATTTTCCTACGATCAACATCTTAAGGAGTACTTGCATAGGAGTCATAACTCCCCCTAACTAGGACGGTTGGAATTTCGTGCGGGCATTGCATACTTGTTGCCTCAAAGTTGAATTTTCATCATATCGGGCTCTAGGGATTTCAACCGTAGACTTCGGTCCGCAACCTGCTAAAGTGAGGTCAACTACCTCGCTATATTGTGCGGTTGACAATCTCACTACATACGCATGACCCTCGAAGTGCTTGTTCAATTCGTGGTTGTGAACCCCGTTGTGAACTTTTAGTCTACAAACATTCTTCTTAGCCTCATAACAATGCAACATAAATGTACAATTGCTCTTTTTTGACGAACAATCTCGTTTCTTTATTAGTTGATCGTTATTGTCAAAAACTTTACCCTCTAATTCTCTCTTAGATCCGTATTGTTCACATGCTAGGTGAACCATCCTGTACTTCCGCGTCTCTGAAGACTTCCACGATCGAGAAATCATGAGTACCATGCCTTCAAGCAAAGCCTGACTACGAGCCCAAGCTATTACAAATTCCCTGTCAGACCACCATTCGTCCGTCGTAAAAACATCAGAATAGTCCTCTTCCGGTATGACAACATCGGGGTCCTCAAAATCCACCATAAATGGGTCAAACCGCTACAAAAGCTAGGAGAGAGGAGCCGTATGTAATAATAACCGGATATCCAAAACAAGTAACTGAATGCATACATGTGAATAATAAAGGTAATAATAACCAAATGAATATAAAAGATAAAGTTATAATTAAATAATTTAAATAACAATAGAGAATTTTCATACCGGAACTTCGGGCATTCTAGTGTATTCCCTTTGATCTTGAGACCCTTGTGCCTTTTTTACAAGTAAGGTTTTAGAACTTAAAAAAACGAATAAGGTAACGAATATGTAAATAATGAAGGTATAATACCAAAACTTCGGAAAAGTTAGGGTCTATCCTTTGATATTGAGATTCTCTTTTTTAACAAATTAAAAAACGACTAAGGTAACAAATATGTAATTAATGAAGGTAAAAACGAACAATTAACGAATATGTAAATAATGAAGGTATAATACCAAAGTTTTGGGAAAGTTAAGGTCTATCCTTAGATATTGAGATTCTCTTTCCTTTTTAACAAATTAAAAAACGAATAAGGTAACGGATATGTAAATAATAAAGGTAAAAACGAACAAGTAACGAATATGTAAACAATGAAGATCTATCCTTGGATATTGAGATGAAAGGTGATAATAATATTGAATTAAAGAAAAATATGAATACATATATATATATAGACGAGAGAATATAACGAATTACACAAAAAATATCGGGATTTCCATTTATTTATACAAAATAAAACAAAAAAAACAAAAAAGTAACAAATATACAAATAGTGAAGGCATAATACCGGTATTTCGGGTATATTAAGGTATACCATTTATTCTTGAGACTCTTGTTCCCTTTTATCAATAAGATAAAAACGAAAAGTGACGAATATAAAACAAAGAGATCGAACATATTAAACAGGATATCACACAACACGGGTTAATAAAAGTTAAATTTAGAGCCTGAGTCATGCATAAAAAATATATGCAACACAAGTTTTAAAAAAGACCCATAATTATCCGTGCACAACTGCACAATTAAAGAGCACGAGTTATAACAAATACTTGCATGAAAAAATTATATTTTATTTTTTAACTTCTATTGTGGTGGAACACGTGTGTGCATTCGAAAGAATGCGAGATAGACATAGGAAATATAATGCAAGATTGTGCATGCACTAGTGCACATATTAGTTAACATACACGATTGAAATATGATACACTACCACTATTGTGTGCTTGCACTACTAAAATATAAAAATATGAGGCACTAGACTGTCTACATTACTAATTTTGTTTTGGCTACTAAAACTTATTTAAACTATGTTTACCGAAAATAATTATCAAGTTACCATCAATAAATTATCATACAATATGTTTTCACTAGCTTATTTCCCGTGCCAAGCACGGATTTGGTTTAAACTAATCTATTATATTTATGATCCAAACTATTGCGATAATAAGAAGAAAAAAACTTAGTTATTAATATATAAAAAAACATTAAATTAGTAGAGTAAAATGAACAATATGTTCATTTTATATATAATAATATTAATTGTTTATAAACAAAATTATGATAAAAATAATTTTTTTTATATATAAAAATCATAAGTGGTAAATATGGTATAGTTATGAGCATATGACATCAATATATATGATTATCCGTAATTTCCATATATGATTCTCCGTGATTTCCATCTTGTGTAGAAAACTTTTTTTCTAATATTATTTTATAATATAGAATTTCTAAATATATAATATTCCGAACCTCAAATTAGGACATATAGTACATATCAATATCTTCTTTAATATGCATAATATTTTTTGTGAAATTAAAATAATGAGGTAGCATAACCTCAAGACGACATGTGGAAAACATGTGAGGTGGCTTAATGTAAAAATAACATGTGGCGAATTTAATGTGATGATGACATGTGACGATATTCACTTATGCTTTAGTATTATATAGTAGATTATACAGCGTATATAAAAATAAAATTAAACAAGTAACAAAAAGAAAAAAGGTAATAAATATATTCCTACTCTTTATAGGTAATCAATTAATTATTATATATATATAAGAACATATTAACTATTGTCCGAAAATAAGAAAAAATCATGACCGTTAATTCGTTAAATAAAAAATATCGAAATTTTCATTTATTTATATGAGTTAAAAAATATAAGGAATAAAAAAAATACCACGGATACGTTAAGATCTATCTTTGATGTCGAGAGTCTCGTATCCTACTTCAAATAATGAGTGTAACCACGACATGATTTCGTTAAATTTGAAATAAGAAGACTTCAAGTTAAATGTGATATTTTGGAACAATAGTCTATGTTGAAAAATTGATGCAAGTCTATGGATCTATATAGACAAGTATATACGTCTTGGTTGAACCCGAAACAAATAAATACGTGTTTTTTTGGATAAAATCATCGGATCTATCGTTGAACATAGAGGGGAGTAATATTTTGCATGGAAAATGGGTAATATTGTAGGCTAGTTATTAGACAAGTACTATTGCATTGGTAGAGCCATAGAGGGAGAGTAGGCGGTAGTTAATAGGTGCATGAGGAGTGCAAGTAATATTGCACTATTGGATGCTAGTGGACCATGGAGTAATATTTTGCATGGGAAATGGGTAATATGATAGGCTAGTTACATGTTAGTTATTGGGCAAATAAATAAGAATTTAAGTAAACATTTAAATAAGTCAACTTTTACTATTATTA
The DNA here is from genome assembly GCA_002319775.1 of Fagopyrum tataricum. Taxonomy (NCBI): domain Eukaryota; kingdom Viridiplantae; phylum Streptophyta; class Magnoliopsida; order Caryophyllales; family Polygonaceae; genus Fagopyrum; species Fagopyrum tataricum. Next base: position 45,916,564 of record CM008281.1, read on the forward strand.
GCTAGTAATTGGTCAAATTTGGGGGCATCTATTACACCTCTCTTTTTTATTAGATAATAATTGTCATTTTGGCTTTAATGCCATTTACTTTACACATTTAGTAAAGGAATAATTTGGAGTATAATGATATACTCCATCCGGTTCTCAATAGATGTCATTAGATAAAAAATCACACATATCAAAAAAAAATAAAAGTAGAAAGTGTAGTATTTATTGATGCACTATAATTTAAAATTTTGTAGGAAAACAATGGTAGAATGTAGAGAATTATATGAGAATAGAGGAAAGAATGTTTTAAAAATACAAATAATAAATGAAAAAGTGGACATAAATATATTTATAGAAAGTTTAAGTATTAATAACACTTGTAATGCCAAATATTGAGAACCAAAAAGGTAAAACGACAATTATTTGTGAACAGATGAATATATAATTAATATTTATTAAACAAACTTAGATAACCCAATTTTCAAATCATATATGTAAAGTCTTGTAAAAAAATCTTGTCATTATTCAAAGGGAAAATAAAGTCCCGGAACAATAAGAAATTTGAAAAATTAACAGTCAAGTCCAAAATACCGGAGATTGTGAGATTGCAAATTATTGTAAACTAGTTTATACACGTGTCATACATATCTTGAATGGTGTGATTATTGATTATACATGTGGAATATAAATTAATTTGATAGATAACTAGCGGTCAAGCTTGTGCTACGCATGGGGCAATTAGTTTTTATTTAAAGTTAATTGTTCATACATTATTTGCAACTTAAAAAATGAATAAAACTCAAAATTAATTTAATAATAATACTCTAATACGTGTATAATTTATACTTTTTAAAAATACTTGTTTTTACTATGCTGTAAGATAAAATAATTGGTAAATTTATACTTTTGTTTTACCTTAAAAACTAATAAATTTGAACTAGTTTAACAATCATCCAAGTCATTGGTGGATGTTCACACTTTTATATAACTAATAAATTTCATCCTATCCACCCACATATTCATGAAAATTGTTTGATAATCCTCTTGATTTTCTATGTATCTCACATGTTATAATTAATACCTCCACAGTCAGTCAATACCACCAAATCACTGATTGTACAACCTTTCTATGCGGAAACCTCTTCGATAGGTATTGACATAGATTTTTTTTGAAGGTGAGTTGAATTGTGTCACGAATGGTAAAAACAGTCTCAGGCTTACGTATTTTAGAAACTTGCTATTGCCCTTCTATACTGGCAAAAGTCTAAAATTCTTAATCACTCCTCTATACTTAGGCTGTGTTTGGCAAGGTCAAAACAGTAGTATTTCGGAGTGTTTACGAGTGTTTGTAATTTTGACGGGTGTTGATTAAACCCTCGTCTGAGCAAGGGTTTTACCCAGTTTTTTGAACTTGCCAATTGACTCCATTGCCCTTAATTATTTTTCATATTTACACAGTTTACCTGGTACTTCAAATAATCTCTCACCTCACCCAACTCCATCGACTTCTCAAAGACTCAAACCATCGTTCTCCTCGTCGATGAATAAACACTGTAACAGATAACCCCAAATCTAATAACCCTCCCTCACCTCAACATTGCCATGATCTTGTAACCTTGAGCTTTCAGATCCATTCCGTTTCCCTAGTTTCTGCAGTCTTCGACTGTAACCGATGAACCCCAAATTTGAAATTGGGAATCCCCAATTAGTGGACTTCAACCCCTCAAATCAGACCTAATTCTTCTTGTTTGCTCTGTTAACGTCTTCAATTTAATAGATCTCTTCAAAGTTTGAGTTTACGATTCACTCCAAATGTAAGCGGAATTTCTTTCCAGTGTTTTGTTTCCCTGAGCAATTTGGAGTCATCTTCTTCCTCAGGCTAGGTTAGGCTTTCTTCTGCTAAATTGAGTTTTCAATCCACGCCTCTAATCCATTCACACAACAATTTGGTCATCACCAGATGCAAGAACGAAACTCTAATCGGGAAAATTATGGTTGCTAGATCTTGAACTTCCCCAATAGACTAGATCTTGAACTTCTGCTAAATTGAGTTTTGTTTCCCTGAGCAATATGGAAGTTGTTAGATTTTGAAAGAGTTGTTAACTAGGCTTGAGCTTGTTGTTACTGTTGTTTTGATATTCATGAGTTTTGCTCTCATATATTGAGAAACGATCACTCATTCTATACAAGGAACATGGCACTTGAATGCATAATTGCACAAAATTGAACTAGATTTTTGCAGAAATTGAATTCCGACAGTTGGAGGTTTGACTGAGAATTGAAGAAACACTAGTGGTTGTGTGATGAATTTGCCAAACACCTGTTAGTATTTTAAAACAATAAAACCTGCTGTTTTTCAAAAACCATCCCCAAAAATACTAGTGAACACAACCACTAGTGGTTGTGCTCAACATGCCAAACACAGCCTTAGAAGCATCGTAGAAAAAAAATAGTTCATTTGTTTGGTACACGATAGAATGTCTTTTCTGGAACTTCTTCCAATGCCTTAATTGATTTTCATGTAGAATTCCGAAGTTGCAAACGCCTACCGTATCTTAATCTGTGTATATGTGACTTTGGCTTAGGAAGTTGGAATTCTAATCAATAAAGTAGGATAAATTTCTCATGTTGTAGTAGCGGTGTCATGACTTTAGGATTTCTGGTTTGCAAAAAGTTCCATCCAACATACAAAAGTTTCATTTGATATGCTCAACACACGATCTCACTGTAAATGCGTTGGTCCTTTGATCATATACATCTGGACAGCCTCTAAATAATATCACCAATCCTTTTTTCAAATCGTGTTACAAGTTGAATGATATTGATTCAAGTTCATCCTTGAAGTTCACTTGCATGAGCTGTAAAGATAGATGTTTTTATGGATATTGTCTGACAGGGTTATGAATTAAAGTCTGTACTGATATGCTTAGGTTTTTCCACCAAGCTTCCCTTTTGGTGATGGCGATGTGTCCAATGATTTATTAAGGTCTGTTAATTTGCTTCGGACATTTGATATTTGTCCAATGGCCATCTTTCAGGACGACTTTCATGGTGGTCTCTTATAAGAGAGACGAAATATGTTTGAGGGATTAGTTGGGGTCTGAATCAGTATCCTGAGCATGATATAAGTATTTGAACTTCAAAATGAAGCGCCACGTTTATATCAACGATAATGAATCAACGCAAGGGCTTTACTGTGACAACCGCATATCAAACAGAAAATACACCGTACTCAATTTTCTCCCTAAAAATCTCTGGGAACAATTCAGGTAATCTGAAACAAGTTCCATTATAATACTTTTTATTTGATTTGAACTCGGCAACATTTATTCTGTTCCATTCATGCACTAGTCGTGCAGGGGATTAATAACTAATACATTTGTATTTGTTCATTTCTTTTTTCCAGCCGGTTTATGAATCAGTATTTTCTATTGATCGCTTGCCTTCAGTTATGGCCGCTTATCACTCCTGTAAATCCTGCCAGCACTTGGGGCCCACTCATTTTCATATTTGCTGTCTCAGCGACAAAAGAAGCATGGGATGATTATAACCGGTATCTTTCTGATAAAAAAGCGAATGAAAAAGAAGTATGGGTTGTGAAACAAGGAACCAAGAAACATGTATGTGATGTTTTCTTTCCTATCTAACTCTTTAAAGATCAATTTTCTTTTTAACAATCTTTTGCTTATTTCCCATTCCACATGGGTGCATGGCCAAAGTTCAAGGATGATGATTCAAAACCTTAAATTTTGATTTCGATCTTCAATCTTAGGGTTTTGTTTTCTATAAAAAATTGGGTGAGCACATTATTTGCATTTCGGGGCATTAAGTGAGTTGCAAAGAATAGGATATTCTGTATGTGACCCATTTAAAAAAATAAATAAAATCAATTTGCACAAGTTTCATATTCCACAACCTAAAGGTTTTCGCAGCTGAATATGATTTTCTGATTTCCCTCCAGATCCAAGCGCAGGATATCCATGTGGGTAACATTGTGTGGCTTCGTGAAAATGATGAAGTTCCATGTGATCTTGTTCTTCTTGGTACTTCTGATCCTCAAGGACTCTGTTACATTGAGGTAAGTGAGTATTAATCGTTGAAATAAAAAAAATGATCCCTTTTGACAATTTGATCTCTGAAAATGAACTGTTACCATTTGAGTATTAAAAAGGCTGTAACTTACATTTGGTTCATTTTATTCCTTAAAGTTACAATTTTCATTCACATTTCCAAGCCCAGTTTGATCCAAATTTTAGTTAGTTTGGAATTATTTTTTTACATAAATTTTTGAAAGATCTAATTTTGATTAACTAACATCAACATAAAAATAAATTTAAATTAAAAGATGGACTTATATGTACGAGCTTTTTCTCAATACTCATTTACTAACAAACTTCTCTATATACTAAATTGTCTGAAAGGCATTTTAGCTGTGAATTAGCTTCATATATTCTCATTCTTTTGTTAACTTTGACATGTTGACTATTATTTACAGTCTTTTTGCACTGTCATGTAGTGAAAACCAGTAAGGAAACTGGTTAAAAAAACTCAATTTATTTCTGTCGAAACAGGGACTGAACTTTATCTTCTGCCGCATGGTCATGAGTTCATGTGAACTTGAATTTGAAGTTTATTTTCGCCTATATTCTAATTATGAACACTGGACAATTTTTAGATACCAACACCGTAGGTCCGTAGGAATTCACAGATGATCGTGTACTAATCTGCTCTCATGAACAAGTGGAATAGTTCTTTTTAGAACTTGTGTCCACCATTGATCATGTATTGCAAAGTGGTTTTATGGTCAGTTTTGTTAAGCAGCATGAGATATGTTGTGGTCTATATATCACTGTTGCTTTATTTTAACTTTTTTTCGAGGTTGGATATGTGTGTATATCATTATTTTAGCACGGTTGATTGTTTTCCTTTGAAATTAAACGACGGTTGTAGAAAAGCAACTGTTTATGTGCTCATAAATCTTCAGTGTTTTGATTCTGTTTGCTTTTGTAGCGGAAGTTATACTACCACCAGCTCTTATCGATCAGCTAAATGGCTCTTCAATTTTCTGTTTTCGTTCTCTATTTTTGTTTAATGTATTTTGATGATGTGACATGCAGACATCCGCTTTGGATGGTGAAACTGATCTGAAAACACGAGTCATACCCACTGCCTGTAATGGAATAGATCCTGAATTACTCCATAAGATTAAGGCAAGCCGTTCATTTAATTTTTGTGGCCGAGTCCTTTGACCTTTTCTACTTGTATTCTTGGGTTCATCTTTTTCTTGTATTTTAGTGCTTTCCTTTTCTCCCTTTGGTTTTTGCATATTGCTGCTTATAACAGGGTGTACTTGAGTGCACTAGTCCAGATAGGGACATAAGAAGATTTGATGCTAATCTACGACTATTTCCTCCATTTATTGATAACGATGTATGCCCTTTAACCATAAAAAACACACTTCTTCAATCATGCTACCTGCGCAATACAGACTGGGCTTGTGGGGTTGCCGTATATACTGGTAAGTGTCACTTGTAACGGGCAACTAATTTAATCTGTTCTCGGTAAAATAAAATTGGATGTTGATATCCATTGAACACAATTTCTTATGTTTAACTTATTGCGTTCTTCTACCACAGGCAATGAAACTAAGCTTGGTATGAGTAGTGGCATCCCAGAGCCAAAATTGACTGCAGTAGATGCCATGATCGACAAGCTGACTGGAGCAATATTTGTTTTCCAGATTGTTGTTGTTACCGTTTTAGGCATAGCTGGGAACGTGTGGAAGGATACTGAAGCAATGAAGGTTTGTTGCTTCTTTAAAATATTCATCATTTATTTGGTGTATAGCATTCATCTTTCATATTTTCTTTGATCTATATTACCCGTACAATCACAACAAGCATGGTAAATTTTTTCTTTCGTTTTTATTTGAAAATGCTCTTATTTTCTTTACTTCAGTTACATTTCTTTTCTTGTTGACTTGCTCCCAAATTTATGTTCCCTCTATAGATTTCATCATATGGTTGTCTAGAGTTCTTTGTTTTCACCTTTAGCTATTGAGGACCTCAACTAAGTCGGCCTCAACTAAGCATGTTTTGAATTTTTTAGCGGTTTCTTGTAGGGAAATATTACAAAAGTATGTAACCTAACAAAGGGCTAAATAAACATTTCCTAACCGTCCTTCTGCCTTTTATTGTTCTAATGCTTTTAAATTTTTTTTTTTATAATTATTATTTTTTATGATAGTGTTTTTGTTTAAACTCATTCAGATAGCTTTTGGGTTTATTCTCACTGTTCTCCATTTTTGGCAGCAATGGTATGTTTTATATCCAAACGAAGCCCCCTGGTACGAACTGCTTATTATCCCCTTACGGTTTGAACTGCTATGTTCTATCATGATACCCATATCTATTAAGGTAAGAACTCCTAACTTCTTGATTTTGAATTCCGTCCTCTAATGAAAATCCGGTTTCAACTAATGAGTCATAGTGTGTCACAGCATTGATTTTAGTCTATAAAACTTCCTTGTTTTATGATGTGTATCTTATTTTTGTGGTCCTGCCAGGTGTCTCTCGACCTTGTAAAGAGTTTATATGCTAAGTTTATTGACTGGGATCGCTATATGGTGGATGAAGAGACAAATATTTATGCCCATGCAGCAAAGTAGGACATAATTTACTTATTCAAAATGAAAATTCTGATCAATATGGAGTAGACATGCAGGAATAATGATGAGGTTTCTTGTTCTGCAGCACAGCTATAAGTGAGGACCTTGGACAGGTTGAGTACATTTTGACTGATAAAACTGGAACACTAACAGAAAACAAAATGATTTTCAAGAGGTGCTGCATCAATGGGATTTACTATGGCAATGAGAGTGGTGATGCCTTGAAAGGTCTGGTTTTCGCAGTATGTGGATTGCTGTCTTAGTTTAAGATACCTCTTACTGTAGCACCTTGCTTTTTATAGTTTTCTCTTTGCTCCCATGGGAGGCTCATTAGTCTATCTAATTCTCTAGTGCTATCCGAGTCTTTGGTACTTGTTTTTAACTTTTTTTTTTTTCTTTTCAAAATGCTGAATTTAATATTTGGGCATATAATCATATAAATTTCTCCTGTCTAAGAACCAGATTATATAGGGGTAAGAAAACTTCAATTTAGTTGACTTCATTGTTCTGTGATTTCCATGAAGTACCATTTTGTATATGAAAATAAGTTCAGCTCTTGAAATTGCAGTCCTTGAAGTATGGAGCTGTTTATACAACATATGTCTTGTGCTTTAGATAAGTTGTTCTTGTTTATCCAAACAAGGAAGAAGTTCATCAATTTTGTTCAGGTTATGAGCTTCTTAGAAATGAGGGTCAGAAAAAAAAATAAAGAGACCAGAAGGCCTTCTACTTTGTGCACAAGTTGCACTTTTCCGTTTAGATTTGATTGCTCATCAATTGCACTTTGTCAATCAGTCTTCACAAGTGATCCAAGTTTTCCTGTTTGCCTTTGTTTTTTGTTTGTATTTTTTCTAACATAATCTGATGAATACCTATCACAATTTTAACCTTTTTCTTTTCGCCGGACGATGAATATATGTACTTTCTGTTCTTTATGACTCTTGATTGGTCTATTCTAATTTTTTCACAAAGAGACATCATTTGAAATTATCTGTTGCTATGACCTTTTGTATTCAGTATATGGTATTAGAATCATTGTTCTCATTGCATTACTTTCATGTATACTGGCTTCTAATGCCATTATATATATTTACTGACAGATACTTTCCTACATGACGCTGTTGCAAATGGTTTCCCTGACATTATTCGATCTTTAATGGTTATGGCAATGTGCAATACTGTTATTCCAATTCAGAGGTGATTCTTTCTTCTTTTATCCTCTAACTTCTTGCTTAGTAATTGATTGCCTACATCATAAAATGGCTTGTTTACAGCCACTATCTCTTATGGCAACGTGCAGTACCGTTATCCCAATTCAAAGATGATTCTTTCTATCCTATAACTTTTCTTGCTTGGTAACTGCATGCCACATCCAAATAAGTTGCTTGTTTACATGCCACTATCTCTTACGTGCTTTTATTCTCCTCCCCCTTTATCGATTATGTTTCAGCAAAAGTGGGGAAATTTTGTATAAGTCACAATCTCAGGACGAGGAAGCTTTAGTTCAAGCTGCGGCTCGCTTAGATATGGTTCTTGTCCAAAAGAATGCAAACATACTCGGTAGCATCCCCATCTATACCCACTTATGTTGTAGGATCTCTTTTTTATTTAAACTTATGATCTTCAGTTTTCTTTTGTCAGAGTTGAGATTCAATTCTTCAACTGCCCGTTATGAAGTGCTGGACATTCTGGAGTTCACTTCTGACAGGAAGAGAATGTCAGTGGTGTTTAGAGATTGCAAAAATGGGAAGATAATACTTTTGTCCAAAGGTGCTGATGAAGCTATTCTACCTTATGTAACTACAGGTACTTTCTCGTCCTTTACTTTTCTTCTCATATATCAGGGAAATTATAAATGTTATATTACTTTCCTTTTCATATACCAGGGAAATTATAAAATTTTATGCCTACTTTGTGACGTTTTTTATTTTGTATCCGACTCCCAATTTATCCATTCTTTATTATTTCATCCTGGTTGAAGCGGTATTGACCAGTGTGGCAGTTCTGAGCACTGTTATGCTTTTTTATGCTTATTTGCTCTTCCACTGATGATATGGTAGCAAATCTTGTAATCGTAGGTCAGAAGATAAGAGTGTTTACTGAGGCTGTTGAACAATATGGACAATTAGGACTGCGTACTCTATGCTTGGCTTGGCGCGAGCTGGAGGAAGATGAGTATCAAGAGTGGGCTTTTCTGTTTAAAGAAGCGAACAGCAGTTTGGTGGACAGGGAGGTAGTGATTACATGATATCCATTAATTTTGATCATCAAACAAAATTGTATCAGTTCTTCTAAGCCTCATGTTATTGCAGTGGCGGATAGCTGAGGTATGCCAGAAATTAGAGCATAACTTTCAAATCCTTGGGGTAACTGCAATAGAGGACCGGCTTCAGGTAAATAAATTTTTAATAGTGGAACTCTGTATCACAATTCCTTAATTCTTCTCCATGGTGATCCATAGATCCATGATATCAAGTAAAAAGTTTAGATCGTCATTCCTTCCAAACTTTACAGGATGGAGTTCCTGAAACCATTGAGATGCTGAGGAAAGCGGGAATAAACTTTTGGATGTTAACTGGTGATAAGAAAGAAACTGCGATACAAATTGCTCTCTCATGCAATTTCATATCCCCAGGTACGTTAATAATTGGCTGGAAAACATTTTCTTTTATTGTTATTGATAAATGCCTAGCTGGTTTTGACCGTGCCTTGATCTGCCCTGGATTCAGCTGAATAAAATCAAACTTGCATTTGACTTTTGCATTTTTATATATACTTATTACTTCTCTTTCTGATAATATTTTTTGGAGGACAGAACCTAAAGGCCAGCTTTTGTTGATTGATGGAAAAACAATAGATGAAGTTTGCAGGAGCTTAGAGAGGGTTTTACTTACAATGAAAATAACAACAGCAGAACCTAAGGTATAGTAGCTAGTAGCTCCATTGCACTGGGATCCTAATTTATGATACTTATTGGTAGTTCATTTGTTACATGATTAATCATAAACCATTTACAAAATTCATTCCTTCTCTTGCTTGCCATGCAGATTATTCTTATCATTTTCTCGAGTCTTTTCACATTTTTCTAATTTGATGTTAATAGGTAATTTGGGACTATTGTTTAATAAGTAATGATTGATATTCATATGGATAATAGAGCAAGAAGCAATTCTAACATCGTTTGTCTCTTTAAACTGTGAAAATCTCAAGTCCCCTTTTTTTCTTCTCTTTTGGACAAAGCAACCCCTTTTGGTTTCTATAAAATGACTTTCACCTTATTTATTTGGTTTCCGATAGGATGTTGCATTTGTTGTTGATGGCTGGGCGCTTGAAATTGCAATGAAGCATCACCGAAGAGCATTCACAGAACTTGCCATACTGTCAAGAACTGCTATATGCTGCCGTGTTACCCCATCTCAAAAGGCACAGGTAGATCATATCATCATATATTGTGCTAATTCCTTTAGAAACGCAATATAGTTATGCATCTGAAACATAGTTAAAGATTTACACTTCTAAAATTAACTAGAAGAGTTAAGCTTAGGATGTATAGTGATTGATTCGTTGCCCTTTCTCACATTCCAGCTTGTGGAGCTGCTCAAGTTGTGTGAATATAGAACACTTGCTATTGGGGATGGTGGAAATGATGTGAGGATGATACAACAAGCGGATATCGGTGTTGGAATAAGTGGAAGAGAAGGATTACAGGCTGCAAGGGCAGCGGATTATAGTATTGGAAGTAAGATTCTTCTGAAAAATATTGTTTTGACATGTTATTTGGCACTCAGTGAAATATTATTCGGAATGCCTGACCTAAATGTCATGTTGCAGAATTTAGATTCCTACAGAGATTAATCCTTGTGCATGGCCGATATTCCTACAACCGCACATCATTTTTATCTCAGTATTCCTTCTACAAGTCCTTGATTATCTGTTTCATACAAATTTTGTAAGCACTTTCTCTTTCTCCCGGTCTGAGTAATCCTTCTGGCTCCTGTTGATTCTTATATTAATTTCCCCCCCTTTACTAAGTTGTATGAATATTGCAGAAATGCAGCTTAAGTATTACTACTTTCATTTCATATAAAGATGTATTGCATCAGCTTTTTTCAGCATGTTATAGTGTTAAGCTGTTTGAATCATAGTTGACGGTAGTTTCAATCTTTTTAGTGCTTGTCCAAGCACTGAATAAGTGTTAGTCTACATTGATGAATTTGGTGTGTGTTTTTTAAATGTCAATTAACAAGTTTATTCAAGCCTTTTCTTCTTAGTTATCGTGGATAAATTACTAACACTTGGAACTTTCAGTTTCTCTTTTATTTCAGGTGTCTCTGGAACTAGCCTTTTCAACTCTGTCAGTTTGATGGCTTACAATGTTTTCTACACCAGCATTCCAGTATTAGTTAGTGTCCTCGACAAGGATTTGAATGAAAGCACAGTAATGCAGCATCCTCAGATTTTGTTTTATTGTCAGGCAGGGAGGTACGTGGTGGTTGAACTTTATATCCATAGCACAGCTCACCTTGTGGGTATTGGTTGACTTTGATAATCGGACTAATTTGAGCTTCTTTGGATAGGATTTTGAACCCCAGCAGTTTTGCTGGATGGTTTGGACGTTCTCTTTTCCATGTAAGTGACCCATGAAAAATTCTCAAGTATTCTGTTCTGTCAGGCTAATTTGAGGCGTGAATCACTATCTTTGTCTTTTGAAGTGATATTTGTAGTTGCCGGGAAAACAATCGGTTAACCGATCCAAACAAGACCCCAAATCTTTGATTATATATATATATATATATATATATATATATATATATATATATATATATAATATAATATAATATTAAACTCATCCTTCAAAGCAACTCTAAATGAATTAATTAATGGTTGTTGGTCTACATATATAAAGAGGGCCATTGAATGCTCAACGTTCAATGTAAGACAAATTTAAGTCTCAAATAAGACTACCTAACATAGTAGCATGTTCTGTCCCTCTTCTGAAATGCTAAATAGCCAAACTGGTTTTTTTTTTTGCAGGCGATGGTTGTATTTGTCATTACTATACACTCGTATGCATACGAAAAAAGTGAAATGGAGGAGGTAGCAATGGTGGCATTATCCGGATGCATATGGTTACAGGCTTTTGTTGTAACGTTAGAAACAAAGTAAGCCTCCATTGAATGTGAAGGAAATTCTTTTGCCAATTTCTGTAATTATATATTTATATTTGGACACTCTATTTTGGTGGTTGCAGTTCCTTTACTGTATTGCAGCACCTTGCCATATGGGGTAACCTTGTAGGTTTCTACATAATAAACTTGATAGTCAGCACAATACCGGCATCAGGGATGTACACAATCATGTTTCGTCTGTGTCGACAACCATCTTATTGGATAACAATGCTTGTAAGTCAGATTATTCTTCCTCTTTATCTCCATTACTTGATTCGTCATCATAACTAAAGATTACAATTCTGCTTCAGCTTATTGTAGTAGCCGGGATGGGGCCGATAGCAGCAATAAAGTATTTTAGGTACACTTACAGGTCTAGTAAGATCAATATACTTCAGCAGGCAGAGCGATTGGGCGGGCCCATCCTGTCATTACGAAACGTGGAGCCACAACCGCGATCAATGGAGAAAGAAATGGTTGCACCGCTGTCAATAACATTGCCAAAGACGAGCCGGAGTCAGGTATACGAGCCTCTGTTGTCTGACTCCCCGGTTAGGTCTCCTTTTGGGTCAAGGACACCATTTGACTTTTTCCAGGCGCAGAGTAGTAGATTGTCTTCTAATTATACGAGGAATTGCAAGGACAACTGAACATTTACATCGCGTTTTTAGAGCCTTGATAGGATGAGTATACATATTTGAATTGTTATTTATACATTTGGTTAATAGATGTAAAGTAGAGCAAGCTCTTTGCATTTTGCGTGTTATGTCTTGGACACTATTTGGTGATATGAAACAGTTTATAGTTGACTGTTGGAATTCCATATTAGTTATAAAGTACATTATTCTACATTATTCGGTGATATGATACTTGATATTTTTACGGGATTTCTAAGCGTACTAGCCAAAATCTTTATACCTAAATTACTCAAATCGGGTGCATAATTTGGTTTTTTCAATAGGTTTCAGGACTACGGGTGCGGTGGGCGCAGTGTATGGATCGTATGAAGTAGGACAAGTATTCCAAGGTCGATCACAATGACTGGGTGGATAAATCTGTAGCAGTAATTAAGGATAAAATAGATCTAGAATACAGAAGGAGGTAGGAAAAGATAAGGGAGAGAGAAATCAAATGTTTTTGGGTAGGTCTCAAATGGATTCTAAAGGTTCAAGATCATTGTTTATACACATGGACTAAGGATAACTCACAAGACATCTATGGTTGAAAAACCACATGGATGAACGTTTCTACTTTGATGGTCTATTACCGGATAAGTTTCAAGATCACATAGTCCCAATCCTAACTACCTATTACCGGGTACGTCTCAAGTTAAAGAGGAAGAAAATTTACTACAAACCAGATTATCAAACTAAGGATCAAGTAACCCTTTACCGGGTAAGTCTCAGGAATTACTAGACTTATAAAGCAATAAGACACATTCAAACTAATAATTGTTTCACCTTTATTACCTATGATTAATCACTTATGTATCTAAGAAGGGATATCACCGGGTAGGTTTCAATTCAAACTCAGGTTACTAGTTTAGAAGGTTCTAACCTAGATTATCGTTCAAACCAACCATTAGGATTATAAGCAATTCGAAACCAATTCTAAGCTTAATCTAATCCATCATAGTCCAAGGCATAAACAAATCCCTTTCAACCTTGGAACTACAAAGTTTTAGCCAATAACAATCATATCAAAATCAACAACTAAATAATAAAAGTGAGAAAAGAAACTACTCAACTTCAATGGATGAAACCCTGCAATTGTATTAAATCTTGAAACCAAATGTATCTCCAACAAAACTGAATGCAAAAGTCTCGAACTTTAATCTCAATTAACTAAAAAACGGTGGTGTTGTCGTCCTCACGCTAAGACACCTCAGCTTTTGTCACTTGACGACACCATATTCTGCCACATCAAATTTTTCCACGTGTCATTCTCACATTAAACCGCATATTTGGTAATTTTGATCATAGAAGATTGTTTCCAATTTTGACTTGCTTATTTTATCTTTACTACATCTTTATTTTAAACAATAACAAAAAAATAAACCATTGAGCTAATATTTTGGATATATTATAGAAAAAATCCATATTGCTTAATTATATTATATAATTTCCTTAATTATATATAGTTTTATTTAATATTTTAAATTCTTTTGTTGTAAAAATATTTTATTTACAACTCTTTATATAGGTCGTTGATGATGTAATTTGTATAATATATATAGTTTGATTATTATTTCATTCTAAATTATCAGTTCTTAGATATATTTATTCCTTTTTTTTCATTTCATATCATTTAAAATTATATTTTTTTGTATGGATAACAATACATTATATACTTCTATCGAAAAAAAACAATACATTATATACGATTGAAAAAAATAGTTTAGATTTTACAAATTCCGTACAATGCACGAGTAATAAGCTAGTTACTATAAAACCATCAGCAAACTAGTACATAAAATTACAGCTTAGGAGTACAAAACATAACAAATGTCCTCCTAGTTCAAGTTGAATATCTCCTTCCCATATATGTACGAAGGTTTTGCAAAATGAGAACATGTCGTTTGTCCATAGTAGGCAAGTTTTTCAACTCTTAAAATTGTTTCTTTCAAGTAAAACATTGTAGATAAGTTTGGTATGTGAAGATGGATATTTAAAAGTTGAGTATGTGAAATTAGATACGTGAATGAGTTGGGTACATGAATTTATGTATGTAAAAGTTGGGTACAAAAAATTGATTGTGTAAAATTAGGTACGTTATTTCCTTTTTTTTATAATGATTAAAATATATTATTTAACTCAACTAAATATTTTTTTTTCCCTGTTACTAAGAGTGTTAAAAAACATTATTTATTTTCAAAAGTGCATACTTCTTACGTATTAAAAAGTGTATTATTAAAAATGTTTAGTATATTAGATACGAGGTTGTAGAGTACTAGTTACGGTAATGGTGGTGAGTTTTGAATAGAAGGAAATAATACAATAAATCCTATTTTATCCTATATATTATAAGACAAGATTGTCCAAACTACACCATCTCCAAAACAACAACGATCTTATTTAGGACTGGTCAATAATCAAGTTTAGACTTGCGATGGTTATGGACTTGTGGAAAGCGAACCGGAAAAAGGGCGCAGGATTTGGGTTTCTCTCCTCTCCTTCGTTATTTAATCTCCTCTCACTTTCGCTGCTGAACGAAATCAACTCCGGCGCCGAAAGTGCAACAATCGTGGTGGCGTGGAGTTTAACTAAGGGCCAAGGCAATGGAGTCCGACCTGGATTTGGCGTTCCGTTTGCAAATGGAGGAAGCAATTGCCGCTTCCCTCTCTCTCCACCCTTCCTCCTCCTCCGCCGCATCGTCCTCTCGGCAGAAATATCAGGCTAAATCCGATAGCGTCTTCAAATTAGACGAGTTGGAGGCAGTGGTGCGTTATAAGGTCGAGCAGGAGCGGATTGACAGGGAGATGAGCGAGGCTGTGGCGCGAAAGATGAGGCTTGATCTCACCCGCCGAATTCGTGATCAGAAGTTTGCGCACGATTTGAATCTAATTTCGAAGGATGAATGGGAGGAAGTCGGCGATGAAGTGCAGGTGCGGTCCGATGAGGAGTCGTCTTCTAGTTCACTCCCCTTGGTGAACTATGAGACTTACAGGTATTTTTATCTTTCTATTCCTAAAATTCCGATGAGTATCTGTGTCCAAATTTAGGGTCTGCTTAGGTTATTGTAGTTGTGGAAGCGAGCAGTACTTGCTTCATTATGTTCTATCGCAAGTAGAGAAAACTCGATTGTTGGAATGACACGCTTTCCGTGGCGATGAGAGTCAATGGCTCAGTGCACTAATTAGGAAAATCTGCTGATCTTTGAGTTTAAGGTGTACTTTAATGTAAACCATAAGCTGATTATATGAATCTGCGCCTTCAAGTTTAAGCCAAGAATTGCAAGTATTGGAAGAGCCGAGTTTGATAGAAGGCTGAAGGAAAACTGTAGGTTCTCTTGGAACTTTGTAAGAGCAAACTAGAAAGTAGATTTACTGAATTTCATTGTTCACAATCCAATTCAGTACTTTAGTTGCTATGTTTGAATTTGATGATAAAATTGCCTCATTTGGTTTCCATGTAGTGACCTGACTAACAAGTTTTGGTTCATAGTGTACATGCTAGCTAGTTTGATGATGGTGCTTGATTTTATATCTACTTACTTAATGCTGCCCCTTAATGACATTGTTGTATGCGGATTATTTATAATTTATTCATCACCTTATGCATGTACATCTTTATTTATGGAATGTTATAAACGTGCATTTCAGTCTCACGAGGGTAACTAGTATTGGCTGAGTTCCTTTAACTGCTAGTGTAAATTTGAGACAGGTATTGTTTGAGCTTCTAATCCCAATATTTTTTTTACCTTTTATGAGTGGATACAGGCTGTATTTTAAGGGGTTGCTGAGTGAAGAAAGAGTGGGCAATATGAAGGCTAAACTTTGTGGTATTGGCGTTGCTATTTGTGACCCAAGTGATAATCTGATTTTTGAGCTGAAGAAGCCCATTAACGGGGTTTTGAGCCGTCAAGTGGGGGAAATTAAGGCCTTGCTTGAAGGGCTAGAAATTGCATTCTCTCTCGATTTAAAGCACATCATATTATTCTGTGATTACCTCCCTATATACCAGTATGTAAGTATCTGAGACCTTTTAGTGACTAAATGTGACATGTTTTTCTTATTAGCATGCATGGAATATGGTCTTAAAATGCCTCTATGGATATACTGTACATAAAAAGAGGAAAAAATGAATGCATGCTCAAAAGGATAGAATATCATGATTCATGACACAATTATTTGAGACCTACTAGTGACTTGTATATCATTTGATTTTTACGTATGTGTGAATGGTCTTATAATCCTTTTTGGCAATACTTTCGTAGAAAAAAAATTCAAGAGTCAGAAGCATCAAGTATCACACTTGCTAAGTTGGTTTCGAAGTGAAAGACTGTTACAACTTACAAGAAATGCCTAGATAATTATTAGGACTACACCCAGTGGTAATGGTTTGTGTGTACTTATAAGAGTGGAGTGGACTTGTTTGTCACGAAAATCAATGTTAGAAGTTTATACAAATTCATTCATTTCAAGTGTCTGGAATAAGTCTGTTGAGATAGGGATGCAGTCATTAATTGTAATCTTAATCCTACAGTGGCAAAGATTGAAATGAATTTGTCTGTTTGTTTTTCTCTCTTTATCCTAATGCCGTTAGGAGATGTGTGCTTTATGCCAACTTAAAGTAAATAAAATTATGAATTTGTTCCTTTTTTGGGGTTTCAGCTTAAGCGAATATGGCAACCAAAGCAGCGCAAGGTTGGCACATTAATGAGCAAGGTGGAGGTTCTTAAGAGTAAATTTGAACGATGCCATTCTTATCTTGTTCCAAGAAAGAATATAAAGTATGCTTTTAAACTTGCTAGAGATGCTATTGCCTCTGAGATGGCTAAGCGTGCTGATCCTGACAGAGTCAACAATTTGAAAGAGACCTGTTCGATTTGTTTGGAAGATACAAATATAGATCAAATGTCCTCTATTCCTGCTTGTTCACATACTTACTGTTTCTCTTGTATGAAACAACATGTGGAAGTAAAACTTCTCCATGGAGTGATACCCAAGTGTCCTTATGACAAATGTACTTCTGAGCTCAATGTTAATACCTGCGAGAAATTCCTGACTCCTAAGCTTATTGAAATGATGAAGCAAAGGCTAAAAGAAGCATCTATAGCGCCTGCAGAGAAAGTTTATTGCCCATTTCCTCGCTGCTCGGAATTAATGTCAATAAGTCAAGCTTCAGAGTTCGCCAGCCAAGAAGCTCTCCGGTTCAGAGACTTTGGAGAAAGAAAATGTGTAAAGTGTGGTGGGCTCTTTTGTATAAATTGTAAAGTCCCTTGGCATCAAAACATGAGATGCGAGCAGTATAAGAGGCTGCATCCAGATCCACCTGAAGATACAAAGCTCAAATCTCTTGCGTCTAGGAATTTTTGGCGACAGTGTGTGAAATGCAAGCATATGATTGAACTCACAGAAGGATGCTACCATATGACTTGCAGGTATTTTTGTTTTGTCATGATGATTTGATTATGTAACTTTTGAGATCTTGATAATTGCATTTTGTTACAGAATATTTGTGTTCTTATAATTTTGAACAGGTGCGGGTACGACTTCTGCTACACGTGTGGAGCCGAGTATAAGACGGTGGAGGAAGAGAAGAAACCAACTTGTTCCTGTCCATTGTTCGAAGGCGATTATGAAACTGATGATGATGATGATGATGATGATGAGGATGACTTTGATGAAGATGATGACGGGTATGACGTCTACTGGGACTCGGATTCGGATTTTGTATGATTAGGCAGACACAAATTAACTCTGCCAAAACTCGGTGGTGAATATGTGAAACATTTCTACTTCTCTGGCTTGTGAAACTCTACTTACCCGTTATATATAGTGATCAGCAGTTGTTTCGTTACGTTTGCTTAATTGCTTTGGAGGGTTCCTAAAGCAAAACAAAAAGTGAAACAAAAAAGCCGCAACCCAAAAATCCAGACATTACATATAATCAATAATTATACCAATTTTAAAGGTACGGCGTAGGAATTTACAATTGAACGAAAAATTCGGAACCGTGGGGGAATTTCTCCCCCTCTATATTGATAAAATTTATAAGGTAAAATTGTTACGGTTCTGGATCCATGACTGTCACGGTTTCAGGATCCGTGACCGTCACGGTTCCGAAAACCGGACCGTAGTAAAACATCCACGGTCATGGTTTCGAAACCGTGACGATCCCGGTTTTCGAAATCGTCGTACAGTTGTGAACTTTATCGCCGTGTAATTACGCATTCCGAAATAAAATTATCATTACTTCGACATTATTTTGATTCACCAAGTTGGCGGATAACACACTTTGACTAGAGAGAATCTGGCAAGTGTAATAAAACACGATCCTGAACTAATCTGTTAAAATGAGCAGTGAGTTATCCTTCTTATGGCTACATTTATCCTCATTTGGTTGTAATTTCGGATACGAAAACGGATTGGAAATGAATTTAGTCCACATTGATACCTTATTTATGGAATCATTCTATGTAATTTCATGCAAAATGCACTTGTTTCCTCCATTTTGTTACCCTTAGGATATTAAAACTAATCAATTTCTATTACAATTACTTCAAACAACAAGGAATGATTCCCAAAAACTTCATAAACATGGATATACGTATAAACTAGATACGTTTTCGTTTCCGGAGTTCAAACCAAACGTGCCTTAATCTGGAATTTTGCATGGAATCAACCAATAAATATAATTCAATTCTTTATAGTTTATATGTGATAATGTTATTAATTTTTCATCAAGAATAAAAGATTAAAAAACACCCAAATTGGTAGCTTTGACACTACCACATTAGTACCGTTAAAAAGGTGGTGGTGGCCATGTGCAAGCTTACGTGTGGAATCGTAGATAGGGTTTTGCTTTCTAATGACTCCTCACCAACTTTAATTAATCATCCACCTAACCGAAGACACTTCCTAACTTAAACACTCTGGCCACATAATTTTTTTTTCTTCCTTTATTTTTTAATTATTTTTGTAACGAACAAAGACTATATACATGAAGAATGTTCAGTTCAAGAGGGGAAAAAACACATTTCCTTTCCTTATACATGACAATATTTGGTGATAATGCTTCATCCTATAAATGATAAGGAGAGCGATTCTAGGTATATTTGGTGGAGGTGGCGACTAAAAAAAAATTAAAAAATTAAAACTTCATCCCTATAATTCCATAAATGTATGTAAAATGATTGACATAATTGCATAATTTTTAACTCCATCCCTATAATTTCATATCAACCGAACGGGGCCAAATTTGTTAAATTAAACAATATTCTAATTGAACTTAACGTCAATGATGATCACTAATCATGTGTTGAACTATACAAAAGAATAAAATTGGCGGGGTAAGTGGTAGCCACCGCAGAACAACTCCCACTATTTAACAAACTGTCAAAAAAGCCAATCCCTTACGTGGTCATATCGTGGTCCTTCATTTTATCCATTCCATAATAGTATATTACTAGTTTACCCCCACCTTCCAGTTCCCACCACCACCGTCGTCTTCTCTCTTCCTCTTTCCACATACTAACTTATACAATTGATATACTGTTTTTGGCCAGAACTTCCTTTCTACTTTTCTGCTTATCGATTTTTGTTTGTTTTGTGACTGAGCTGCAACCCAATCGGAAAAAAAAGATTCAATCACTTCGAGTTTGAGTTGATAGATCGATGGAGGATGCCAGTAGTGAGCACAAGACATGGAAGCAGGAGCTTGCGAGCTTGGTGGATTACTCAGGCACGATGAATTCGGTCTACGATAGCGGCGTCAGAGATCAGTTCGCCTCGCCGAATTGGAACTCGGAGTCTCCGGAGGGGAATGTGCGGGAGACAGTGAAAGAATTCGCTAAGGGGTTGGGGGAGATGAGTATGGAGTTGTCGAGGAGCTTTGGGGACATAGTTAAGCAGAGTTTGGGAGATGAAGATTCGTTCATCACGAGGAAGCTTGGGAAGCCTTGTGATAGGGTTTTTGGGAAGCTTAAATTTCTGAATGAGTATTTACCTGAGGATCGGGATCCGCTTCATTCTTGGGGTGTCATTTTGTTGGTCTTCTTCGTTGCCTTGGCAGGTTGGATTTTTTGTACTTTTTTCCTCGTCTTGAATATTGATTTCTTTGTGTTGTAATTACCGATGATCACTGTAATGCAGCGATGATTATGATTGATTTTCGTGTTCAGCAGATTTTAGTCTCCTCTTAATTTAAGCATAATGTAAAAAGATGGTACAACTGAAACTTGTCAACAGCATGATTAATTGGGGTTGATGTTCAATGTGAGAACCTGTAGTTTTGCATCTTTTTTGTCATTTGGATACCGATGAGTCCTCTGCATCAATTGATCCAATTTGGAAGCTAAAACGATTGAGATAAAATAATATCGAAATTACAGCATGGACTGATATTACATTTTCTTATATTGCAGTTGAACATGTGACTGACACCGTTAAAAAATGATCTGCAGCATTGAGTGTGAGAAGTGCACCAGATGAAGACTTTCCTGTTGTGAAGCAAGTGTTTATACATCCTCCTAGTGCTAGTCATATTTTACTGCCAGATGGTAGACATTTAGCCTATCATGAGCAAGGTCTACCAGCTGCTATAGCAAGATTTTGCATAATTAGTCCACACTCCTTCCTTTCTTCTCGCCTTACAGGTAATTTCCAGCAAATTGTTTTAATTAATTGAGGGAATTTTTGCAGGAAAGTTGATCTGCTTAACATATTTCGTCTCTTCTGCAACATAATAGGAATACCTGGACTTCAGGCTTCTCTAATGGAGGAATTTGGTGTACGTCTGATTACATACGATCTTCCGGGGTTTGGGGAGAGTGATCCTCATCCCCAAAGGACCCTTGAGTCATCAGCTCTGGATATATCACATTTAGCTGATGCATTACAAGTTCATGGCAAGTTTTGGTTGGTAGGATACTCAGCTGGAAGTATGCATGTCTGGGCTGCACTACGGTACATTCCTGACAGACTTGCAGGTATTGGATTGTGTGCTCTAGCACTTTTTGTGACTTACATATTTATTCACTTATAGTTTTTGCCTACCCCAGATGCCTGAGCTCTTAAATATTTATTGGTGAATACCCTTTATCATGCTTTTCACCTGGGCCTAAAATGTCCAAAATAAATGTAGAAGTTTACATCAAATTTGCTTATGTTTTCCACTGTTCGAGATTATTTAGTTAACCTGCCTCTACAGAGAGATAGACTCCGGAAACTCTCATATCATATGGTTTTTAAGTGGAAACATTGGATGACAAATAACTCCTCGAATTTTAAATTTCTCTATGGTTTCCTGTCATGAAAATTTAGATATTGTAGTGTTTCGAAATTTGCACTGACAGTTTCTCTTTCCATATCATAGGTGCTGCTATGTTTGCTCCTATGGTGAATCCCTATGATCCAAGCATGACCAAAGAAGAAAGAGCCAAAATTTGGAGCAAATGGACACCAAAAAGGAAATTGATGTATATAATTGCTCGGAGGTTCCCTAAATTGCTTGCCTTTTTCTATCGGCGGAGATTTCTCTCAGGAAAGCATGCGCCTGTTGATAAGTCGCTCTCGTTATCACTGGGGAAAAAGGTAGGTATGTTTTGATTGTACACAATAAACGACTAAGTTGGTGACCAGCTGTCCTGTTTTGTTAGTGGACATCTACAAATTTCATGTCCAATTTGCTATCTTCGAGTTCTTATGATGAGAATTTGGTTTACAAATTTGTATTATTTTTTTGCTGATTATAGATATATGTGACTTGTTCAGGATAGTGTTCTGATAGAGGATCCCAGATTTGAAGAATTCTGGCAGAGAAATGTGGAGGAATCAATCAGGCAGGACAATGTAAAACCATTTATTGAGGAGGCAGTGTTGCAGGTTTCAAGTTGGGGCTTCAAAATCTCCGAGCTTCAAGCGCGAAAGAAACCTACAAAGAAAGACATTTTTCTCTGGCTCAAGTCCATTTACAGCCAGGAAGAGGAAGAACTGACTGGTTTCCCAGGTTCCATACACATATGGCAGGTTAGTATTGCTTCTTTTGTTTGTGCTGCACTGCTGCTCATTAACTGACAAACTTTCTAGGTCAAACACTCAACAAAAAAAAATAACATGACTCCTCCAGGAACAGATTTACTACAGATGACATTTTTTTCATCCATTTTTTTTGCTGCAAAATAGTACCTGCTTGAATAAAGAGAGATGTTAGTTTCCTGGTTATATCCCGAAAAGGGTTCGTCTAGTTTGAGCTTGTGACTGGAACTGTGGTCTTAACAAATTGTACGAAAGCCAATCTCACAGTAGGAGTGTCCGAGTGTAGCGTGATTAGATTACAAGTCTTTTTAACTTTGACGAGAATGATGTCTTTATTTAGTGGAGGAGACTAGCATCATATATTTGAAGTGATGGTGGAACCCATAATGAATATAGCGTCTCACTTGATTGATAATGTGCTAATGTGGTGAATATGGATAACCATATCAACATGGCTGTTCAAATTTAGGTTGAAATAAGAGCAATGAGCCCTAAAGGGCGTGAATTGACTTTAAGCCTCATTATAAAATTTAAGGATATATATATATATATATATATATTATCTTATCTTTTGTTTAATTTTTTCTCAAAAAATATATTTAATGTTAATAACGGTCCAGTTTTACTATTTATTGTCATTTTTTTATGTATTTTTTTCATTTTAATTTGGTTTTAGTTTTTTTTTTTTCCTATTAAAACATTAATTTAAAATTGATTTTTTTAAAATAAACGGTGACACAGAACTTAAATTCATTGGTTGGCCATGAACTTATTGATGCATTATATTGCTAGAGCTTAAACACGTATAATTTTGAAATGAGCAGGGAATGGATGATAGGGTGGTACCACCAGCCGTAACCAGTTTTGTCCACCGGAATCTACCAGGAGCGACAATCCATATGCTTCCAAACGAAGGGCATTTCACGTACTTGTACTTATGTGATGATTGTCACAGGCAGATCTTCACCACAATCTTCGGAACGCCACAAGGTATGACCCCTGGTCTCGATCAAGCTCTACTGGAGGAGAATACTTCACTCCAAGAATCAGCAGAAGAAAAGGAACTGGTAGGAGATTCAACTCACACTCCATCGACATAGACAGGATAACCTAATTATATTCTTGGAAGCTTATAATTTGTATATAGTCATTTCGTTGGAAGAACAAGTGAAACCAATTCAATTGACAAGAGCGTATTTGGTGTTCATGATCAATCAGGTAAGGTAATTGGGAATACTGTTGTTGGGACATGGGATATGATACTTGTAACTTGTAAGAAACGTGAATCAACTGTCATGATGCAATAAAAATAGAGTAGAAATTATGCAGTCATTCTCTAGGGAAAGGATCTGGTACAAATAATATGTTAGTGCAGATTTATGAAAAATTGTTATATAAATTTATATTACATAATAACTAGTAATTACTGCTTTCGAGGGTGTAGTTGATATCCTTTATGATGATGTAAGGGGTCCGACTATCCCTTGTTTGATGATCACTTAGCCGTTTTTTATTTATTTGAAAGCGCGTTAGATGCGCGGGAGACCACCGACTCTCCTTCTCAAACTGTTGCTTCAAAATCTGAA
Organism: Fagopyrum tataricum; assembly: GCA_002319775.1. Lineage (NCBI taxonomy): Eukaryota > Viridiplantae > Streptophyta > Magnoliopsida > Caryophyllales > Polygonaceae > Fagopyrum > Fagopyrum tataricum. The sequence goes on from CM008281.1 coordinate 45,940,672, forward strand.
CTGAGTTTTTTTTAAAAATTTAAATTGTCTCATTACACGGTCAACTATTACCAAGCATGCCGCATTGCGATCTCGCCGAAAAACCTAAGTTGCTCGCGTCAAATGTAGACAGAGCAAATCGGCAAAGGTAAAATGGAAATCGAGTTTCAATTTCAATTTGGGTGTAGGCCACCTGTGTCCAAGCCTATGATGCACGGATATAGATAATGGACACGGCGAGAAACGAGGAAGCGACAATCCTCAAAAGCATAGGAAATGGGGCACGACAAGGAAAATAAAAAATATATTATTTTAAATCTATTGAAATGTAGAATTCATATATCATGAGATACATATATATGAAAAACCCAATGATATACGAGTAGATACATATATTAACATGACAACAAAATAATTGAAACAAAAGCTTAAACACAAATATTTCAGTCTTACAAAATATTAAAATAAACCTATTTAGTCTTACAATCTCAAATAAACATACTTAGTTTCAAAATTGAAGAAATAAACATCTATTTTGCAAATCAACAACATACAATCGAACAACATAATCAACCAAGGAAAACAATAATAAAAATTTGTAAATTAGAAAAGGTGAAAGAATTGGAATAACACATTCAAAAAGATTACACAGTAAATTGGTAATCAAATGTTCAAAATCAATTTATGAAATCATAAGAAGAATGGAAGAAAATGGGGAGAAGAGTCGGTCGATGGAACAACAATATTTCAGCATTATAACCGAAGAAAAAGAAGAAGATTGGTGTCCTGCTTCCAGCAACCATAATCTTGCAGGTGGCCGTATGGAGCTAGGTTTAGTCGGAAAAAATGAAAGAGAAGAAGAAATATTACGGTAAATCAATTTTTCTATATTTTTTTTTGTTTTTCTTTTTTAGCCTTAAAATTAGGGGAAACTTTCTTTAACCGTGTCTTGACGAGACAAAATCCGTATCTTCGCCGTATCCTAGACATGTCTTACCTCTGAACCGTGTCAGACCATATTTGACCGTGTTTGAGTTGTATCCTCGTGTTCAACACGACAGGACATGGGACACTCCGCCTTCCAGGTGTGTCCGTCCATCATAGGTTCAAGCTCAAGAAAAAAAAAAATTGTGACAGCTCATCATAATATCACACATTTACCCGGTTTATTATCTTTATAACGTTAATCACTCAAGAGTATATAAATCAGTATATGAAAATACGTGACACGAGGAATGAATATAATCCTCGCCTCTGCGTGCAATAGCTAGCTGGAGTGGTATCAACGCACTTTCCCGTATACCATATGGAGTGGTAGGTGCCCTTCCCGTATACTAGAACTAACTAGCTTACAGAGAACTTCTCAAACTCCTCTACGGGATGAAAGGTAAGTTGTCACAACCACTACAATGGGCGGTCAATATAACATAGGTCGGTGACCAACATAAAGCATGCTATAAAGCATATAACAAACACCACTCATGCACACATCCAATATATATAAGGATGACAGCTAAGTAAGTCCTATGGACTTACCTCAACTCCAGAGTAAACTCAACCACGATCAACTCTCCGACTGGTCCACTCCAAACTAGAGGACAACTCGGCCTATACAAGGCATACATACATATATCAAACTCCTATCACACAAAGGGGTCACACCTAGACCCAAGGGATCCATAAGGATCATATCCAACTTGTAAACCTCAAAGCCGTAACCGGCATATCTATAACATACTCATCATCAACCAATACCTAGCATGGTACTAGTTCCCTCGTACTAGGAAAGGAAAGGAGCTACCGCACTATGGGTAGTCCCAGGACAAGACGCACCTGCGTGATCAAGGAACGCAGGAGCGGAGTAGACAACCCGCAGGCGCGGCAGGGATCAGCCACAGGCACGGTGACACGGGACGCAGACAACGCAGGCAAGGCGCTGGCGCGGGCGCTGCGGCACAACTTCCGCAGGGGCGGCGACTTCTTGGCGCGGGGGCGGCCTCTGTGCAGAACGTGAACCCGCAGCTTCTCTTTGGCTCTTCACGTGATCAAATCACGTCTATTCTAATCCAAAGTCATACACATGCAACAACATACATATTCTAACATCACTCTACATTCAATTCATCTAATCCTAAGCTAAAGAGATGGAATCAAAGAAGAAGAGAAGGAGAAGAAGCAAGAACTCACCACTACTGAAGATCCTAGGATGCAGGGAGAGTCACACACATCAATAGCTGGCTTCCAAGCTCAGCATACACATCACTAGCATCATCAACAACCACAAAGCACAACTTCCAAGCAAAACTCCAAGAGAATCTCAAGCAAGATCAAGGGAAGGGATGAAGAAGCAAGAAGGACGTAGAGGCTGGATTGGAAATATGATGAAACCCTTGCTCAGCAAGGTAAAACGGGAGAAGTAAGGAAAGGTAAAGCACGGGTCAAAAAAGTCAACAAAACCGGCTACAGCCGTCGGAAACCGCAGGGGCGGTTCCTTGAGCCGCAGGGGCGGAAACCCGCAGGGGCGGCGGTCATGCCCGCGGGTGCGGAAAGGCCAATCTCGGCCCGAAAGAATAGGGCTCTCACATCCGCACCCGCGGGCATGACTGCCGCCCCTGCGGCTCAAGGAACCGCCCCTGCGGTTTTCGGCGGCTGCAACCGGTTTTGTTGACTTCTTTGACCCGTGCTTTACCTTTCCTTACTTCTCCCGTTTTACCTTGCTGATCAAGGGTTCTTCTTCACTTCTTTTCCTCAGTTCTTACGTCCTTCTTGCTTCTTCATCCCTTCCTTTGATCTTGTTCTTGTTCTCCTTGGAGTTTTGCTTGAAAGTTGTGCTTTGTGGTTGTTGATGATGCTAGTGATGTGTATGCTGAGCTTGGAAGCCAACTACTGATGTGTATGACCTCTCCCTGCAGCCTAGGATCTTCAGTAGTGGTGAGTTCTTGCTTCTTCTCCTTCTCTTCTTCTTTGTTTCCATATCCTTAGCTTAGGATTAGATGTTTGGACATAGGATGATGTTGAAATGTGTATGTTGTTGCATGTGTGTGATTTGGATGAGAGAAGACGTGATTTGATCACGTGAAGAGCCGAAGAGAAGCCGCGGGATCACGTTCTGCACTGTCGCCGCCCACCCCCCCGGAAGACGCCGCCCCTGCGGAAGCCGTGCCGCAGCGCCCGCGCCTTGCCTGCGTTGCTTGCGTCCCTTGTCACCGCGCTTGCGGCTGCTCCCTGCCGCGCTTGCGGGTTACCTGTTCCGCTCCTGCGTCCCTTGATCACGCAGGTGCGTTTTGTCCCGGGACTACCTATAATAAGGTAGCTCCTTTCGTTTCCTAGTATGAGGGAACTAGTACCATGCTAGGTATCGGATGATGATGAGTATGTTATAGATATGTCGGTTGCGGCTTTGAGGTTTACGAGTTGGATATGATCCTTATGGATCCCTTGGGTCTAGGTATGACCCCTTTGTGTGATAGGAGTTTGATATATATATATGTATGCCTTGTATAGGCCGTGTTGTCCTCCAGTTTGGAGTGGACCTGAGTGAGAGCTGATCGTAGTGATACGACTTCTGAGATTGAGGTAAGTCCATAGGACTTACTTAGCTACTATCCTTATATTGGATGTATGCTTGAGTGGTGTTTGTTATATGCTTTGTAGCATGCGATATGTTTCATTACCGACCTATGTTATATTGACCGCCCATTGTAGTGGTTGTGACAACTTACCTTTCATCCCGTAGAGGAGTTTGGGAAGTTCTCTATAAGCTAGTTAGACCTGGTATACGGGAAGGGCACCTACCACTCCATATGGTATACGGAAAAGTGCGCTGATACCACTCCAGCTAGCTATTGCACGCAGAGGCGAGGATTATATTCATTCCTCGTGTCACGTATTTTCATATACTGATTTATATACTCTTGAGTGATTAACGTTATAAAGATAATAAACCGGGTAAATGTGTGATATCATGATGAGGTGTTAATATTATTGATATGTTATTGTGCTCTAGCATCTTCTTATATATGTGTATGGTTAGCTAACGGTTTTATACCGTGTTGTAGATCCTTTGTAGGTTAGGAGAGCTGCAGAAGAGCCAGAGGGGTGATATGCCGAGGGTTCCGTACACTGGGCGTTATCGTGGGATTTTGGTTTATTATTATTGTACGGATTTCTGTTTGACTTTGTACTCAGCAGTACTCTGTATCATCCTTTTGATATGTATGTATATATATATATATATATATATATATATATATATATATATATATATATATATATATATATATATATATATATATATATATATATATATATATCAGTTTTTATGTTTTGTTTTAATCTATTGGTGCCTTGTTGTAAGATTCAGTGAACTTGTTGTCAGGCTAGGGTCAAGATCCATTGTGAGATCCTAGCCCAGTAGCACTCCGAGTTCTACGGATTTGGGTTGTTACATTCACGGGTATTACCCGTCATGGGATGGGGATGGGGAATTTAAACGGGGATGGGGACGGGGTAAGAATTGATTCCCCGTTTGGGTATGGGGACGGGGACAAATATAGGGGTATTCGCCGTGCTCCCCGATCCGAATCCGAGTCCAACGGGGAAATCGATGAGGAAACCCGACAGGGAAACCCAATGGGGAAACCGACGGGGAACCCCGACGGGAATTCCGCGAAGAATACATAAATAAACAAATTGTATTTATATTATACTTTCATTGTAGTTTTAAGTTTAATCGAAATTTATTTCAGAAATTGTGTTTAAATTCAAAAATTATCGATGATTACTAAAATTTCAAACTATATACACTTTTGAATTTTAAGGATTAAGAGTATAATGCTATGATTACTATCATACTCATTCCTACTTACAAACAATGTATTTTTTAAAATGTGATTTAAGTTTAAATATTTTATTTGATAATTATATGTGTGTAAATCATGCTAATGCTAACCTATATCAAGTTAGTTTTCGATCATACGAGGATAACAACACATTCGCGAAAATTTTGAATACGTCGTAATTTATAAACGTCAAATCACGATGATCAAATGCATCGCACACTACATGTTGTGTTTTCATCTTATGTGTCATAGTTTGTCAAATACATATTTTGACGGTGCAACCTAAATCCTAAAATTAAAATGTTAGAATAATATAACACTTTATCTTGAGACCGTAATAGATATAATTATTTTTGTTTATACTAGTTTGTATTTCGAATATCGATCCTACATTCCTACTTGAACGAACAAAACCTAATATATACACAAAATATATGAACCTATACTTTGGCATATTGGATAAGGTGATGTGTTGAACAACCAACTAAATCACATCAACATTTCAAATTAAAATGTATAATAAGATTACATGAATTGAACTTTATCTTGTAACTATGAACTAAATGTTTGTATATTATATACACTTTTGTACGTTAAGACCTAGAGTATTATTATCCAAGTTAATATTTTTGTCGGTCTTGCAAAGACAATGTATTCTCATTTGTTTGACTAGTAATAAGAAGCTCAAAACAATTACATAAATTTTATTATCCACATTAATTTTTTTGTCAAACTCTTGAAAGTTAAACGGGAAAGGGTACGAGTAAATATACGGGAAAAACCCAACAAGTTTTTAAATGGAGAAATTAAACGGGGAAAACCCAACAAGTTTTTAAATGGGGAAATTAAACGGGACGGGTATTCCCCGATGGGGACGAATATCCGACGAGGACGGGAACGGGGACAATTTTTAATATACGAACGGGTATGGGGATGAGGATGAATAGGGTACTCCCCGACCCAAACCCGACTCATTGACATCCCTACTGGTAAACCTCCAAGATGTGACCACGCCTTAACAACTTTTCCGTATGCCAAAAAAAAGTAGTAAATAGAATAAATTAGAACTCATGAACAAAAGTAATCTAAATTTTTAAAGTAAAATTACGGTAATGTATATTAAAGAAAAAATTCCGGAAAATGACCCCAAAGAAACAAAATATAAAAATTGTAAAAATAAAATATGTCCGTCTAAAATTTAGGCTCGGCTTGTGCTCATTCACTTTTTTAAACAAGTCGAATACAAAAACACATTTTATAGATTGTTTAAAATTTAGGTTCGGCTCATTCGGCGAAATCTCGACTCGTTTTGCTAAAATAACACTATAAGGTTGATATACTAACTGAGTTACTCAAGCTCATTCACATTTATAAACGAGCCGAATACAAATATTAATACACAATTTCAAATACACAATGTTAATACACCTAAACAACTTTTCGAACCCTAGATGATAGGCCCTCCCTCCCACCATTATACAAGCTGGACTAATTGAACCTGTGTATTCTATTTATGTTTTTTTTGTAATGTTATATTTATAACCGAATATTAATACACAATGTTAACACACAATTTCAAATACACAACACATTTTCTTCCTTTATATAATGTCGAGTTACACAAGCCAAAAAGTCTGTCATTTACACAAGGTCTGGTTACACAAGCCCAATCGAGTTACACAAGCCCAAGCCCAATCGAATTACACAAGTCCAAGGTCTGTCGAGTTACATAAGTTGGGGTCATTTTCCATAATTATAAACTTAAACCATATTTTGTAATTGCTCAAATTAAGTCACTTTGCGAACTTTCAAAAGTTTCGGGTCATTTTTGTAAAAGTAAGTCTGGGCCATTTTTTTACAATTACCGCATTAATGGAAAAATATAAAAATTCAAAAATTCAAGACATGCTTTGTAATTATAAAGTTTGACCCCTTTTTTTTGTAATTTATTCAAAGACGGTCAACAACCAATTTGACCCGATCTAGGGTTTCCTCTCACCTTATGAGGCCGGAAATGGTGAGATCTGGGGGTGGCGAAGGACGGTTCGAGTGTTGCGGTGGAAGATGAGTCTCCATTAACGTCGTTGGTTCTTCTTCAACGAAGGATGGTTGCGAGGGTGGGTTCGAGTCTAGTGTGGGTTCCGAGGGTGACAACTCGTCTTCTCTAGCTAATGACGGATGAAAGGGTTGTGAGGGTTCTGTCGACGGTTGCAAGGGTTCTGTCGACGACTCGTCTTCTTCGGCGATGCTCGATGGGTGAGAAACATTGGAGAATTTCGGAGCCGATGTGTAGCAACATTGGTGGAAGAGGATGCGGTGAGAGATGCTTCGGCCATTGCTTTCATCCATGGAAGTGGGAGCATTGTGCTAAACCTACGAGGTCGACGGTGGTGTCTTTGAGCAGTTGTAGGCGGTTCTCGGCAGTTCCGACTTCCCGCCAATTCCGACAGCAGCAGGGCGAAGAAGTTGTAGGGTTTGGCGGATATGTATGGCTAGGGTTTCATAATAAGTTAGGGTTTTGAAATGAGTTAGGGTTTCTGGTAACTAGATGAACCATTTACTTTAACTTTCCTAATAAATTCCGTTTTTATTCCTTTTATTAATTAAATTTTGAATTAAAAATTTACCACATAACTAGAGGACCTATTTTGTTTTTTCTAAACTCAAAAGGCTCTAGTAACACATTTCTCTCAAAATTCAGACCAAGTTGAGACGGTATCAAAATTGGTTCATCAAGAGGTGATTTATATACATGTAGGTGATTTGTAAAGTTTGAAATATTTTTTTGGTTAATGAGTGATAAATATATTAGTTTGGCCATTTTTTAATTATAAGTTGTAATATGTAATCAAATTATTGAAAGTAATCATGGTATCAATATTAAAAGGTAAATTTACATTTTGTATGTTACTTTTTTAAATTGCTCAACATAAGTTTAACTAGGTTAGGGTATGTGGTGATTAGTTGTAAATATTTAAAAATTAAAGGGTGACTTTATACCAAAAATGGAAGGGAAAAGACATAAGAGGTGTTTTTTTTACAAATGAGTTTTATTAAGGGCGTCAAAATATTACACCGATAATCCAAAAAATCAATAACCAAAAACCCCGACTCTAGTCTATATTTAGACATATTTAGGGCTCGTTTGGTATCGCTAGGAATTATTTCGGTAACGGAATAATCGAATCAATAAAAAAAATTGTGTTTGTTAGATGTCTTTTTACACATGAGAATAATCCAATCATTTCCGTTTCTATTCCTTCCCCTTAATAGATTACATTCCGTTTCTATTCCATCACTCTAATCAAACGGGTACTTAGAATTGATATAGAATTTTGTTCAAGTGAATGTGTTAATATTTCAAACCGGATTATATTTGTTATATTTGTGTCAATGTCAGGTGTATTTTTTTGATTGTTTAGAAATATATATTGAGATTCACATTCTATCACAAAAACTCAAGATTAAATCAAGGTGATTCACCCTTTTAATTTCATTTTAGTTTTTAGCGCGGAAAACCCTCAACATAATCCCTAAGTGTAAACTACTATATATTTGTTGTTTTTATAGCCCGAATCGAACGTGTTTTAATGCCATGTTAAACATTTTAGGTCAATTTGTCATATTCATTATATCTAAATTACGAGTCGGGTGAATTTTTAGATTGTTTGGAATATAAGGGTTCAATTTCACCTTTCTATTTCAAGAGTTAGAGATTCACCTTGCTATTTAATTTCATTTTCAAATTTGTAAGTGAGAAACTTCCGAAAATATGCTGTTAACGCTACGATGATGTGATTGATTTTGTTTAATTTGGTTGAAGAAGGATTTTCATGTGCATGGAGCAATTAAAGTGATTGAGATTGGGATATAAAACCTTTTCAGACATGTTCTGAGTACAACAGCATACAAAAAAGAAATTGGAATAAAATAACCAAGAACTGATCATAGTTATACAATATAGGTATACAGATTATCTTACAGGGGTCAAGACATCAAAGATTTCAACATTTTGTGAATTGAGATTAAATTTTTAATCAAGTACTATATAATGGAAATTTCAATGTTACATTTATGTGAATATGCATCAGCAAAACTGTATAAAGTTTAATGTCACAATTGTTATCCTTACCTAGATCCAGATCTTACATAACATGCTTTACCCGAAAAAACTTAGGGTCGTATGTCATAGCGATCCATCTCCATTTGAACTAGTACCTCGCCTGCCTGCTGTTGTGTTCATTAGTATCTGCACTCATAACACAAGTTCAAGGGTAAAAGCCTAATCAAACAGCTCAAATGACAATAGCTAAATTAACACGGTGTCTGCACAAAGAGAATGCAAAAATGTACACTAAGATTATAAATGGAAGAACGTGATGATAAGTAAGATCAGAGCATCATTTGATCCTCAATTAACAATCAAATCAGATTGGGAACAGAGAATCGGCTTCTACAGCAATGCTGTTCATATCATATTCAGAGGAATCAACGATAGAGATGTCAAAACGATTCCAGTTGAGTTGGACAGATTGATAGAAAACATATCATATTGCAATCTCCAGCCTAATAGATATGCAAGACCCACAAATCATGCAACTGCTGAACACTAAATCAAGTGATTCTCATTCTCATTGGAAAATATGAGAAAAATGATGGGCCATACATGTCTAAGCATCTGATTTTCATTTTGCAAAGTGGAGAGCCTTTCATCCAGCTCAGAGTTCTTCTGCTCCAAGTCCTGCACTCTACCCTCCAACTCAATCAAGTGTGTCTTCTTTCTCTCCCTTGCCTGCTGTGCAGAAACTCTATTCCTCAACAATCTGCCCCTCCCATGAACAACAAATATTACCACTTACCAGGATGACACCTACCAATATATACCAGATAAGACAAACAGATATAAACAAATACCTTTTTCAAACGCTTGCTTTCTTTATCAGCTGGATTCCGGCCCCTCTTCCTCTGGCTTTCGCGGAATCTAAGTGGTTTCGATCGGGACCGGCAGCGAGTTCTTTTCTCTGCCAGAGGCGTAGGCGCTGGCTGGTTCGCCGCCGAATTCCGGCACTCTTCCGATCTCATCGTCACTCTCCATTCCTTAATTTAAGATCATCAAACAAACATTCATAATACAAAATGAATTAAAGCATATCAATCGCAAGAGAATAAGTAAGGAACCACGGATTTTAATTATTTGCAAAGCTAGAAGATTCAATTCTCATCTAATTGACCTAAACAATCCAGACACCAGATGAGATCGGAAAATCACCAATAGTTTGAACAGCTTCAGACAGCAAGTTAATACGGTCGATGGGGGAAAAAAAAAAAAAAAGGTGAAGCATGATCTCACCTTCGATATGAAGAGCGGAGTTCGAAGACCTTTCACTACTAGAAGGCTGGGAGTTCGCTGCGAAGGAAGTGGTAGCAGTGGTTTGGTCCGGCATTTCGATTGAAACTTTGCATGTAAGATGGAGAGAAAGCAGGAGGATGTTACTCTAGCTCAAGCAGTCAAGTCTGAAGCTAAAAGATGAATAGCTGAATAAAAGTAAGAGAAGAGTATCTGCCGTAGGCACGATCTTCAGATGAGAAGGTAGAGATGGAGATTAGGTCTTGTATTATTTAAACGTTTGGAAAGACAATTAGCTAGGTTCCATGGTCTAGTGGTCAGGACATTGGACTCCAGTAACCCGAGTTCAAGTCTCGGTGGAACCTTTATTTTTGTTTTTTCATTTCCAATGCATAGCATAGTATTATAGCTAAAAACTAGTTTAGTTTTGTAAAAGTTGAACTTATATTTTATATATTCGTAAAATTGTTTTGATATCAATAAAAATATTTTTTTAAAATAATTTGTTTCCAATATAGAACATTAGTCTATGTTTGACTGTTTATAAAATTATTGCCAAAATACTTGCTAAGAGAACAAGGATTTGTTTTACACAAAACAAATCAATACATGATAATCTCTTCATTGCTCATGAAATATTTCATGGATTTAGGAAAAAAAAAAACAAGGATTTGTGGCAATTAAACTTGGTATGAAAAATGCCTATGATAAAATAGAATGGAGTTTTCTCAAGGTTGTTCTTTAAAAATTTCGGGTTCGGAGAAAAGTTTAGAAAATGGACCGAAGAGTGTACATCCACAATCTCTTACTCAATACTAATCAATGACTCCCCAACAACAACATTGTATCCACAACGGGGTCTACAATAAGGAGACCCTTTGTCACCAATACTTTTCAATTTAGGAACAGAAATACTGGATAGAAATACTCACGTATTTCCTTGCATACTAATTGTGATCTCGCGGTGGCTTTTGTTTGTTGAAAATTACTTGGCCTCTGATTAGCTAAATATTCCACCATGTCACCACTAGATGTCGTAGTTCACTTGGAGAAGTATTATCTCTTATCTCTATTATGATGTCAATTATTTTCCTTGTGTTGTATCCGAATTTTGGAGTCGTGTTTTGATTTTATCATTGTCGACATACTGGAGAGTGTATGCACACGAAAATAGATGTTTTGCGCTTTCGGCGTGGTGGTTACATAATTCGCAATGCATTAGAACTGAGACTTTTTGTTTGTCTAGGTTTTCTTTTGTTTGTATTCCATCAAGCGCTAACTTTCATAGAAAGTTTTTGACTTTAGGCATAATGTCAAGTTCCCATATCCATGTTTTGTATTTTTGTTACTCCAGTCTTGCGTTTCTACATCATTTCCGAAGCAGATTTGGTGGAGTACCATCCTTTGTCATTTGCTGCCCAATACAATCTATCTTGCATTTTAGTTATGGGTAGGTTATATTTTTTTTATTATTTCGACAATTTGTGTTGGAGAAATGTATATAATTGATTTAGAAGTTGATGGTTCCATTTCTTATTTGTGATATATGTACAAACTAGGTCGGTATAGTTATTCAATGTTTTGTTGTTCACTAGGTCTTGTAGTGGTTGTGCGGTTACCCATCAGGCTTTCCAAAAGCTTTTTTTTTATCTCCCACGTGCCATCTTAGACCCTTGTCGAATTCTTCTTTTATTTTAAATAATTTTTTTTCATTGCCATGATTTAGTTTTACCACATTTGTAATTCCAAAGGCATGAGCCTTTTAAATATTTTTTTTATATGACTTTAACCTAGATGTTATATGAGTACGCCATAATTTTTCCATAGGAGTTTCATTTGGAGAGCTTTATTCATATCCTCCTTTTTTCTAATTCCCATTCCCCTAAGTGATCTAGGTTTACACATTTTATCTCAGCTAACAAGCGGGTGAAAATTTGGTCCTTTGTTCTAAAAGAAGTTTCTATTGATTTGGTCCAATTCTTTATGGATGCTTGTTCGAAGAATAAACGCTTGCATTATGTAGCTTGGTTTTTCATTGAGATTAACTATTATTAAGGCTAATCTCCCCTCTTGAGATAGTGAGGATGCTTCCATTTTGTAAGTTGTTGCTTTGATTTCCGGATAACGGAGATAATGATATCTTTATTCACTCTTCCGTTTATTATCGAGCATCCAAGATATTGTTCTAGGTTGTTGGAGGCCAAGATACCTAATTGCAATTGGATTCTCCTTTAATCTATTAAGTCAACATTTGTTGTTGTTTGGAAAGAGGATTTGTGGTAGTTAATCACTTGGTCAGAGACTGCACAATAGTTTGTTAGGACCGATAATATTTTATTACTTGACTTTGCAAACGTCTTTGTGGAAATGATTATGTCATCCGAAAATGCTAAAAATGGGACATGTGTTTTTTTTTCGTAATTGGGAATCCAATAGATTTTGAATTATCATTACTAGTTTTTTTTGTATTGATAAGGCCAACACAAAAATGACCTCCAACAACAACAAACAACCTAAACAGAGAAGGATGTAAGAGCCTTAGTCTTTCGGACTGAGATTGGACCTTAGCGAGATTGACTTTGACCGAGTTTAGCCTTTCCGCACCCCGCGGTATGACTGCTGCCCCTGCGGCTCAGGGAACCACCCCTACGGTTTCCGGCGGCTGCAGCCGGTTTTGTTGACTCCTTTGACCCGTGCTTTACCCTTTCATTGCCTTCTTCCTTAAGTACTTCCCTTGGCCGATGAACAAGGGTTACTTCTCCTTTCCAGCTTATCACGTCCTCCTTACTTTCCCTTTGCTTCTTCTTGATCTTGTTTGATTCCTTCTTGATTTTGGAAGAGTTTTGATGTGGCTTTGATGATGATGATGTTAGTGATGTGTGTTGCTGTGCTTGGAAGCCAGTAAGAGCATTGGATGATCAGTTCCCTAGTTAACCACAGCTGTGGTACGCTTCCTCCTTCCTCTTCTCTTCTTTCTTCTCTGATTCCATCTCTTTAGCTTAGGATTAGATGAATTGAATGTAGAGTGATGTTGGAATGTGTATGTTGTTGCATGTGTGTGATGTTGGATGAGAGAAGACGTGATTTGATCACGTGAAGAGCCAAAGAGAAGCCGCGGGTTCACGTTCTGCACAGCCGCCGCCCCTGCGGAAGCCGTGCCGCAGCGCCAACGCTAGCCCCAGCGCCTTGCCTGCGTCCCGTGTCACCACACCCGCGGCTTATCCCTGCCCGCGCCTGCAGGTTACTTGTTCCGCTCCTACGTCCCTTGATCACAGGTGCGTCTTGTCCCGGGACTACCTATAGTAAGGTAGCTCATTTCCTTTCCTAGTATGAGGGAACTAGTACCATGCTAGGTATCGCTGTTGATGAGTATGATATAGATATGCCGGTTAGGGCTTTGAGGTTTACGAGTTGGATATGATCCCTATGGATCCCTTGGGTTTAGGTGTGACCCCTTTGTGTGATAGGAGTTTGATATATATATATATGTATGCCTTGTATAGGCCGTGTTGTCCTCTAGTTTGGAGTGGACCTGAGTGAGAACTGATCGTAGTGATACGACTTCTGAGATTGAGGTAAGTCCATAGGACTTACTTAGCTACTATCCTTATATTGGATGTATGCTTGAGTGGTGTTTGTTATATGCTTTATAGCATGCGATATGGTTCATTACCGACTTATGTTATATTGACCGCCCATTGTAGTGGTTGTGGTTGTGACAACTTACCTTTGATCCCGTAGTGGAGTGGAGTCTGAGAAGTTCTATGTAAGCTAGTTAGTTCTGGTATACGGGAAGGGCACCTACCACTCCATATGGTAGACGGGAAAGTGCACTGATACCACTCCTGCTAGCTATTACACGCAGAGGCGAGGGTTATATATACATTCCTCGTGTCACGTATATTCATATACATCTGTTATACGATTGAGTGTTTGCATTTATTAAAGATAATAAACCGGGTAAATGTGTAATATCATGATGAGGTGTTATCATTATTGATATGTGATTGTGCTCTAGCATCTTCTTATATATGTGTATGGTTAGCTAACGGTTTTATACCGTGTTGTAGATCATTTGCAGGTTAGGAGAGCTGTAGAGTGATCCAGAGGGGTGATCTACTGAGGGTTCCGTACACTAGGCAATATCGTGGGTTTTTGGGTTATTATATTGTACGGATTTCTGTTTGACTTTGTACTCAACAATACTCTGTATCATCCTTTTGATATGTATATATATATATATCAGTTTTATGTTTTGTTTTAATCTATTGGTGCCTTGTTGTAAGATTCAGTGAACTTGTTGTCAGGCTAGGGTCAGGATCCATTGTGAGATCCTAGCCCAGTAGCACCTTGAGTCCTACGGATTTGGGGTGTTACAAAGGAAAACAAAAATATCATAGGGAAAAGATCCATAGGGTCCTTTGTCAAAGAACTTTGATGCCCCAAAAAATTCCTCCGACCAGTACACTTTTGGGTACATTATCCGAAATAATATGGCTATGCCTCTTGCTACAGGAAATGAAAGATGTGAAGTTGAGTTTGTTCTAGAGGTTGAAGCTTTTGCTCTTAGGGAGGGCCTCCAAAATGCCGCGAGCTTAGGATACTCAACCATTGAGATTGAGGGATACAACTTGGTGCTCATCAATTCGCTCAACCATGTTTAGAAACCACCGTGGAAAGCGGACATGATCGTCTTAGAGATCTCCTCTATGCTCTCTTCGTTCATGCCATGTAGTGTGCAACACATCTTTAGGGACATCAACACCGTACCGGATAGGCTAACACTTCTTGGTCACAGTCCGGGCATATGCATCAATACCTTGCCACAAGATGTTGAAGACCTTATCCGAAAGGATGCTTTAGGACGATCAATTTCTAGAAACTGACGCCACCTTTTACCTTACCTTTGTATAAAAAAAAGAATAAATTCATAACAAGATTTTATTAATAAAAGAATTTAACGATAATCAAATTGCATAGTCTACGATCTATTATCTACATAAAGAGTTGTGAATTACAATTAAAGATGTGAAATAAGAAATAAAAAACATATAATTCAGGGATATTATACGATATCACCAAGGAATATCAATTTATTATAAGTATATTTGAAATATAGCTACAATTGTGCAAAAAAGATTTGATTGAGTATATTACAAGCAGTAATTAAGGAATATTGTAAGTTAAAAATGGAAACGATCTTCGAGAATCAAAGTTATCTAAATATGTGGTTTATTGAGGGAATGACACGTGGTAAAATCCTACGTGGCTTAATATGACAATGGTAAGTGACAAAATCCTTTGTAGCTTAGCATAAGGATGACATGTGGTCTTGTTAACTTATGTTTTAGTATTATAAAGTCGATGTTGAGGTGATCTTCATTGATTTGGTTGCTCATGTTTATTTATTGAGTTGATGTACCAATAACTCGACACATTGTAGAGAATAAATGTCATGTGCGTGATATTATTTCTTTGTACCCTTAAAAATTAAAATTATCAAAGAAAATTTGCATAAACTCCATACAAATTTGATTTGTATGCATCTCATAAAATTAATTTACATCTCATAAAAGGAAATTTTATTTACATCTCATAAAAGGAAGTAGTCCGGTATATTAAGGAGACCATCTTAATTGGTTGATTACGTTGATCTTAGGTTAGTCTTCCTTTATGAACTAGGCCATTTTTATTGCATGACTCATGATATTTTGTTAGATCCTCATGACTGTTGGCTAGGATCACCTTTTGAATGGTACGTAGGAGGTACCTAGTTTGTTTCATCCCTTGAGAGCATCTTTGTAGATATATTGCATGTGATATCTTCTTGGATGTTATGTGTTTACTACCTTGATTCATTTGTGCTTAGACTTGGATAGATTGATAGAGTGACACTATCTTTCTTGTCCAAGTAGTATGTTTTGATGCTACACACCATGCATGATGTGCTCCACGCTACCTTCTAGAGTCGTTTGTTTTATTGTCATGTTTTGGTATGATTTTATTGGAGACTAAGGAGCTCGACTTGGCAAACTTTGATTTCTATAGATTGATAAGTGACACTATAGATGTCCAAGAGGGTATACTAAGAAAACATGCTTACCACGGATTGTTGTTCAATACCTTGCATGATTAGTTATATGTTTCCATCTTGGATGTATCATGCTTGTTCCTCCGCAAGGTTTATTTTGTACACTGTAGCGTTTCCTGCTGCGGTTTGAGCAGCAAACGGTGTCCCTCTTTTTGCACCCTTGAACCCACAAGTGCCAGCGGAGGCCCAAGAAACCACCCGACCTCGTACATCTGTAACAGTCACAATGGTATTGTTGAAACCGGCTTGAACATAAATAACCCCCTTGGGTATTTTGCGTGCATTCTTACGTGAATTAATACGCCTATTCCTTTGTGAACCAATTCTTGGTATGGGTTTTGCCATATTTTATTGTCTCATAAATATGAGTCAGAGATATATGGAGATATCCATTTCATGTCAAAACAAATTCTTTCGCTTTTTTGTACATCGAGTCCGTTAGAAAGTCTCCTTTATTAGTAGACTTATTATTATCCTTGTCGTTGTTTATGTTTCGGGTTGGAACAAATTACTATAATTCGTCCCCGCCTACGAATTAGTCGACATTTTTCACAAATTTTACGAACGGAGGCCCTTATTTTCATATTTTTAATCCCTTACCGAATACATTTCTTGGAAGAAAATAAGTTTCTTGAAATTTTGAATCTCGTATTCCGGAATGTAGAAGTGGAAAAACAACTTACTCGGTTAAATCCTTGTTACGGAGTCTATAAATTATACGTCCTCTGGTTGAATCATAACGGCTTACTTCAACTTTAACTCTATCCCCCGGTAGGATTCGTATAAAACTACGGCGTATCCTTCCTGAAACATAACCTAGAATTAGATCCTCATTATCTAAACGAACCCGGAACATGCCGTTAGGAAGTGATTCCATAATTAAACCCTCATGAATCGATTTTTCTTCTTTCATTCCAGGCAAAACCCCTTTAAAGTATCAACTAATGGAAGAGGAGTGATATTAGACAACCCGTTCGTTCTCTTTTTTTCAAAAATAGGAAGTTTCGGGTCCAATTCGTATCTAAGAGGGATTACCATATATAACATAAAATTTCTCCGCCAATTCTTTCTAGTCGAGCCTCTCGGTCTGTCATTATCCCTCTAGAAGTAGAAAGAATTAGAATACCGATTCCACCTAAAATTCGAGGAAGTCGTTGATAGTTAGAATAGATTCGTAGACCGGGGCTACTGACTTGTTTTAAATTTAAAAATTTTGTATATGGCCCTTTCCTATTTCTTCTATGTCGTAGAGTTAAAACCAAAAAATATTTGTTTTTTTCCTGGTGTTTCCTCACGTTTTCGATAAAACCTTCTCGTAAAAGTATTTTAACAAGGGTTTCCGTGATTTTCGTCGATGTTATTCGAACGATTCCTTTTCTATTCATGTCAGCATTTCGTATCGAGGTTATTATATCAGCAATGGTGTCCCTACTCATGATGTCCTAAAATTTGGGGTGCTCCTAATTTTGATATAATCAACATGTTTTTATTAGTTTCTTTTTTTATTTTTATGTAAAAATATGTAAAAACGAAAGGCATATACGTGATACACAATCTCTTCCTAGATTTCATTTAACTAGCCTACTATTCTCCTAGTTTATAATACCTCGGGAGCTAATGAAACTATTTTTGTAAAGTTTAACTGTCTCAACTCTCGGGCGATTGCACCAAAAACGCGAGTTCCTTTTGGATTTCCTTTTTGATCAATAATAACTGCAGCATTGTCATCATATCGTATTATCATACCGTTCTCGCGTTTGAGTTCTTTACGGGTACGTACAATTACAGCTCGGATTACTTCTGACCTTTCTAAAGGCATATTTGGTATTGCTTCTTTTATCACAGCAACAATAATGTCACCGATATGAGCATATCGGCGATTGCTAGCTCCTATGATTCGAATACACATCAATTCTCGAGCCCCGCTGTTGTCTGCTACATTCAAATAAGTCTGAGGTTGAATCATATCATTTTTGAATCTTTCAATGGCGAAAAAAGAAAAAGAAATATTATTTGTCCAAAACAAAAAACTGGCGGGTGTTTTTTTTATCCCAATGCTTGTTTCTATATTTCCTATTCTGAAATAAGAAATTGAGTTCGTATAGGCATTTTTGATGCCGCTATTGAGATAGCTTTTCTGGCTATTTTTTCCGGCACTCCGCTTATTTCATAAAGTATTCGACCCGGTTTGACAACAGCTACCCAATATTCGGGAGATCCTTTCCCCGAACCCATACGTGTTTTCCGCGGGTCTTACTGTAACTGGTTTGTCTGGAAATATACGTACCCATAGTTTTTCACCACGACGCACATTTCGTGTCATTGCCCGGCGTCCTGCTTCTATTTGTCTAGATGTGATCCACGCGGGTTCAAGTGCCTGAAGAGCATATCTACCGAAACAAATACGATTACCTCGATAAGATATTCCCTTCATTCTTCCTCTATGTTGTTTACGGAATCGAGTTCTTTTGGGGTTATAGTGGATGGTTCTTTTTCAATTCCATCTCTATTACAGAACCGGACATGAAAATTTCTTTTCATCCGGCTCCTCGCGAATGGAATGATATAAACAAAAGAGTAAGAATTCAAATAACTCTCAAAAAATATATATTCTATTTTTTGAGATTTATTCAGATTCTTATCAGTATAAAATAATAAAATAAAAGAGAATCCAAATTTCAATTTTTAAAACTTTATATATATTAAATAAGTTTACGTTTACATAGTTATAACAAATCTTTGTTTTGTTTTCGCTTTTATCGTACCAGATCACCTATATTTTAGCAATTCAATAAGAAAATCAAAGAATTTCGCGGGCGAATATTTACTCTTTCAATATCTATTTCTGTAGTTCACGATTTACACGATTTATCAGAATAGATTAATTGGTCGCTGGTTTATTCCGCCATCCCGCCCGCTGAATCATGTGTATTCATTTTCAATTGAATCTTCTGTATTCACAGGTTCCATCGTTCCCACCGCTTCTTTATTAATGGTTAGGCCTAAATTTGACAACGGAGCTTTTACTTTATTTTTTTTTGAGTCAACGTTCTTAGTCTTTGTTGACTCGAGGCTCGTAATTTTTGTGCTACGAAGAGATTCATATAATAATCCGTATTGATGCTTTATTACACTGCCCTTTGTGAAATGGTTCATAGACCTTACATAGTGGAATTATATATCATTGATAGATTTTGATATCTTTCTCTCACCTTCCTTTTATCCACACCCTTTTGTTTACAACTCCTAATCGGATTGCTTTTTCTTTTGGTTATGCCAAAGCAAGTTCAGTTGCTGCAATGATAAGACCAATATAGCATATCTTGACTGTTTACTCGGATCCAGATAATTTGAAGTGATGAGTTAGTTATTAGTTCATATTCTGGTTTGTTAATTTTTTTTCTTAATCCTAACAAAAACTAACGAGTCACACACTAAGCATAGCAATTGGGTCAAAAGGGGGTCAATGGAATTTTTATTCAACCTTATAGAATTGATGATTTTTCTTTTTTGTTCCGTCTTTTCGAAAGAGAAGTAAAGGCTTATTATTCTATTCCTCGTCTATAAATATCCAAATTTTTATACCTAAAACCCCATATATAGTTCGAACCGTATAGGCGCAATAGTCAATTTTGGCGTGAATGGTTTGTAGGGGAACTCGACCTTCTCTGATCCATTCTATACGT
>CM008281.1:46575840-46765488 GCA_002319775.1 Fagopyrum tataricum
TAGATAATGTATAATGAGAAACGTGAAAACTGAATTTTTAAAATATTTATTTGTTAATTAAAAAAAATTAACAAATAAAAGGAGATGGTTGCTATTGAGAAACTGGTACACTTAAGCAACAACACCGTCAATCATGGTACAACTTAAGCTATAAATTATAACAAAATAGTAGATATGGAAAACCTTGAAAAACTGTGTAAAAAAAATACGAATGAAAATTAAAATCTAAATGTACAAAACAAACATGAGGAGAATTCAAGCAAAAGGCAAAGCCAAACTTAAGGAGAATTAGAGTCTAACGAACAAAACCAAACAGAAGTAGAATTCGAGCCACAAAAACAAAAACAAACCTGTTACAAATAAATGATAAAAACAATCGAACAATCGATTTGGTACACACAAAAATTAGGGTTTGTAGACCCCAAATATACGGTGAAGACGATCTACAACCCGGTGAAAACGGTATAGAACAACTAATTTGTTGTTTCGGTAAAGGTAGCGAGGAGTACATACGAAGAGTAGAAGAACGAAATTATGGAATCGATTTTGGACTTCATCCTCCGTTATATGTCATATATAGGAAAAAAAATAACAAAATCGGGATTTATAAATTTTAAAAAGGTAATAACCAAAACTTCTTCGAAAAGCTATAAATCTCGAAAAAAGTGAGATTTTATCCAACAAATCCTACGATAAATAAATACGATTATATTTTGGTTGTTTATTTAGAAATTAATTTAAGTTAACTTGACACAGTTCATGATAATTTCGATTATTAAGATTTGATTTACCGATTATTTATTTGTGTTAAAAAAAATTTGGCTTAAATTTTACGATTTTGATTTATTTCTTTCTAAATGATTTTCATTTACCTGACACAATGAAAGATATTTTAAATTAAGATTTGATTAACAAATCCTTTTTTTTGTTAGAATTTGATTTACCGATTCTTGATATTAAAGAACGTTAGGCAAATATTTTAAATTTAGATTTGTTTATTTACAATTTAGTTACAAAAATAATTAAGGGAGTTAAAATTTTACTTAATTTACTTAATTTTAAAAATGCCGGAAATAACTGAAAATGCTTAAATTTAATTACGGATTAAAAAAAAAGATATTGTGACGTTAATTGTGGGAGCTCCATCCACAGCGCACCACGTCAGCTTTAGATGTTCTGTACTTTAGTGGTATATATTGATTCTTAATCTCTCTCTTTTTTCCGAGTACGTGAACAAACTGCACATTGTCCTTTCTTTTTTAACTCCCCTTAATAATAAGAATGTAATTAACTTTCTTTGATTAACTCTCATTAATTACTTTTTTTATAATGACAATAGATTTTTGAGATCTTTATATATGGTACAACAATATCTTTTCTTTAATTTCCAAATCTTTCTTATTCATTGTCTTACGTACTTCTTTCTGTATGCTCTCTTCATTATTTCTTTTTTTTTTCTTTTTTTGCTTTACTGGAAAGAGAAGAAGATGAACATAGGGCTTTAATCCAGTCTGCATCAAGTTAACCAGATATACCACTTTGTATGTTTCATCAGTCTCGATCGTTAGCATTGTATCAGAACCAAGTGATTCGGTTGTAGCGGTAGAATCTATCAATTCAGACCAACTACGGCTTTGTAGTGGATGAATCCATCAATCCCGACCAACTACGGTTTTGTAGCGGAAGAATTCATCAATTCCGACCAACTACGGGTTTGGCAGCAACGGAATCCATCGATACCGGTCAACAGCGGGATTCAAATTTACGGACGATTTCATGCGCTTTTCTTTGGCCGATGTCGTCTATTGTCTGCATATTATCACAAAGTGAAACACTTGAATCGTTTCCTTTTTTCCCTTCTTGCAATTCTTCTCCCTTCCTCCCTCCATGTCTTTCTTACATTCTTATATTCATTAACATTTGCACATAATCCATCACCCTTTATTGCGCATGATTACACATAGCCCAATAAAGAAAGTAGATTGAATTTAAAGAATCCCGCTATTTACGCCATTTTTTGGGTTGTAAGTCACTTGAAAAGGTTGAAAATATGAGAAGATTGGAGTGATTAAGCCATGATGAGCATTGATTCATATTAATGAGCAACCATAATGATTACACAGATATAATGAGTAGTCATGTTGTGCCCTTTTTATTCGCACGTTATGTGCAAATACCTCCATAATGATTATACAATCATTGATGTTTTAAGATAAGATTAATTATATACTCTTAATTATGTATTATTATCATAATATTAATAATAATGATAATATTATTATTAATATTAATGTTAATAATGATAATAATAATAATGGTAATAATAATAACAATTATAACAATACTAATAATTGTTAATAATAATAATATTAATATAAATATCAATTATTATTGTTAACAATAATAATAATAATAATAATAATAATAATAATAATATTAATATTAATAATGTTAACAATAATAATAATGATAATAATGATGATGATAATAATAATAATAATATATCGAATGACAATGTGTTATTTCAAGCATCGTACGTAATATGAATGTTTACGGTGTAGGCCGACCCCATTGTTTACGAAGATCCTTAAACTTCTTAATTTGTCGCTTGTACTTCTTGTATATTCCTTTTACAGTATTGTCGTGCGACGCGTGCCAATACTCGAGAACGGATGGCAATGGACAATCTGTTTTACATTGGAGCTGTAAAAATTTTGAGCAAATAGGGGGTCAGTAGAGGGGGGAAAAAATCTACGATAACTACAATAAATGATTTAAGTTGATGAAAATATATAACACTCACCGCAAGGTAGTGACTACAACTATAATCAAAAGCGTTCTAGATCCCGGGATCGGGGGCACCTTCGGATGGTGTTTTCTTCGTTAGAGGGAGGCTTATGTGAGCCGCTTTCCAATCTAAAAATACAAGAGTGCATTGATAGATCGTGGCAAATAAGGCACCACATAAGGACATCTCCATCCAATGATCGGATGGTGCCAAAACATTTGGCACCAACCAGTTGAGTCTTCTCAACATCTCGACATCGATCCCTTCATAGTTTAGGAAGATTTTGTATCGCTCATGGTCTTCAGATAACTCTTTCATCATAATCTTGCGCATGTCAGGCCATGTATCCTCATCGCGACCCAACAATACACAAAGAGCTTGAAACCCACAATTCCCGTCGCCCTTAACATTGCCTAGCCCCACAACATAAGGAACCATGAAATTTTCGAAGTTGTTAGAGCCGAATTCAGAGAAGCAGAAACTCCCGTCAATTCGGCCGAGTTCAACAAATTCCCGTGGAACCCATCCGCCCATTGCGTCTGCAGAGAAACAGAAACTCCCGGCACTACACCTTGGACTTCGGCCCCATATGGCACAAATGGAACGTGCGACTTGATGCAATATCGAGTCAGTTGCGAGATTCGTTATTCGTTGTAGTCTCATGGCAAATGAAGAGAGACACATGTTGTGGTACATAAAAAGTTGTCACCCATACATCTTGAAGTCATCTTGGATTCTCCCGGGTCCACAAATGGCTTCTTTTGCTTCAAGTCGTGTCCAACGACACTTACAAATTGGAGCTAGGGTGACAGAAATCCAAAGCCGTGGATATCCAACTACAACGGAAGAAGTCCAAGAACTGTTCAATATGTTCCATTCTCGCGTACCTGTCTTCCCGATCACACAGTCATGGAAGCAAGCACAACAAAGAGGCCGTTCTTGATTTTATTTTGTTCGTGTTATTTCGTATTTTCGATTTGTGATGTAATTTCTAATTTTTAGTTATTAATATTATTAAAAATTTTAGTTGTTATTATTATTATTATTATTATTATTATCATTATCATTATTAATATTATCATTATTATCAAATTAAAATTATTAATATTATCATTATTATTAATATTATTAACATCTAGTAAGTAATATTATATTATAATTAATGTTATAAAAATTATTAATATTATTAACATCTAATACTAGTAATATTATTATATTATTATTATAATTAATGTATTAACTTAGTGATCAAACCTAAAGATCAACTCGTTACAAGGCTAATGATTGACAAAAAATCATTTGGTTGTAGATGCACAATAGGTGCGTCTCAACCAAGTAAAATCCAAAAAATGCCGCCACTTCATTTGGTTGAACTTCCACGCCGTCTTGTCCCGCCCCAAATGCACGCTCAGTGCGTCTCAGCCCGTCCATCACCTGTCAATGAATTTGGGACGTAAATAAGATCCGCCAATTTAAAACAGAATTATGATCATAATTTGATTGGATGAAGTATATATCTAAATTTGTAATCTGTGTTTTTAAATACAGACTTTTCAAAGCGAGCCAATTTGAGAAAAAGTGAATCCAAGATTCTGATTCTATAACTCGCTGAAGGATTGAATCGAAATAGGACAAGGATATGTGCTTCTGCGTTTTCTTATCCTTCTTTTCTATCTATATGTGACTGTGTATTTCTTTCTCACTGGATTTTGTTTTGACGAAATTTTTTTGTTTCACTCTCTAACTTCATATATATACTCAATCCTACCGACGGTTACAAAATTAGTCTAGAATCTTAACTGCAAAATTTGCAATTGCAGTCCCCTTTAACCGTAATAATGTAATTAAAATACCTTATATTTTTATATTAATATTTTCCTTTTTTGTTCAATTCTCCTTTTTCATAATTCCGGTTATATATTTCGTACATTTTTTTTTGTAAAACCTTGTATACGACTCAATATATATATTTTAAAATACCATAATTAACAGGAAAGTCAATAAAAACATCTTTAATTTTGTTATTCTAAAATCAAAACAACAACTTACAAAGCGGAAAGCATTGTCTTTATCACAAGAGGGAAGACCAACGTTAACAAAAGTTAATCTTAATTTAAAGCTGAGCTACCTAATGCAGGCTTTCATGCTTTATGTCTTAACTCGTGTCCCATGAATCTCATTCGTCCACTTGACATATGTGCTTTTAATAAAATTGAGGGATTATGGGTTATGTTTAATCAAAAAAAATTGGTTCAGTTCAAGAATAAAATTGGGTTCGATCTTATTAAAATTAAAATCAAACCGGTACAGGGTTATAAAAATCACAACGATGAAGGATGTCGATAAGAATCTCTCACTCCTCTTCGTCATTGAAATAGAGGAAACAGACATATAACATCCTTTCAAGTCTGTAATATGAAACATCGATGCAAGATAACACTCTTCATGTCTGTAATAGAGATTATCCCCTTTATGTTGGATTCTCGGTGTGTGTATTAACATGCAAGAGAACAAAAATAATCAAGCTTACAACGATTCAATTACTTATAGCTCATAATCTCACGATGGTGAGTAGACAAAGCCTTTGGTTATTTAGGTGACGAGATTATTATCTATGTCATGGTCCGTAGTCTCGATCAATGAGTAGACGTGGCCTTAATAAACATAATATTAAAGTAATCTTACTCAAAAAGATTATTTAACCAAGGGAAAGTAATTTCCGAATGGAGTAGACGTTTGTCCTCATATTTAAACAAGTTTAATTGCAACAACCGAATAACATATGGAGGCGTACATTTAATGTTTCAACATGACTTGGATTATCGATTGAATCATTCGCAAATGAATTTTCCTTCTAAGTATATTCGTCCCGTATAGGGTTACCACAAACATCTTAGTGGGATAAGACAATGACGTTACAAAGGAAGTCAAGTATAGAACTTACTTCCTTACGTATGGATGAAAGTCTTTTGAGAAGAATCTTGATAATATAAGACTCTAAGGTAAGTTACCTATTCTCTCGTCAATACAAGAGAACTTCTAAGTTCTTCCAAGTTCACAAGACTCGGCCTTTAATCCTATCCAATGTCAGTACAATGGAACTATAGGCACAATGGCTCGGAAATGGGTTGAAGAACAAGTGCAAATGACTCTCCCTTTTATACGCAAGGGGAGCCACGTTTTTGGGGAGAATAACCGACACCAAAGCGGTTACAAGCGGTTGAGAGTGGTTACAAGCGGTTGAGAACGGTTAGGGTTTCTTAACCGCTTTTTGGCCCAAGCCCAATGTCCAAGCCCAACTCCACTGGACCATCAAGAAGCCCAAAAAGAAGCTAGCTTTTTTGGCCCGACTTATTCTTCACCAATGAGCTTTATTAACTCATTATAGCTAGGTGAAGTTTCAAGGTTCACAAATACGCATGAGCTCAACTCAAACTAGCTAAACTAACCAAGTAGCACTAAGTAGCTCACTTGTTAGCTTATTGTAGCTTAATGGACATTTGTGTTTGGATTCTTCTAAAACTTTAACATAATATACTTGAGCTAATTCTAAGCTCATTGGAAGCTTGAACTTTGAAGATCGAGATTAGGAAACTGCTCATTTCGTCGTTCACAAATTACAACCTTAATCGTACTATGCATGAGCTACGACAAGCTTTTCTGAGCTATCGGGAGCTGACGCAAGTTGTGCCGAAACATCCAAGGTTTTGCCTAAGTTCTGCCGAGCAAAGCCAACCTCAAACACTCAAGGCGCAACTGCAATGAGCTACTCTAAGCTTAAGCGGAGTTAGCATAAGTTGCGGCAAACTTGGGTAAGGTATGTCTTGCGATGACCAACCATGTCAAACTATGTTGAGCACCGGCATTGCCATTTTCAAGTTTTGTCAAGGCTAAGTCACGACGTTCGGGGCTAGAGTGAGCTCACACAAACTGTGTTGAACTTCGTGAGAGTAAGCCCGAGTCAAGCCACACATGACTAGCCTAGTCACTTGGCTCTACATTTGCTTCCTTCCAATTCTATTTCATCCTCAATTGTCTCGACGCTCTATCGCGTCGGTCACTTGGCCTTGCCTCCCGCAACCCTAGCCATCATGACACACATGTGAGCATCGACATGCACTTGGTCTCGACAACTAACTCAAAACATAGGGAGACTTTGCGCCAAATCTCTAACACTTTATTGTTTTCATTCTTCTTCTTCTATCGAAAAAAACGTGTATTGTAAAAACAACAGTCCAAGGTTCAACAATTGATGATACAAAAGACACATCCTTTATCATTTCAAGTCTGTAACTTAGAACGTGAATCTATATTTTGGTCGTCAATTATCAAGAACTATTACTCGGACTAATACAGACATATCCTTACAAGTCTAAAGTGCAATATGAACGTGCATTTGTAAAACATTTACTGAATTTCATAATTAGCGTTGAAATTGAATTTCTAGTATTGTTGATGGTTTCTTGGATAAGATTAAAGAAGAGATAAACTAGTCATCTAATAGCACAAAAAAGACTGAAATTTTGGTCGTCTGTAATTTGGAACTATTACTCATATATCGTTTTTTGAGAAATATTTATAATTGTTTGATATTTTGTTATGATTATGTATGTTTCTATACAAGATTAACAAACACGTAGACGTTTGGAATTTGAGGTAGATAATGATGCTAATGATTTTTTCATGGATGATGAAAGTGAAAACTCATCACATGCGAAGATATCTAAAGAAATGGTACCAATGATCGGAATTGAATTTGAAATTGTAGAGGCGGCTTTTTAGTTTTACAACGCTTATGCATTGAAAGTTAGATTCTCCATTCGAAGAAGCAAGTCACATATCCTTAAGGGAATCTTAGTTGATAGGAAAATTTTATGTTAATGTGAGGGTAAAGCATGTCGATATAAGCAAGATGATGCTTACAAAAGTTATCGACCGGAAACAAGGTTGGATGTTTGACTATGTAGAAAATTAATTATCGTTATACATTCAAGTTCACGGTTGAAAATTTTGTTGCCGAGAATAATACTTATTGGCAAGTCTGAGCAAGACTCATCTATTCAAGCAATAAAAGTAGAAATGGTTGATGGATCAAGTATTGTACCTAGAAATACATTTGAGTTCATGGCTAAGCATGCCGGATGTTGTGAAAGTCTTGGATTTGCTTGTATGGATTATAACAACCACTTACGAGGTAAGTGAAATTTACAAGGTCAGGTGAAACATATGGTGTTCTTGAGTACTTGAAAATGATGCAGTGGGAGGATCCCAACTTCTTTTATGATATTCAAGTGAATGAAGATGATTTGATCATTAAAATTTTTTGAATTTATGGAAGAATGGTGTCCAATTATAATGATTTTGGTGATGTAGTGTGTTTGATACTACGTATCATAAACATAAGGATGGATGACCAATTATTCTATTTGTTGAGGTGAATCATCATAAATAGTATATTATCTTTGGAGTTGAGTTATTGTATGATGAGACAACAAACTCATTTATGTGGTTGTTTGTCGTGTTTGTAAAAGTTATGGGTAAAAATCTATCAAATATGATACTCACTAATCAAGATGTTGCAATGTCTAAAGCGCTTTCTTGTCAATGGTCAAAGACATACCATCGACTTTGTATATGACATATTTTCTAAAATGTAGCCACACATTTGAGTAGTGTTTTCATAAGCTTTAAATAATTTATAGTTGATTTTAGTAGTTGTGTTTATGACCCTAATTATGAGGAGGATTTTTTTTAGATGCTTGGGATAAGATGTTGCAAAGGTATGTATCAATGATTGGTTAAAGAGTTGTTCAATGTCAAAGAAAAATGGACATTGGTCTATGGAAGGGGTACAATATGTGCAAATATGATCAATACACAATGCAGTGAGAGCATAAATAAGTTCATCAAGCACTATGTAAGTTACAACCATAAATTAGACGCTTTTCTAAATACTTCCAACGATTACTTGATGATCATTGATATGATATGATGGTAGCAAATTTCAAACCATCCACAAAAAAGTAGCATTAGTTTTTGAAGTTGAAATTTTGAAGCATGCAACGAGTGTTTATACACTAGAGGTGTTTTCATTATTTCAAGTTGGGTTAGGTAGAGCTTATTATTGTCGGATTAAGACTTCGTCTTCTTGTGATGATGCGGTGAATTATGTCACATATGTTTCAAACCAGACATGAAGAACTATAGGTATGTTGTCTCTTATAATTCTACAAAAGATGTTATTTCTTGCCGTTGTAGAAAATTTGAGTGTGCCGGGATATTATGTCATCACATGTTAAAAATACTTTCTCTTAAGGGTATTATGAAAGTTCCGAAAAAATACATTTTGAAAAGATGGACGAAAGATGCCAAAAAGGGAGCATTGTGATTATCAATGCAAATTCAGTTGATGCAGACCCTAAAGCAGCAATGGGAAGGCGCTTCAAGAAAGTGTGTCGTTATTCAACTCGTCTAGCCCCAAGATCTGAAGAAGTTTACACGATTGTGAAAAAAGTTTTGGTAAATTTACTAAAACATAAATATTTAAAATGTTATGGGAAAACCTATGCATTCTATCCCCATCTGTGAAGATGTGTTTATGTGTCAAAATTGAAGTGAAGATGTGTTTTTGTCAAAATCACAAATTAAAGACAATAAGATGCATAAAGTTGAGTAAAAGGATTGTAGGTGCTCTAGAAAAGGCAACGCGAGGAAAAAGAGCAAAGAAGAAGCAATTGTCCACCGTGGCAGAGCATATTATGTCTGATCCTTCTATAGAGCATCTTATGCCTGAAAAGGTGAGTGTTTCTCTTTGAGCTTCAGGATTTATGTGAGTTTTGATGTGTTTTGACAAGGAATCGGTTGGCTACTGAATTTAACGTGCTGATGTCATAGTGGTGTGAAATTTAATGAAGTAGTACACAGTCTATTTTGGTTTTGTTGTCAAGAACCTCTTAATGTCATAGTTGTCTGTTGAACTGAACCTATTAATATCATATTGTCTATTGAATTGATTGAGTTGTTGCATGCTGAATTTTGGTTTTGTTATTTGTTTGAGTTTTGTCGTCAATAATCAGTTTTGTTGTCAAGAACTAGTTTTGTTGAATTTTTGTTTTGATGTAGACATAGTTTCTGCATAAGTTCTCAGTTCTTTCTACGAAAGGAAAGTCGTTATGAACTCATGTCCAAATGTTGTCTCGTTTTGAGCACTTTTGCTCTGTTGAGGTTCAGCCTTTTGTCGAGCACTTTTGCTTTGCCGAGGTTCATCATCTACGTTTGTATTTGGTACATATGTCCCTTCGTCTCGTTGTTCACGAGTACGTTTAGGATATTATTTATCCTTGCATGGAAAAATGTCTTCAAAGAATGATGCATTTCGTGATTCCATGATTGTATTAACAGACTTTGGTTCTTTCGTTCCACAACTCAATTAGATTCTGGGAAGTAAGAAGCAATTATTTGATGTGTTTTTTTTATGTTCTCTACATAACGCATTAAAGAGTTCATCATATTTTCCTCCTTTATTACTTTGGATAATTTTTATCCTTTTCCGAGTTGATTTTCTATCTCCAACTTGTACCCTTTAAATTTTTCGAAGTTTCATCCATGCTTTTTAGCAAGTATACATGGTAGTATTACATGTTATCATCTATGAAGGTTACACAATACTTTTTACCACCTCTAGTTTGCACAAACTTCAAATCACACAAATCAGTGTGAATTAATCCGAGAGGTTCGATTGTACGTTCCACTTGTGGAGAAGGCGTTTTGCGAGTTTTTCTTGTACACATACTTCACATTTGTCTTTATTAGTTTGCACTTAGGTCTTAGGTTCAAATTCACAAGTCATTGAATTGACTTGTAATTTACATGCCCTAATTGTTCATATCATTGAAAGACACGATAATATAAACTAAAGAAAGATTATTACTCAGTTCAATATTGTTTGACTGACCTTTTGGAGAGACAATCATTACACATTACCATATTTCAAGTATCCCTTGTCTACATATATCCCATTCTTGGATATCCCAAATATGTCATATACTAGTTTCACCAGAAACCTTTCTTACACAGTATTGAACTAGAATGAGGTTCCTCCTTATGTCGGATACACGCAGAATGTCGCAGAGAGTCAGAGTCTTCTCCGACATCATCTTTAGACAGACACATGCATAACCTTCAACCTTGAAGGTTATCGAATTACCCATGATTGATGTAGTCTAGTTGATGACAATATAGTAATATGACAGTTGGTGACAATGAGTTGATGATAGTCTAGTCGGTGACAATATAGTTGACGATAAGCGGTTGATGACACTACAATTGATAGCAACACAATTAGTGACAATATCAATACAATTGATGACAATACAATTTATGATTTTTTAGTTGATGACAATATGATTGATGTGGTCTAGTTGATGAAAATGTTTTGGTGACAAAATAGTTGGTGAAATTATAATTGTTGATGGTACAATTAATGACAATACAATTTGTGACATCATAAGTTGTCGACTATATAATTGTTTATAGTATAGTTGATGACAATACGATTAATGATAGTACAGTCGATATTAATCTATTGATGATAATATTTTGGTGACAACGTAGTTTGTGAGATTACATTTGATAATCGTACCATTGATGACATTATAATTTGTGACATCATATTTGTTGACAATACAATAATTGATAGTACAGTTGATGACGATATATTTATCACACTATAGTCGATGACGATACAATTGATGACAATATGTTCCAAAAGTCCCAAAGCAATAAGCATGTTGACCTTGTATCGCACATTGCCAGTTCAAAATTTGTTGGAGGGAGACCGAGAGGCAAGAGTTCACCAAGCTATAGGTCTCTTATCAAGATGGATAAGTACATGTGTGTAAATAGTGATTGTAAAATCTCTAGATTATTTTGCATGGCAAAAAATAGTTATTTTCTTGTGATCCTCTTTGATTCACTAACTATTTTACTCTTTCTTGCTTTTGATCATATCCATGGAATTTAGATATCCAGTTAGGGTGCTGACAACACTTGATAAATCCTCCAAGTATGCAATCTCTATACTATTTGTTCGACTGTTTGAAATGTATCTTTCATCTATAAGTATTGATTTTAGATAAACAATTAGATCTAGCAAGAAACGAAGTGCTGATGTTGATAAGGC
Organism: Fagopyrum tataricum; assembly: GCA_002319775.1. Taxonomy (NCBI): domain Eukaryota; kingdom Viridiplantae; phylum Streptophyta; class Magnoliopsida; order Caryophyllales; family Polygonaceae; genus Fagopyrum; species Fagopyrum tataricum. The sequence goes on from CM008281.1 coordinate 46,587,810, forward strand.
TGAACTCTTTCGTGGTAAATCAATTTCTCTATCTATTTTGACTCAGACGTCTATCAAGAGATCTTATTTATTGTTTGGTATATTGTTCTTTATACTATATGAGAAAAGCTTTGAACTCCAAGATAACAATTGTAATTGTGGCATGTGGGCATCTCACTCTTATGAGTTGTCTGTAGTTGAACATTTCGATATTTTAGGTAAGTTTATATCACTAGGATTTTACTAATTGTTCATTGGTAAAACTTTGACATAATAAGACTAAGAATGAGATAGTTATTTAGCTCCACAATATGTTTATTTGTGGTATAAATTACTAATTTTCAGTGTTCATCTGCTTTATTTACCTTTGATTTTTCTTCTCACCTAATTTACCATCTTATATATATTATAAGAGAAACACTACTTGCCACATGTCTAACTATGATGACACTAAATATCACGTGTCATGTCAGAATTTAACAATAGCCCACCAAAATTATAGAAAATCCATAATAATACAATAACAATAATTGCAAAAGTAATTCTCAAAATCAACATGCATAACTTCTCTAATTCCTCTTTGATTATGTTTATCTTTAAAATCCATAATAATACAATAACAATAATTGCAAAAGTAATTCTCAAAATCAATTGATGCATATCCTATCTAATCCCGTTTATTTGTAAAATGCATAATTTTATACTAGAGACCGAAAAGAAAATTGGAAAAAAAAATAAAGATTTTAATAAGAAGGTTCTAAAAGATATTGAGATTCAAGATTCTAATAATCTTTTTTAATCATAAGATTCCTTATTTATTTTAATAAATATACATGTAACACTTATTTAAGCAAAATACCTTCACAATAAAAACCTAATCATATACTTGACTTACCTTTATTCGATTTTTACTTTATCCTATCCGATCAGCATGACGTAACTACTCACTCATCTATGTATTTGTTTTTGTTATTTTACAAATTATGCAACCCGACCACTTTGTATACTTGTACAATTTGAAACTCACTGTCAATGGTGTAGTAAGGTTAGTGCTTACTCTCTTCATCATAAATTTAATTCTTCTTTTTATCCTTTTAATGTTTGACTTCTTAAAAGAAAGATAACCACATAGTTACGACTTACGACATTGTTGCGAAGGGTTTCGTAATCTCCGATTTTATCTTTGGAAGGGATAGATTTTGTGTAACCCTAGACTCTTATTATCTCCCCCTATATAAGCATACCTCGGTCGTAGGGTTAGATATCTCGTATCTCATACAATAAATCAAAAATTTTCTTATTTTAGTCATCAAGTAGTTGTTTGCTTTGCTTTAAAGGTTCGTCCAATTGGAACCAAACAATTGTGAGCTTTTGTTTTTCTTTATTCAAGATTGTATGATCCTATAATAGTTTGATTTATTGTTTGCATATATATTCATGATTTATGATATTGATAGTTCTTTTTTCAAAGTGCTTCATTTATATTTGAAAGAAGTGGTGTTTTTAATTGGTTTAGATAAAACAAGTGAAGAACCAAAAAGTGATGTTTGTTTTATTGGATTTATTAAAAAGAGCTTGGTTATTAGAGTACTTGTTTGTCAAAGCTTCGAGGATTTATAATCATCGTAGAAAGTTCTGGTCTTTGTATCTTTTTAGCTGAAGAGCCACAAGCGAATTTTTCTTAGTCTTTTTTTGGATTTCTAAATGCTTCATGGGTTTTCCTATACTCGCCAAATCCATAGAATGAGAGCTGCGTGTGTTGAAAAGCACGGTCTTTGTTTGTCTAGCCCGATGATATTTTAGATGGTTACCTGCAATTATCATAAATCAATGTTCATGAGTCATATATATGCATCAATATCTTAATTCATTATAGTGGGGATTTCTATTTCCTTAGAACGTCTTCCTCCGTATTGGCTACAATCATAATTGTTCTTGCTTATTACTTTAATTGACCTATTGATTGGTTTCTACTTAAAATAACAAATTGTTAATGTTATCCAAATTAGATACAATCGTTGTGAACTCGATACCCGATTATACTACATCCGATCTCGTATCCTTGCGGGTGAGATTGTTTGTACTTCCATAAAACTTCCACGGCAAAGCGCATAAAGAGATTGTGGTATCCAAGGTGTCAACAAAGGTCTACCGGTAATGGTGAGGAGGGAGTAACAAGTTCCCTTGGTGTGTTGCTTGCTCAAACCAACACCCGGAAGTAAGATGAACGATTGATAGGTGATGGAATCACTATCAATTTAGGTAGTTTTTAGAGTCGTTTTTATGTTTTTGAGTCATATTATGTTGCTAATGCTTTGATCCAGATAAAAGAGTCTAAATGAAGCAAAACAAGGTATTAGCAACACTTAGGAGTTGAAGTAATGCGTCGGAGACATGTTTCTGGTGCCACACCGCCCCCGCGGAGATGTGTCACCGCCCCTGCGGTGGCACCCTTGCCGACTGCCGTAGCCAGCGGCATCACCTGCGCCGAGAGAAGTTTGTCACCGCCCCCGCGGCCGCCTCTGGCCGCCCCTGCGGTGACAACCCTGAAGACCCATGCCGAAGCCGCAGCCCGCGCCCAAGAAGAGCCTGTCACCGCTCCCGCGGCCGCCTCTGGCCGCCCCTGCGGTGACCCATCCTGAAGAAGCGAAGACGGCGCCCCAGCGCCCTTGCTTGTGGCCTTGTGAAGCCGAAGACCTAGTGTCACCGCCCCTGCGGTGACTCTGGGCCGCGCCTGCGGATCTTCACCAGAAACGCCCGAAGTTAAAGAGTCAGACGTTTCAAGGAGCCTTTAAAGACCCGCCCCCGCGGGAGTGACGAGCCGCCCCTGCGGCCAAGAAGAAGATGGAACTTTTTTGCCTAAACCGCCCCTGGGGCGCCCTTGGCCGCGCCTCTTTAATCCATTTTTAATGGTGACTGTTTGCACAACCTCTTTACTCCTTTTTAATGCATTTTGTAGTATAAATAGAGCCCTTGGCTTAGGCTAGAATCATCTCATTTTTCCCACAAAAACCTCTATAATCCACTTGTCTTTTGTAATGAGTTTCTAAGTTTCCTTTGCTACATTGGGCTGATTGAAGCTACATTACTATTTGGTTGTAAGTTCTTCTATTATAAATTTAAATTCATTATCCTTTGTGTTATTTTCCTTGATCTCTCACTTATGTTTGCATGTTTTTATCCACTTAGATTGATCACCTTAAGTGTACTAATGCATGTAAAATGCTAGGATTAATCGATTCCGGGTTCGGGTCCTTAATCTAGTAGTAAACCCATAGGTAAAAGATGGTTGTGATTATCTAAGGGAAGGGAAAATAACTATAAAGAAAGATTTAACGGTTTGTTTTATCCTTCTTTATATCTCTTTATCTTTATTAGAATGTTAACTTGTGTTTTAATCTTGTAGGTTTACGGATTAAATAGCTAGTTAAGTTGTGTTAATGCCGGTTGGCTTAACACATAGCTACGATCAAGATGAGAACATCGGTGAATTACTTATAAAAAAGAATCAACCAAGTAGTATGTATGCTAAGATCCAACCTAGTGTAGTTCTTTAATCAACTTTGTTATCACCAATTTTATAATTGTCTTTGTCTTGTTTTGTTACAATCCAAATCCCCCATTTGTTACCAAATTAATATTTAAATCTAATAGAAACTCGATAAAACTCTCTTGGGTTCGACCTTTACTTACACTATACAAATTGGTTAAGTGTAACGCTAGGTAATTTACTTTGACTAAAGCTAAAAGACAACGACATAGGTTTTTAGCCACGTCAACGATGCAATAAATGTGCTCGACTTGAGCTACATACTAGTTCGACCAAAATGGAAAAGAGAGAACATATGTTGTCATCCTTGGTGTACCATTGGAGATAGGAAGAGACCAAGAAATGTTTGACACCTTGGAGACTCGTGGAGAGTTTGGTCACTTCAACTCGGTTGGTGGTAAGAATTTAAAGGTTGAAGTTGGAAGCGTGAGAATGAGGCTTTACAACGGTACAAGCCACACTCTACACAATTTGAGGTATGCGCCATCGGCGTGTAACACCCCAAATTCACAGGACTCGGAGTGCTACTGGGCTAGGATCTCACAATGGATCCTGACCCTAGCCTGACAACAATTTCACTGATCTTACAACAAGGCACCGATAGATTAAAACAAAACATGAAACTGATATATATATATATATATATATATATATATATATATATATATATATATATATCAAAAGGTAATACAATATACCGCTGAGTACAAACAAACCAAACTGTACATCAAAATAACTCATATCCCCGATACCGCCCCAGTGTACGGAGCCCTTAGCGGATCACCCACTCTGCAGCTCTCCTATCCTACAAAGTGTCTACAACACGGTATGAAACCGTTAGCTAACCATACACAAATATAGAAAGATGCTAGAGCACAAACACACATCAGAAATCTTAACATATCCACATGCTTTCATACATTTACCCGGTTCATTATCTTTATAAAGTCCAGCAATCAACTCATATATAATATCCATATAAACATAAGTGACACGAGGAATATAAACCTCGCCTCTAGGTCCAATAACCAGTTGGAATGGTGCCTGGAACACTACCCCGTGTACCCTAAGGGAATGGGAAGTGCCCGAACCGTTTACCAGGTTTGGCCTGCCTACAGAGAACCTCCCAGACTCCCATCGGGATGAAAGAGCAAGTTATCACGGCCCTACAATGGGCAAGCAATATACCATAGGTCGGTGACCATCATAATACATGCTATAAACATATAACACACACCACTCATGCACAACATCCTATACAGGAATGGCAACTAAGTAAGTCCCACGGACTTACCTCAACCTCGTAGTCGTCTCACTGGATCAACCTCAACTCAGTCCACTCCAAACTGGAGGATAACACGGCCTATACAATGCATACACAGATATCAAACTCCTATCACACAAAGGGTCACACCTAGACCCAAGGGATCCATAAGGGATCATATCCAACTCGTAAACCTCAAAGCCCTAACCGGCAATTCCATAACATACTCGTCAACATCCGAATCCTAGCATGCTACTACCGCTCAACTAGGAAAGGAAAGGATCTACCTAGCTTTAGGTAGACCCGGGACAAAGCACACCTGCGTAACAAAGGTGCGCAGGGGCGGAGGCAAGCAACCGCGGGTGCGGCGGAATGTAGCCGCGGGGGCGGTGACAAGGGACGTTGGCAAACGCAGGCACGCCGCTGGCACGACGCAGGCGCTACGACACGGTAACCGCGGGTGCGGTGACTTCTGGCCGCGGGGCGGCGACAGTGCAGAATGAAACCTCGCGGCTTCTCTTTAACTCTTCACTTGATCAATCACGTCTACTCTCTTCCAAATTCATACATAGGTCACAACAAACACATACATACATCAGTCCTACATTCAATCATCTAATCCTAAGCTAAGGAAGAAGAAGAACAAGAAAGGAAGAAGAAAGAATGAAGAAGCAAGGAGGAAGATGCTCACCACAACTGTGGTTAGCTAAGGCACTGATCACCAATCACTTACTGGCTTCCAAGCACAGCAGTACTCCCATCATCAACCACAAAAGCCACAATACATCCAAACTCAATCCAAACTCTTCCAAACCAAAACAAGATCAAGAGGGAACAAGGGAGAAGCAAGAAGGACGTGAACTGGATTGGGAAGTATGAGGAAACCCTTGCTCAACAAGGTGAAACGAAGAAGGTAAAGAAGGGTAAAACGTAGGTCAAAGAGTCAACAAAACCGACTGCAGCCGCCGGAAACCGCAGGGGCGGGTTTCCTGGCCGCAGGGGTGGAACAACAGGGGAGCCGCAGGGGCGGCCTCATAGACCCGCGGGGGCGGCTAAGGCCAAATCTAGCTCCCAAAACTAAGGCTTTTACACCTCACCCCCCTAAAAACAAGTTTCGTCCCAAAACTTGTAAAATCCTCAAACCACTCGGACTCACAAGCCGAGGTACAACTCTCTCTATAACATCAACAAAAGCATGGAGGAAACCGTCCACTCTAGCAGCAAACTATACTGTCCAAGGCCTAGAGGGAAACCATCTCTAGCCAACACATCACATCCCAATAGCATGGAGGAAAGGACCATCTCCAGCTATAACAAAAATCATACTAGCACAATAAGATCTAATAAGATCATAATCACACAAGCTAGCATGAAACAACATATCATAGCATATAAGCATGTAAGCACATAAGACTCACCAAGCTAGTACTAAGATCTACTCGGTGATCCTACTGGTGCATCTATCTCTGCATAGAACTCCGGATAATTCCTCTGGATACTATCCTCAGTCTCCCATGTAGCCTCCTCTGGTCCTCGTCTCGACCACTGTATCCTAAGCATAGGTATGTCCTTCGAACGCAGGCGTCTCATACCTCGTTCTAAGACTGCAATCGGATGCTCAACAAATGTGTGGTCCGGCTCAACCATCAAATCCTCATAACTCACGATGTGTCTCGGATCTGGTATATACTCCCTCAGTTGAGACACGTGAAATACAGGGTGAACACCCTTTAATCTCGGAGGCAAGGCTAATCTGTAAGCTGCGCTCCCCACCCGATCTAGTATCTCGAACGGTCCGACATATCGGGGACTCAATTTTCCCTTAATGCCAAAACGCCTAACACCTCGTGTCGGGGACACTCTCAGCCACACATGGGCTCCAACTCTGAACTCCAGAGGTCTACGCCTCCTATCAGCATACGACTTCTGACGGCTCTGCGCAGTCAGCATACGCTCTCTGATCAATGCTACTCGAGCCATATCATCCTGAATCTGATCAGGTGCTAAACCACTGACACTGCTCTGCTCATCCCAGCATAACAGAGTACGACATCTCTGTCCATACAGTGCCTCATATGGGGCCATCCCAATAGATGCATGCCAGCTGTTGTTTTAGGAGAACTCAACAAGTGGGAGATGATCCGTCCACACCTGTCCTCAATCCAACACACAAGCTCGCAGCATATCCTCCAGCGTCTGAATGGTCCTCTCTGTCTGGCCATTTGTCTGAGGATGAAATGCAGTCGTGAAGTGTAAACTCGTTCTCAAGGCAGTCTGAATCTGCTGCCTGAACATCGAGGTAAACCGTCCATCTCTATCAGAGACGATCGTCCTCGGTACACCATGGAGTCTCACTATCTGCCTAGTGTACTCCTCTGCTAATCTGCTAACCGGCCACGTCTCTCGAATAGGAATGAAACGTGCCGTCTTCGTCAGTCTGTCAACTATGACCCAGATGGCATCAAAACTCCGGCTCAGCCTCAGTCCAGTCACAAAGTCCATGGTGACGTCCTCCCACTTCCTCTGTAGAACAGGAAGTGGATGGAGCTCACCTCCAGGTTTGAAATGCTCAATCTTGACCTGTTGGCAGGTCGCACACTGTGCCACAAATCTGGCCACATCGGGCTTCAGCACTCCCCACCAATATATACGTCTCAAGTCTTGATACATCTTACTCGTACCTGGATGTACCGAGTAAGGTGTACAGTGAGCCTCCTGTAATATCCTTTGTCTCAGCTTTGTATCAGCAGGTACACAGACGCGACCACGGCGCCTCAAAACTCCATCTGCTCCCAGCAGGAACTATGTTGCCTCATCCCAAGACATCCTATCTCTGATCCTCTGTAAGGTCGGGCAGGTCTCTTGTTTCTGTCGGATCTCATCCAACAGATCAGGAAGGACCTCTAATGTACGCAGCTGGGCATCCTCATCAGGAAACTGGATGTCCAACTCTAACTAGATCAGGTCTCTCTGCAACTGATGTTGTACTGTCAGCCTCGCAATCGCTTGCTCTCGAGGTGTCTTCCTGCTCAGGGCGTCGGCGGCAACGTTCGCCTTCCCCGGATGATACAGAATCTCCAGATCAAAATCCTTGATCAGCTCGAGCCACCTACGCTGGCGGTTATTCAATTCCCGCTGCGTGAAAATGTACTTCAGACTCTGATGGTCTGTGAAGATCTGACATGTAACACCATAATGAACTACCGCTGCCAACTCCAGATCATGAGTCGGGTAGTTCTCCTCATACGTCTTCAGCTGTCGAGACGCATATGCAATCACCCTACCTCTCTGCATCAACACACATCCCAAGCCTAGCTTGGATGCATCACTGTATACTACGAAATCCTCTGTACCCTCTGGCTGTGCCAAAACAGGAGCAGAAGTCAAACGTCTCTTCAGCTCCTCAAAACTCTGCATACACTGATCAGACCACACAAACCTGGTAGTCTTCCTCAGCAAACTCGTCAGTGGACGGGCAATCACAGAAAATCCCTCCACAAAGCGTCTGTAATAACCGGCTAGGCCAAGGAAGCTACGTACTTCCTTGACGTTCGTCGGTGTAGGCCATGCAGTTACTGCCTCTATCTTCGCTGGATCCACCTTGATCCCCTCAGCTGATACTATGTGACCCAGGAATGCTACCTCTGGCATCCAGAACTCGCACTTAGAGAACTTTGCATAAAGTTCTCTATCCCGCAAAACCTGCAATACAGTCCTCAGATGTCCTGCATGCTCCTCACTATTACGAGAATATACCAGAATGTCATCAATAAAAACCACCACAAATTGATCCAGGAAGTCGATGAAGATACTGTTCATCAACTCCATAAAGACGGCTGGGGCATTCGTAAGGCCAAATGGCATCACTACAAACTCGTAGTGTCCATATCTGGTCCGGAATGTTGTTTTGTGCACATCCTACTCCCTCACCCTCAGCTGGTGATACCCGGATCGCAGGTCAATCCTGGAGAACACAGTCGCTCCCTGTAACTGATCTAACAAATCATCAATGCGTGGCAGTGGATACTTATTCTTGATGGTCACCTTGTTCAGCTCTCTATAATCAATACACAGTCTCAGCAATCCGTCCTTCTTCCGTACGAAGAGGACAGGTGCTCCCCAGGGGGGACACACTAGGGCGAATGAATCCCTTCTCAGCCAACTCCTCGAGTTGCTTCTTCAGCTCCAGCATCTCAACAGGCGCCATCCGATATGGAGCCTTCGAGATGGGTCTCGTACCAGGCTCTAACTCGATATTGAAATCCACACTCCTCTGAGGCGGCAAACTGGACGGCTCAGCAAAAACATCAGTAAACTCACAGACCACTGGGATATTGATGCGCCCTTGGATGCTCCTCTTACGTTGACCGTAGACGAAGAGGACGAGGCTTTGAGGGTTCGCTCAGATGGACCGCTCACCCGATCCCGAGCCAAGTCCATTGCCCGAGCCACCGGATCTATCATCGTCCGCACCACTTCGTCACTTGGACCAGTCGCCGGTATGTCGTGTCTCTACACCACCATGGCATAGGCTACCGGTCCCTCCCACGCTTTTACTTTCGGACTAGTTTTTTGCATGTTTTCCTTTTATGTAATAAAAGGGATATTCCTTATAGAATATTCCCTTTGACCTTATCTTTTAGGGTTTTTCCCTTGTTGGGCTTTTCGTATTTATGTTTGTTTGGCCCGTTGGGCCATAGGCGGGCAAGACTCTTTATATAAGGGACCTCTTGCCTCACCTATTTTCTATGTTCAATTTTACTAGGTTTTGAGAAGACTTTTCCTCTGACTTAACTTGGGCATCAAACCTTCCCGTCTATTTCTCAAATTTCTTCCTTGGATCTCATCTTTGATCCAAGAACACCATATTCAAGGATTCTTCTTTAGAATCAACTTTCGATCTCCATCAAACGGTTTATTCGATCTCTCTAGATCGAATCAACCCTTGTTTCTTCATCGCTTCCACCCCTTTGGATCTGAATCGAAACAACGCCGCACAAAGAATCAAGGAGTAGTTGGAGCTTGGCTGGATCTAGATCCGAAAGTTATCCTTGGTTACCTCCAAGGACGCATCAAATTGGTATCAGAGCAAAGGGATCAAAGCTAAGTTCTCTTTACTCTTGTTTTTGTGTGTTATTATCTTCAACCTATTTAGCCTTTTGTTCATGATGTTCTTCGTTTGTTCATGATGTTCTTCATTTGTTCTTCATGATCTTCATGTTGTTCATCATGTTCTTCAAACATGTTCATCCATTTTTCCTGAATTTTTTTCTTCTTTTGATCAATTTGAAAAACAAAAAAATAGGTGATATTTGGTTTGCCATCAAACCAATTATCAAACCCGTCTTTTTCTTAAACCGACCAAATCCGACAATTTTGTTAATTAATTTCACCAAATTTCTTGGGGTATTTTTGTTAACGAAAATTCGGATATCTCGCATTTGATATTCCAAGAAAAGCAAAAAAAACTCTTCATCAATACGGATTTGTGTTCAACAACAACAACAACAAAAAATGTTGCTCAAAACGTTTCAAAGAAACGAAACACAAAAGTGAAAAGACGTCCGGCAAACCGGTTCATCCGAAAAATCGGATTTTACAAAACGGTCAAAGACCGAAAGCAAGCAAAGCTTGCCGACTGCACAATCCGTCCATCTTCCGCCTCTCCATTTTCTTACATACGTTTGCAAAATATCACTTGTTTATTTGTGTGTAATTGGTTCAATTTTGTTGGATTTGCCTTACTTACCTAACCGCCAAACGGCCTTCCCCAAAGTAGGACCCGATAACGCACTTGAACTTGGGTAAAGTTGACTTTACTTGTCACCTTGCTCAATTGATTGCTTGCAATTGTGTGCTGATTTGGAGCAATGACTAACGTTGAATTGGAAACTTCTCAGGATTCTGGTCCGCAAGAGTCCAATGAACCTTTGGCTCAAGAAAATGCTTCGTTGTCCCTCGAAAATGACTCCATAAGGCAGGAATTGGAAGCTTTGAAGGCACAACAAAAGTTTGATGCCTTGACTCGAGAAAATATTGCCTTGAAGCAAGAGTTGGAAGCTCTTAAGGCTCTACGGCTTGCCCAACGTCCCACCCCAACAATTCCGATTGAGACCTTGGTCAATGCTTCCACATCCGATGCACAACGGAAAGGCAAGGGAATTTTAGGAGCCGGACCATCAAACGGTCCCCGGCTTGCGTCCGTCATTGAAGAGGACAGGTGCTCCCCAGGGAGGACACACTAGGGCGAATGAAGCCCTTCTCAGCCAACTCCTCGAGTTGCTTCTTCAGCTCCAGCATCTCAACAGGCGCCATCCGATATGGAGCCTTCGAGATGGGTCTTGTACCAGGCTCTAACTCGATACTGAAATCCACACTCCTCTGAGGCGGCAAACTGGACGGCTCAGCAAAAACATCAGTAAACTCACAGACCACTGGATATCCTCTAACGCTGGACTCTCCCCCTCCTTCATGGCATAACACCAGAAGGCCTCACAACCCTGTGCAATCAATCTAGCTGCCCGTATAGAGCTGATAACTGTGCCTACCTTTCCAAGGTTTTCAACCTCGGAAAACCTCTATCTGGCCTAACTCGGTAGAGAGGGTAACAGTCCTCCTACCTACATCTAAGACTGCAGAATGTCTAGCCATCCAATCAATACCTAGTATAACTTTCTCATGCTCTAACGGCATGACAAAGAAGTCAACTAGTAACACACGAGTCCCTACAGAAATGGGACAACCGTGAATCTCACGGGTACCTTTGACCCTACCACCATCGGGTAACCCTATAATAAGGGCATCCCCTCGACTTTATCTAAACCCAGACGCTCTACACAAGCATCAAAAATAAAAGAATGCGTAGCACCAGTATCAAATAAAACTCTAACAGGTAGACCATGAATCAGAATGGTACCTGTAGCAGTAGGTGCAGCTGGCTCCTCTGCACTCCTCATCTCAAAAACACGGCCCTGTGGGCCTCTGGTATCAGTGGTGCCCCCACCACGGTCTCTGCCTCTACTCGGCCCAGGAGCAGATCCGTCAGTCGTAGGACGATCTAGGACCCTCTATTGTCCCTGACTTTGTTGCTGCTGCTGAGGTGGTCTCTGTCCACCTCCCGCTGCACTAGCAGGAGAAGAATCCTGTTGTGATGAAGCTCTCCCTCGTCTTCAAAAGGTAGCTCTATGACCACGTCGGCCACAAGTGAAACAGGTCACCGGCTGCCTAGTACACTCTGACCTCATATGCCCATACTCACTGCAGTTGAAGCACTGCACTCCCTTATCTGCACCCGGTGCAGATGGAGGACGACTCTGGCGACTCTGGCCTCGCCCGGAACCAGCAGCTTTACCAGTACCACCGGTCTGACCAGTCCTCTGTCTCTTCTCAGACCCTCTGGTCTGAGAAGCTCTCCTCTGGCTAGCTCTCTCCCTCTCGTAGTCAGAAGCCCGGTCCTGATAGTCGACCAAGGTCTCACAGTGAAAACCCGCCATATAGGTACGGGTGGTATCCCTCAGACGTCGGGAAAACAAATACACATGCTGATCTGCAGCAGGTGCAGCTGGACCCAGCAATGCCAGCTCCTCCAGGAATCTCCGGATGGCCTTTGAGACCGGCACATCCTCGAACCCAGCCTCAACAAAGTCTCGCAGTTTCTCCCTCCTCAAAGAGGCAGGGCAGAAACGCTCTCGGATCAGAGTCCTCATCTTCTCATAACTAGTAACCTGTGCTCGCACAGACCTCCACCAGTGTTGTGCCAAATCTCTGAACAAGGTCTGCACCAGCTCAATCTGCCTATCAACTAGACATCTAATAGACTCTAGAGTTGAGTCTACATGTCCTATCCACAGCTCCACCTCTAGCCCCGCTTTCCCTATGAAAGGGGGTACTCCCATCTGATAAAAAGCCTTCAACCAAGTGTCTGATCTAGGCCCTCTATGCTCCTCTGGAGCCCGAGCAATCTTAGTAGCAGGTACCTGTACAGCTGGTACCTGAGTAACGGTGTGGGACCTCTTAGATGGTCCCTCCTGTGTTGGCAGATCCGGGGCACGCCTACCTGCCCTGGCGGCCTCCTCAACACGTCTGATATAAGCCAGAAACTCTGCTCTATCCATAGAGACGCGATCAGAATCACCAGACTGGGCTCTCTGTGGCCCCTGTCCCTCAGCTGCACCGTTCCCAGCCTCAGGAACAGCACTCTCAGCAACCTCCTCATGGACCTCCTCTGCTGCACGTTGCTCAACAGCAGGAATCCTACCCCGTCCTCTACCTAGAGGGGGTCTACCTCTACCTTTACCTCGTCTAGCTGTAGGTAAGGCTCTAGTCTGAACCATCTGCAGAGGACATAAACCTATCTTAGAAGGCTATATATATGTCATATGTATAGATATATCACAGATCAATCACAGCAGAATATCTATATATATCTATATTGTCGAGGTCTTCAGAGGGGTGATGGCTCCCGTACACGTTATCCCAAAACATTTGTACTCATTTCAAAACCAAAACCTTTTGAAAAGTCATACCCCTTTTCGGGTTCTGTTTAGTTATCTATTCGACCTTTATTGCAGATTACTAGTGTCATTGTTGTCAACCTGGGCTCTGATACCACCTTTGTAACACCCCAAATCCACAGGACTCGGAGTGCTACTGGGCTAGGATCTCACAATGGATCCTGACCCTAGCCTGACAACAATTTCACTGATCTTACAACAAGGCACCGATAGATTAAAACAAAACATGAAACTGATATATATATATATATATATATATATATATATATATATATATATATATAGAGAGAGAGAGAGAGAGAGAGAGAGAGAGAGAGATCAAAAGGTAATACAATATACCGCTGAGTACAAACAAACCAAACTGTACATCAAAATAACTCATATCCCCGATACCGCCCCAGTGTACGGAGCCCTCAGCGGATCATCCACTCTGGATCACTCTGCAGCTCTCCTATCCTGCAAAGTGTCTACAACACGGTATGAAACCGTTAGCTAACCATACACAAATATAGAAAGATGCTAGAGCACAAACACACATCAGAAATCTTAACATATCCACATGCTTTCATACATTTACCCGGTTCATTATCTTTATAAAGTCCAGCAATCAACTCATATATAATATCCATATAAACATAAGTGACACGAGGAATATAAACCTCGCCTCTAGGTCCAATAACCAGCTGGAATGGTGCCTGGAACACTACCCCGTGTACCCTAAGGGAATGGGAAGTGCCCGAACCGTTTACCAGGTTTGGCCTGCCTACAGAGAACCTCCCAGACTCCCATCGGGATGAAAGGGCAAGTTATCACGGCCCTACAATGGGCAAGCAATATACCATAGGTCGGTGACCATAATAACACATGCTATAAACATATAACACACACCACTCATGCACAACATCCTATAAAGGAATGGAAACTAAGTAAGTCCCACAGACTTACCTCAACCTCGTAGTCGTCTCACTGGATCAACCTCAACTCAGTCCACTCCAAACTGGAGGATAACACGACCTATACAAGGCATACAGATATCAAACTCCTATCACACAAAGGGTCACACCTAGACCCAAGGGATCATATCCAACTCGTAAACCTCAAAGCACTAACTGGCAATTCCATAACATACTTGTCAACATCTGAATCCTGGCATGCTACTACCGCTCAACTAGGAAAGGAAAGTATCTACCTAACTTTAGGTAGACCCGGGACAAAGCGCACCTGCGTAACAAAGGGGCGCAGGGGCGGAGGCAAGCAACCGCGGGTGCGGCGGAACGTAGCCGCGAGGGCGGTGACAAGGGACGCTGGCAAACGCAGGCACGCCGCTGGCACGACGCAGGCGCTGCGACACGGTAATCGCGGGTGCGGTGACTTCTGGCCGCGGGGGCGGCGACAGTGCATATTGAAACCTCGCGGCTTCTCTTTAACTCTTCACTTGATCAATCACATCTACTCTCTTCCAGATTCATACATAGGTCACAACAAACACATACATACATCAGTCCTACATTTAGTCATCTAATCCTAAGCTAAGGAAGAAGAAGAACAAGAAAGGAAGAAGAAAGAATGAAGAAGCAAGGAGGAAGATGCTCACCACAGTTGTGGTTAGCTAAGGCACTGATCACCAATCACTTACTGGCTTCCAAGCACAGCAGTACTCCCATCATCAACCACAAAAGCCACAACACATCCAAACTCAATCCAAACTCTTCCAAACCAAAACAAGATCAAGAGGGAACAAGGAAAAAGCAAGAAGGACGTGAACTGGATTGGGAAGTATGAGGAAACCCTTGCTCAACAAGGTGAAACGAAGAAGGTAAAGAAGGGTAAAGCGTAGGTCAAAGAGTCAACAAAACCGGCTGCAGCCGCCGGAAACCGCAGGGGCGGGTTTCCTGGCCGCAGGGGCGGAACAACAGGGGAGCCGCAGGGGTGGCCTCACAGACCCGCGGGGGCGGCTAAGGCCAAATCTAGCTCCCAAAACTAAGGCTCTTACACGGAGAACGTGAACGTCATCTCGTTGGGTGCAATGACTATGGAGGGGTACAAGTTCGTCGGCACGAGAAGGTGGTGCAAGGTGTTCAATGAGAGGCACTTGGTGATGCGAGGCCGCAAGGACAAGAAAAATAGTTGCTTCTTAGAAGGAAGAGTGGTGCGAGAATAAGGTGGTGACGCCGGAACTAAGAAATGGTGAAGGTGAGATTTTCCGATACAGTGGAGGTATTTGAAAATATGGATTAAGGGAAGAATTGTTGGACTAATAATCTATATTTTCAAAGTGGGTTAACATATGGATCTATAAATTAAGCCCAAGTTTAATAAGTAAAGTTAGTGGGTTGTTAATTTGTGCTAAGAGCGTACAAAAGAGATGATCGGAGAAATCTAGAAGAATTCATCATTTGTGGTCATGATTCAAAGAGTGAAATTTTCTAGATTAATAGGAAAATTTTTGTAATTATCTCTTTGATAATTGTGCATGTCGGTGGATTACCATGATCCTTCGTAACCGACTTTGCACTACTATATACACAACAAATGTTGTAATACGTGTGAAATATAGAAGAGAAGTTTAATCCAAAAGTTATACACTAAAAACTAACTAAAGTGAGGTTTTGTTAGAGTGTGGGAGTACATTACAAATACCTGTTTATATACTCGGTGTGAGTCGGAACGCGCGGTTTTCAAATAGAAAGTCCTTAATGCGCAAAACTTACTTGAGGGAGCTGATTCGTTTAGTCAATCTGTATTTCAAATTTCAATAAGGTGGTTTTGTTCAGATTATACATGAGAATGTGTATATATTTTCACTTGCAAGACTTTATAAGCACTAAATAAACCTTCTTCACAAACTAATAACTACGTTCCTTCATATCCTTGGTCCGCGACATCACCCTCAAGGAATCAACCGGCTTCCTTAACTCCTTACCCGCGGAACCCAAACTTTCCTCGAGCCAACCCATCTGGACTCGTAACCCAGCATCCCTTAAAGCTATACACTGCTATATATATAACAAATGTTGTAATACGTGTGAAATATAGAAGAGAAGTTTAATCCAAAGGCTATACACTAAACTAACTAAAGTGAGGTTTTGTTCGAGTGTGTGAGTACGCAACAAATACCTGTTTATATATACTCGAGTCGAAACGCGCGGTTTTCCAAATAGAAAAGTCCTTAATGTGTAAACATTACTCGTGGGAACCAATTCGTTTAGTCAATCTGTGTTTCAATATTCAATACAGGTTTTTGTTCAGATTGTACATACATGACAATGTGTATATATTTTCATTTGCAAGACTTTTACGACCACTAAATAACCTTCTTCACGAACTAATAACTACGTTCCTTCATATCCTTGGTCAACGACCTCACACTCAAGGAACCAACCGGCTTCCTTAACTCCTTAGCCGCGGAACCCAAACTTTCCTCGAGCCAACTCATATGGACCCGTAACCCCGCATCCCTTAAAGCATTCAAAGCCGACCTACAAAGTCTCTCATCCATCTTAGTCCCTTCAGCTTTCATATTTTGCAACATCCCCATCAACTCATCAACTCTCCCAACCTTAGACAAAACACCAACCATAATCCCAGCCATAGCTCCATCCACTACTCCCCCATTCATCAAAAACTCACGATACACTTCCACACATTTCTCGTACTCCCTTGCTTTCGTATACGCGCTTATCAAACTCGTGTAGCTCACTCTATCCGCCATCACTCTCCTTCTCTTCATCTCCTTCCATATCTTCTCCACTTGCCTTATATTCTTCACCCTCCCCTGCATTTCAATCAACGAATTATAAACCCATACATTCGGCTCGCATCCTTTCGACTTCATCTTCGCTACGAGCTTCATCGCCTCTGCTAACTTCCCCATTTTCCCATACATAACAATCATTGTCGAATACGCAACTACACATTTGTCAAATCCTCTGTTTTCCATCTCTGCAAAAACAAGCTCTGCTTCCGAATATAACCCTAATCGGAAATACACATTCAAGATCGAAGCTAAAGAGACCTGACCTGGAACAACTCCACGCGAGAGAAGCTCGTTATAAACTTCAATTGCGGATTTCAATCCCCTTTGTTTAGCAAATCCATTGATGATTGCACAAAAGATACAATCCGAAACCCTAATATTAGAATCCTTCATCGTTTCCACAACATTTATAGTTCTATCAATCAAACCTCCTTTCACATACATCAAAACCAATTGCAAGAACATAGCCGGATCCTTGAGCATCTGGTTTCTTCTTCCTTCTTCAATTAGCTCCTCAGCCGCCTCGATTTCTTGCAGTTTGGCTAATGAACTGATCAATGACGAGTAAATCGAAGGACTTAGCGGGATTTCCTTTAATTTCATATCTCTTAAGTAATCAACTGCCTTGAAAGGCTCTCCTGATTTCCCCAATGTTTCAATTAATATCTCATAGACCTTTGTAGGATTCGAAAGGGATTCGAGCTTTCCATTGGACTCGATTTCACTGAATAGCTCTAAAACCTTTCTTGATTTACCCAATTTCATATAAGCCTCCATTATCAAAGAAAATCCACCAGGATCAAGCACAGCTGCAAATGAGAACGATTTCCTCATAGTCATTAGCAGCTCAAAAGCTGCAACTGAACTGCTATACATGTGAAGCTTGTTATATCCTTTCATGGCGGCTACTAAAGCGGGCGAAGCTAAATCTTCGCCTCCGGTGAACCCGAAAGCCTCCTTCAAGATCAAATCGACGGCCTTAAACTTCCTAGCTCTAACACAGGCGTTCACTAACCAAACACACGTGGCACAGTCAGGAAATACCCTAAATCTCCTAAGATCGTTTAAGATCAAATGCATCAATTCCCATTTTCTTGATTTTACCACACGGACCAACAAGGTGTTGAAGAAAATTTGGGATCGAGGTCGAAACCCGCATTCTTCTCGGGCTTTCTCGTACATTTCCATGGCTAATTCTTCAGTGGTGGGACCGTTGAGCAGTTCAAGGATGAAGTCTTCTCCATTGGAGGACTGGGGTTTGAGCTTCCATGGTGCGGATGAGTGGTAGCTGATTAGCTCCAAAATGGGTAGAGCTGTGGTGGTCGATGGGTCTTCATCGAGAGTTGAAGGTAATGAAACGGAAGAGTTAATCATGGTGAAATGAGAGCTCATCCATGGGGGTGACAGCAAGCGAAGGGTGTTGAAGGTTGAAGGGAATTGGGTTTTGTCTGGTTTTCTGAGATGTTGCAAGGCTGTAGAAGGAGAGCTGTGCCTGTGAGCAGCCATGAATGAATCAAAGGCACAGGAACTCAGGAAGGGTATGAGGAGCCAAACAAGGAAGAAATGAAATTAACAGAATAAGAAAATAATTGTTTTTGAAGATGTTGGTTTTTTGTGGTGAGGAACAGAGGAAGTTATCCGCCATGGATTTTTTTGGCATAGAAGGGATCACGTGAACCAGTGAGGGCCTTACACGTGGGAGTATTAAGGTCAGGAGTGTTGAGAGAGGACGTGGATGAATTGGGATTGGAGTTCAACAACTGCTGCTGGATTGTAATTTTAGACTTGTGAAGGGTATATATGAAAATATGTTGGACAATTGCATTACTTGAAATTGACCCTAATCAAGCGTCATTTTAGACTAACTAGTGTTTTGAACGTTTCAGTGATCAATAGTTGAGTTTTTGGCTGAATTTGTCGAATTACAAACTACTAAAGTTTAGGGGCAGAGATGATCAATAGACCGGATGACGAGTAAATTACACCCATTAATTTTTTTTGGGTGCATTCATAAATCACCCGTCGTTGATCGGGTGGATCGGATTTAACTGATAATAATTTTTATTGTTAGCTTATACTGCTTTATTTAAAATATTTTTGCACATGTAATAGTAATACAACATACATATTTAAAAAACGCAAATCATTAATAAATAAGATATAAACATTATAGAAAAAATAATAAACTTTATAATTATGTGATTTTATAATATGTTTAGAAAATAGTTATATTAGGTGCATTGGATCAGGTGATGGGGAAGGATCCTCCCCCACCAACCACCCATCAAGCCATCACCCTAAATTTTCGGGTTTTTATCCGTTTTTTAGGTCAGGTGATTCGGATACCCATCGGATGCAGGTGGAATTCTCATCCTTATTTACGGGTGAAAGTACAAACGTAACACAATTACAACCATAATTACGGCCATAATTATGCTCATGACATTTGTAATAGGCACTTTGGTGCTATTACGGCCACAATACAACTATAATCATGTCAGGTAATTCGTAGATTCATGAGAGATGGAGTTGTTTTGCACATGCTTCCGGTCTTACTTGCTTCGTCGGTGTTTTAGCCTTCCCTCATGATGTCCTTGTTGCCTGTTCACATATGTACATTACTTTGTGACTTGTGAGTACCTTGACCACCCCGTTCCCTATTTCTTTTCTGAATTATTTAAATTTGGGTACATTCATGAAAAAGTCACACTCAACATCCTCCTAGTTGCTAAAATTTTTAATGAGGTACTACTTACCCTCATCCCAAAATCGACAATCTTGAAAATTCAACTAATTGAGGCTAATTAGCTTGTACAATGTTTCCTGCAAAATCATCACAAAATCCATAACAATAAGATTATAGCCGATCATGAGAAAGATAATTGTGCGAAATTAGACAAGTATTATGTCATGGAGATAGATTACAAAAAATATTATGCTTGCCCAAGAAGTTATGCATAATATGAAGAACAAAAACGGAGACATGATATTAGAAGTGAAGATCGATCTTGAGAAGACTTGCGACCGTCTGAAATAGAAATTCATAAAGGACCTCTTATAAATTGTGTGTGACTTTAGAACTGATTAACGTAATCATCGAATGCATTACATCATGCAGAATGAGAGTGTTATGGAATATAGCATTAGAGGCAAGCTTTTATCCAAGCAAAAGAGTACATCAAAGTGACTCATTATCCCATACATATTTGTGTTGTGTATAAAGCGATTATGGAAAATCATAAAGGATAATTAATGTGATCCGAACTACAGAGTTTGACACCGGCTTTAACAAAGTCCAGAATGAGGATTAGAAGTTGAGGAATACATTTGAAACCTTTTGGAAGAAGAAACTTAATGATGTCTCCAGATTTAGAATTAATAATATTCCCTTTTTATTATTTATTTGTGGTCCGGATGATCCATTCATTCAATTGATCCAAAGAGAACACATGCTCAAACTTCCTTCTACAAATACACTCATATTTTTTACCAGATAAAGGAAGTTTTCCCAATCTCAACAAGGGACATGATGGGCGTACGTATGGGCTGCAAATACACGTTCAACCTTCCCCTCTTACATGCCCCAAATGATGCATTGCTCACCAAGGAAGATTTCAGTTGAAGACAATCTTTTAGTAGTTAGTTGTTAGATTAGCTGAAAGTTTATATTTTTAAAATCTTATCTTTAAGTCCTTTTATTATTATTATCTTTAGGATAGTTAGACCTCTTATTTTTCTATAAATAGATCCTCATTACAAAAAAATGGACGTCACTTTAGGACACAGGCGGATAGCCGCCCCGCGTGGTTAAAAGTAAGCCAAAAAAAAAGAGGGTGCAAAGAACCGCCTTTCACTTTGTTTTTGAGTTCATCCTAGATACATGACTTACATACCCCGAAAAACATTCTTGTCGAATCGAGGCTGGATGGAATTCAGTGGCCATTCAATCTTGTGAGCTAATCGAGACCGAAATTGGAGAAAGAGATACGAACGGAGAAGAATAACCAATCGATGAAAAAACATGAAACCATTCTGTTTCAATAGAAGTACGAGAAAGGGTTGAGGGCAATAAAGTAGGTGAAGTGGTTAAATTTTGCGATCTGTTCCAACCACTGTTGGATGTGATTCCAAGAGCCGAACGAGAATGAATACCACACAGAAGAGTCAAGACCGGGCCCCCTAATAGAATGTTTAACCGAACCATTCCGGATCGACCGAATTGGTACATAAGTTCTAACATGGGAAAACTACAGAAAACACGACTTATTTGAATAACCCGGTGACCTACCAATTGTAGAAGTAGGATCTTTGGCAAGCAATAAGCACTTAAATAATACAATTCGAGTGTACCATCTTCTTTCTCATTTCGAGGAAAAGGTGCGGGAGGAAAAGGACACAATGGAGGGATCCGAATCGGACCTAAATGGAAATGACATGAAAAGTCTTTTTCAAAACCTAACATTAAGGGCGTCACGACTATATACAAGAGGATAGGAGAAAAAATCGTTATAGGTGTGGAGAAGAAGATCTGTTTATGATATAGTTCAAAAAAGAGTCGTCTCATTTTATGACTTTTTCCTTTTCATTTGAATTCATTCACTTCAAGGCTGGTTCTGAACGCTGCGTAACATCATCTTCAACCCCGTAAGTACCTTTCGATGCGGCCACCAAAGAATTCTTTTATATCTTTCATTTAGGGCAGCGGGAGTCCATTCATGCGACGGAAGTTTTCATCCGTGAAATGTCGATCAAAATCACGGTATATTCTTCATTTCTTCCGGTATCGGTTAGTGATTGAAGAAATCAATGAAGACTTCCATCGATTAACTCCCGCTGATAAGGATGCCGTAAGTCGGCAACATGCGAAAGCCTATCCTCAAGAAATAGGTTTCCTTTCGGATATCCGAAATTCTTGGATCTATAGTCTTTTTACCCTGGTGGAGCTTTCTAACATTTCAAAAAAGTTTGGAATATTGGGTTACTAATTCGTGGAATGCCAAGCAATCCGAAACTTTTTTGAATGATATTACAGAAAAGACTCTTCTAGAAAAATTCATAGAATTAGAGGAGCTCCTACTGTTAGACGATATGATAAAGGAATACCCGCGGGCTGGCTTTTTGGGAAGCCCGTTCCCACCGCGCTCACGGCCCGGCTGGCCTGCCAGACCCATTTTCTCATTGAGCAGAGGGATACAAAATAAATCTGATTTTTTTTTATTTTTCGATCAAAAGTACTATGTGAAATCTTCGGCTTTTCCTCTTCCTCTATTCCTATCCCATAGGTACAGCGTTTAAATCAATAGAGAACTTTTTGTATGAATCGATATTATTACATTCCATCCAATTCCTTCCCGAAACCTCCCAAGAAAAATTCCTAATTGGATCCAAAATTGACGGGGTTCAATTTAGCTTAGAATTGAATGATATTATGTGCATTGCCGATATTATCCAATTAACCCCAAGATTATCAATACAATTTCAACATCTATTTTGAGAAGATCTTGTGTGATTACCCTACAATTTCCAACCGTGTTCTTGGATCTCCAGGTTATTGATTTTATTATTTTTCAATCAATATACGTTGAATCTCTTCTCTATTTAATACATTTTTGACGAGAACATTTTTTTTCTTGATGGAATTGTGCTTTTCTTATAGAAAAAATGGCCCTTAGGCCCCTAGGTTTATTTGATTTCTATGTGACAAACTAGGTCCCTCTTATTTATTTATAAAGATTGATTCAAAGGGTTGGTAATTTTAATTTACACAAGCTGGACTAATTAAACTTGTGTATTCTATTGCAGTTTTTTTGTAAAGTTATACTTAAAACTGAATTTTAATACACAATTTTAATTGCACAATGTTAATACATGTAATATACAATGTTAGATTCTATAATTAACAAAATCGGTCATTTCTCAATTACACAAGTCCAAAAGGTCTGTTTTTGACACAAGAGTGAGTTACACAAACTCAATCGAGTTACACAAGCCCAAAATGGACCATTAAGTATAGTTATAAATGTTGGGACATTTTTTATAATTATAAACTTGGGCCAATTTTTGTAATTATAACTTTAAGGGCATATTTACAAATTCAAAAAATGTGGGTCATTAACCTAATTACAAATTATAGGGGTCCTTTTGTAATTAATCCAAATTACCCATCACACGTTAGACCATGTGCAACAGGTAGCCTCGGGGCTACTAATTTTTTCCTACCACGTCAGCAAGATTCCTGTCACGTCAGTTTAGTAGTCTCATCTCAACTTTTACTTATTTTCACCTACAACAGAGAGTCCCGGGGCTACTAATTTTAACTTTTTTTCTTTTCTATTTATTTTTAATAATTAATGAATTGTATATTTATAAATCATTTTATTATTACAAAATATTACTAATACTATTATAAATAAATATTAGACATAAAAATTAATATATAAATATTTTTAAAAATTAATATAATTAAATGTAATTTCAGATTTCATTTATCATGCTCGATTATTGTGTTTCTTAGATTCAAAATTTAAATGCAATGTCAGATGTCATTTATTATGTATAGTGGACCCGTGACTGAGTTATCATTTCATGCTCGATTATTGTGTTTCTTAGATTCGAAATTTAAATGCAATGTCAGATGTCACTTATTGTGTACAGTGGACCCGTGACTGACTTGTCATTTCATGCTCGGTTATTGTGTAAAGGAGACATATGTTCAATCTACATTCTATAAAAGGGCTAAAGAGCAAAATACTATCACACCAACACTTCATTTTCTACTCTCATCTCAATCAACTAAAATAACTTCTTTCCTTCTCTATTGTTCACCATAATGGATCAGAACGGAAATCCCCTTCCAAATCCTTTGTATTTCAATCAAAACCCACCACACATGAGTTATCCGCAAGACCCTAATTCTCAAAACCCACAATACATGAGTTATCCGCAACACCCCCATACTCAAAACCCACAATACATGAGTTATCCGCAACACCCCCACACTCAAAACCCACAATACATGAGTTATCCGCAACACCCTCAAAACCAACAATTCATGAATTATGTGCACTACCACCAAACTCAAAACTCACAATGCACAAATGTTCCAAACTCCTACCACCAAACTCAAAACCCAAATGAACACTTGATCCCAACGTCTCCACCTATTACCATCCCGCCTTTTGGGACTCATGAACCAACAGTTGATCTAGACAATGACGATGAAGATGAAGTTCAAGAGACAACCGAAGAAGTTGCTAGAAGGTTGCGTTGGGGGGGGAGTCGAAGACAGTTTACTTATTAGTGGATGGATGAACACGAGCAAAGATGCCATTCGAGGAACCAACCAGTGTAGCAACACCTATTGGAATCGAGTTTCTTCCTATTACAACGAAAGGAGAGAAGATTTACCATCTCGCTCATGGAAACAATGTAAGAATCGCTTCCAAAAGCTTAATGCACTTGTTTCTAAATTTACAGGTGTTTATGCAATATCAGAAAGGGGGAGAGTGAGTGGGGAATCTCACGATGATGTCCTTGCAAGGGCTCATGTTTTGTATACGGAACAATATAAATCAAAGTTCAATCATGAGAACATTTGGAGAATGCTTAAGAATCTCCCAAAATGGCAAAGCAATATTCAACCAACATCATCAAAACAAGGGGATAGCTCCAAGAGGACAAAGGTAAATGAGTCTGGAGCATACACATCAAGCTCGAATGTTGGAACTCCATCCAGTGAAGGTGGAACCCCAGATAGCTCATTTGTCCGTCCTCTAGGACGAACTAGTTCGAAGAGGGCGGGGAAGAGACCGGTTAGTACAACAGAGTCATCCGATAGTTTAAAATCAGTTCAACTTTTGGATGACATGGTGGCTAGACAACTTGAGGTTCGCCTCCAAGAAATGGAACTACAGAGGGAATCATTGAGGTTAAATAACAAAATGGTGGAAATCAAGGAGAGGAAGGTTAAAGAGCTAGAGTACAAAAGGAAGATGGCCATTCTTACTACTTTGACGGAGATGGTAGATCCCTTGACTCCCGACCAACTCTATGTCATCAAATTTGATGACATGGCTGGGGGTTTGTAGCCCCACGGCCCTCCGTTGTGGAGGGTCTTAGGGTTTCTTAAGTCTGTCAACTGCGGCAACAACGGTTTTCTCGTCGGAGTTCGATGCAAGCGAGGCGGTGGCTACTTGCGACGGTGGCACTGATGCGGCTTTCCTAGCGGACTCAGTAGAGCTATTGGTGGCGGATCTAGTTTGGCCCCAACCCATGTTGAACAACACTAGCGGATTTGTTCGGCTCCATTACTGGCAAATCTGGTTCATCTTCTCCCTTCGCTTCTCTTTTGACGGCGGTAAGCTTAGCGGCGGGTATGGGTGAGGACGACAATGATGGCTTTGGAAGAGAAACAAAGCTTAGCGGCAATGATGGCTCCGGAAGAGAGGCTTAGCGGCAACAAGAGAGAACGAGAGAAGCGATGCTCAAATTCGGGTTCCAGGTAGAGGGCTCCGGGTTTGAAAGAGGCGGTAACTTGACGGTTCGTCTTCTTTGGCGAAGCTCGAAGGAGAAGGCTCATCTTTTCCAGATTTGGGTCGGGTTTGGCGGATTTGGGTGGCGGTCCAGTCTTCTCCGACGAAGCTCGAGGGCTTCCTCACCGACAATTGCTTGAAAACGTCGATGAAAGTTGCTTGAAACTATTGACTGCGGCTACTGGTTAGGGTTTCATGTAACCAGATCTTAATCTAAATACACAATTTACAGGCTTTTTATTTTATCACCCTAT
Organism: Fagopyrum tataricum; assembly: GCA_002319775.1. NCBI lineage: Eukaryota > Viridiplantae > Streptophyta > Magnoliopsida > Caryophyllales > Polygonaceae > Fagopyrum > Fagopyrum tataricum. Next base: position 46,613,658 of record CM008281.1, read on the forward strand.
CAAATTTCGTTTTTACCCCTTTTATTAATTAATTTTAGAATTAAAACTTTATGAAAAAAATAGATCGGTCTAGTTTGTACTTTGTATCATGGATACAAAAAATCCTTACTAGCTCATTATTCTCTTTCGTATATTATAATTTATTTTTGAAGGTCCATTTTTATCTATCCACATCATTTTTACTTTTTTAAATCTTCCATTACGTATTATGGTCATTCATTAATAGTAACAATCGAAACTTCATCCTCTCCCTTACGTAAGTGGATACTTAGATATTTTTCACACGAGTTATATATAAAAACCATCAGTTTTAGGGGATTTCAACATCCTTTAAAAATACATGTAGAACTTGAACAAAGCCTAAAAAACAAAACCCGAAACTGAACTCAATCTACCTTATAGAAAAAATGTGCGCATCACACACGTATGCACCTTGTATAAGAAATATTAAATAAGGAGAATATGTAGAGTTAGGAATCACCACATTCGTGCATATCATAAATACATCCCTATGCAACTATCTCACATTGTAGATAATTGAGGTTTATTTCACTTAGATCTCGCATCTTAACTCAACTCTCAAATCTTGCCTAGATAATAATAAGAACTATGATGAATATGAATAACTAATAATCATATTGAAAAATCAAATAACAATAATAATTGATTAGAGCTTGTTTAGTTGAAGATGTTTTTTTTAAAATCTAGATGAGGTTATTTGGGGTTATAGATTATTTTCGGGTTTATTTTGACAAGGGTTATATATAACCTCGATATTGGTGCTTAGTTGGAGATTTTTTTTTTAATATATGTAAAAAGAGATAATATGCCACAAAATAAAATAAAATAAAAGATTTACATTGAATATGAGGTTGCTTACGGAGAAGATATGCTTCTTCTTCATTCTTCAATATCTTGTTATTGTCGTCGACTCGTCGTCTTTGTATCTTCTTCATTAGAGATCTTGTAAGAAACTCCCCACTATAGGGACATAACATGTAACTAATATAAACACCAAATCTCTAGCCAAATCCAAGTTAGAAACTTCATGCTAGCAAATCAAATGTATAGTCGAATTAATTAATAACTTCAGAAACAATGGGATATGTGCCCAATTCCAAATGCAAGTTGGAATTTGATCTTTTGGCATATCAAAAACACAACTATCAAATATCCTTATAACCAAAGATACAAAGGATCAACTATTCTCAATGCTCAAAGCATCAACTATCCTTCCTTGCATACGGATTCTAATCGAGTTCTGCAATTTCACTATCCCTGCTTTCTTCCTTGCGGGTTCCAACATATTATGAAATTTCAATATCCTTGCAATCTATTAATCCCTACGATCTATAAATCGCTAATCGATTTTGTGATTTCACTATTCATGCTTCCTTCTTTTTGTGTACTTCGTTTTTGTGTACTTCGTTATGAAGAAAAGAATGGAATGAGGGCAAAATTCAAGACATGTATTTTCAAGTGACCTGGGTTATCTTGATCTCGCATGAAAAATGTGGATCGGTATTCAAAACTTTTACATGTTCAACAAAGATGACCATACACTGGCACTATTAATTAATCTTGCTAGTATGTGTTGCTCAGTAGTACGATTTTGTGGTGTTGGTTGGGAATTCGACCAATTGTGTTGGTTTGGAGTCGGGTTTGCCGATTCAACGGTCAAGGACATGTGATGATCAAGCTACTGGGGTGAGAAATAAGCATAGGGGAGTAGCAGTGTGTGTCATCCCGTTCTTTGTCTTTCGTTGGGAGAACTCTTTTTTGATGGGACAACAATCGTTTTAGAAAAAAAAAGGAGAGATATACAACGATGATACATGTGTGGGATAACATGGCAATTTCATATTAAAACTTGAATAAATCCTTGCAGCTTCGCTAACCTTGGGTAAGGTAGATTATTTTTTGGGTATATTTCACTCAATTTAAACCTATATGTAAACCGAATCTATAAATTCAACATTCTACTAAGTACCTCTAAAATATAAATCCAACAAACATAACCTAAAATAGCCTAAAATAACCTTTTACTAAACAATCCTTAATCGTGCAAGTTTGATACCCTTAATAAAAAAAATAGAGAGTTTAAAACACCTAACTAACATTAATCCCCTTCCCATAAGAGAGAGATCTAAAAGTAAAACTAGTACATACCGACTTGAAGACTAATCATAATGATATTAGGAAAAAATAAAAACGTTTAATTGAACAAGCACAAAGATAACCCAAATAAAAAGTTTAAAGAAAAAATCCGTGTGTGCAAATTTGCGATCGGATCGATCGGTTGGATAAGTCGAGTCATTCTTGAAGACAATTTATGGTAGCTTTTTGACACTTCAATAAATTAACTTTCCTGGTGCTATGACCGAAACCAAAAAAAACCTACGAATAGTCGAATACTACTTTCGAATGTATTTCAAAGCTTTACAACTTTTTAGCTCATATGAAGTCCAAAACCGATGATACTATTGTTCTCAATCGATCCGATTTTGAAGGTGTACAATTTTGACCCGGACCAGTTTTTTATGGTCCGGTTTCCTATCTGGGTGTAAGGTGATTTCTAGTCCTAATTCAATACCGTAAAAACCAGTAAACCGGGTCGGTTTAAAAAAAAAACTGAAGAACAACTAAAAAAAAGTTAGTTGGACCGAAATTCCGGTCCCAACTGAACCCGAATAACCCGCTCCAATGCAGGTTGAACCAATTACACTCCTATCGAACTTTATTACAACCTTGTCACCCACGTGAAAACTCAAACTTAATATAAATTATACGTTATATTTTAAAACAATGCATAAATGTGGATAACATGTACGTCCCTAAATTAGAAAACGTAATGGACCTCAAATTATTCATTCTCTTGGATCGGTTGTATGAGTTCTATGTTCTCCTTCTTGATGTTTTTTTTGGGTGTTATTTAGGTCTCGTTTATTTTGTTCTATGTGACTGCCTTTCCGGCCTAATAAAAGAAATTTAATAGCCTTCAAAAAAAAAAATTTATATACATGCACGAAATTACTATTTTTTTTTAAAAAAAAAAATCACTGAATTGTCTCCATAGACTCCATTCGCTCGCTCAGTATATAATCTGTATCCTCTCGCTTCACCGCAAGCAAGTGAAGCAACCACCGTCGACAACCTCACAGTATCAACGTCTCTCAGCTCCACCTCCGATCTTATTTGTCCTCTTCGGCTCCTCTCTTTCTTCTTCTTCCTTTGCCTGAACTCGAACACCTTAATTTAAGCTCAGGCAAAACCCTAATTTTGCCCCGAGAAAACCCTAGAGGCTCTGTCGACAGCTTCCTGCAGGACAAACGCCAGTACAGGACAGGGCTGCGGGTGCCTGAATCTGATCATAACCTTGACCGGACTGAACAGCTTGGTCTCAGACTGAATTATAATTGTACCGTTTCTCATAAACCCTTCTTCGAATTGGTTCAATCATGCAAATGCTATTTATTTGTTTCCCCGACGCATGCAGTGGAACTCATAAAAAATAATTAATCCCGATCGTCTAAAATTAGGTTTGTGTATTTTGGGATTGTGGGCATCCTGAAATGCTTGCATTTTCCTTTTGGCTGTAGGATATGGGATCTCTGTTTAGGTTTTTGTAGTTGTTGTTCCATGTCGGTGCATTGCTTATCTGTATATATACTATATAGGTCGTGCCCCCTCGTATGAGTGGATCAAAGTAAGAATTTTGACTGCAACGACTGAGAAAATGTTATATTATTGTGTTCTTGAAACCATAAATTGTCTTACTGAAACCCTTGCAGTTCTTTGATAGTTGCTGTATTTGTATTCTGGACGAGCTTGAATGATAGCCAAAGCTTGATGCGTTGTATTCTGCAATCTTGATTGGGTTAACTGTTCTCAGCTGAAATTATGATTACGAGCTCAAATGTCTTGATTTTTTTTCTTCTTGATTTTAGATTTTAAAGTTCAATTTAGGGAATTGATCTGTACATGTCATTCTTCACTGTAGCTGGAGATGGCTGTTGAGGCTTGTGTGAATAAAAGAATGTTTGATGATGATGATGACGACGATACACCCATAGTTTTTAAAAGAAGGCAAGTATCGCGACATAATCAGTTGGACTCAGCAATCAAGGGCCCGTCAGCAAGACCTGATAAACCATCAGGTCAGAATCTTCCAGACCCTCGGACTTCAGACGATCGTGCTTCTGGAAACTCAATCGGGAAGGTGGTTCATACTCTAAAGCCATCATCCTCAAAACCAGTAGCAAACCAAAAGTTGTCGACTTTGTCAAGCAAGTTATCTCCTTTGAGATCCCCAGCGTTATCGGGCAAGATTTCTCCTTTGAAGTCACCTCCAACCTCAACATCTTCACTAGAAAGCCATCCTAAGAAGGATGCAATTTCAAAAGGAGGAAAGCTTAATAAGGGTGTGACCATTAGAGAGGAAATGCCTAAGAAGGATAAGGATATAGTTGTAAAAGGGGAGAAACCATCAACTAGTGATTCTGAAGATGACAAGCCACTTAGTTCTAAGCTATTGATTGGGATGAACAAAGCCAACCTAGTTGCCAAGGGGAACAATTCTTCATCAAAGTCATTGAATGGAAACTCTTTAGATGATTCAGATGACGATAAACCTTTGTCCTCAAAATTCCAACTCAATACAAACACAGGGACATCTTCTAGTAAGCAGTATAGTTCAGATGTAGGTAAACCATTAACTTCAAAGCCACAACAAAATGGATCACTAAAGAATGATCATCAACAGCACAAGGGATCAACTATCCCTGCTAAGAGGTTTGGAACTGATGCAGTCTCTGGTCAGTCTTCAAGTAAAAAGCTGAGGCCTTCAAGTGTTCCTTTGCCTGTCAAAGATAAGCAAGTAAGGAAATCAGAGGATGAGGATGATTATGATCAGATTCCCATTTCTCAGCGAATGAAGAAACCAATACCGGTTACGAAGTCGGCACCCGTAAAGCATAATGTAAACAAAGTCAAATCTTCTTCGTTCAGCAATGTCAAAAAGAAAATGAAAAAAGTAAATAACAAATCAAAGTATTCTATATCGTCAAAGACGCCTCCTGCTTCTGGTGATGGTCAGAAATGGAGTACTTTAGTTCACAGTGGTGTAATCTTCCCACCTCCGTACAAACCGCATGGGGTCAAGATGCGCTATGATGGTCGAACTGTTGATCTGACTCCTGAGCAAGAGGAGGTGAAATATATTCATTACGTAGTTGACATTACTTTTGCAGGTTATGGGGAAAAAAAAAGAAGACGTGGCTTTGGAGTAATATCACAATGGGCTATGTTTTTGCAGGTTGCTACAATGTATGCTGTAATGCTTGATACAGATTATTTGCAGAAGCCAAAGTTCAATGAGAACTTTTTTAATGACTGGAAAAAGCTTCTTGGAAAGAACCATGTAATACAAGATCTCAAGAAATGTGATTTTACACCTATACATCAATGGCATCTGACAGAGAAGGAGAAAAAGAAACAAATGAGTACTGAAGTAAGTCATTTTAGTTGTATACGGAGAATTGCAGTTATGGTTATGCTTTAGGTTCGGTGTGACCTTTTAAAATCCCCATAACTGTCCTTTTGCTGACTGACGTTGTTTTGAGAATGAGAATATAGTTTTGATTGTATGTATGTCACACATGGGAAGTGTCAATGTATAGTCAATGATTCTCCCTAGTTTTAGGGGCAAGGGCTTTGTGCACATTTTTTTACCAACATGTAGCATGTAGTTATCTACTTATCTTCCAACATTTTCAATATTGTTTATTGACCTGTAAGACTAGTTACCGTCTTCAGCTATCAATAGCTAACTTTTTAGTTTATGAGGGGCAAGGAGGTAATTGATTAGAATATATGTCGTCAATATCTGCATATAAACATGGAGCACATGAGGATAATTAGTGATATGGAATCTTCATTAAAAAGGAGAGATAGACTTTTTGTGGGTTTGTGCTTAAGCTCAGTATATATATCATTGCTTATTTGAATCAAGATGAATAATTTACTGTGATAACCTATGTATGTCTGAGTTTGTACCAGCACTTCCTTTGCCTCTGAAGGAATTTGTTCGTGCAGGAGAAAAAGGCTATAAAAGAGGAGAAATTGATGCAGGAGGAGAAGTATATGTGGGCTATTGTTGACGACGTCAGAGAAAAGGTTGCATATAATTTGTTAAGTTAGTGACTCAGGTTTTGGATGCATGTCATGCTGTATAGATTTTCCTTGTATTGTCATAATTTCTGCATTTTATTTGCTTTTGCAATTGAAAGAAGCTTGCTTGCCTTTCGCGGCATTAAGAAAGTTTTGGTTTAGTGAAATGGCAGCAAGTTCCCCCCCTCCTCAGTAGTAAAAAAAAGGTTTTAAGAACCTTTTTATTAATGTCAGACTGGTTGCTTTTATTTATTAGAGAAAATAAAAATGCCTTCGTACGGTCTTGGAGGATTCTGATTGGCTGCTTATGCGCATGTTAAAAAGCATATTTACTCGGGAAAAACTGATCGATTCTTGTTTCTTCATGCTAAGTGGAGAATGGAGCTACTGTTTTTATTTTGCAGGCAGTGTATACTGTTTTAATATAATGTTAAATACCATTTCATACTCTATCTTGTCTTCTGCTAATACTTCATATTGCAAATTTCTTCGATTTGTTTGGTTCATAAGAAGGGTATTTATATCTAAAAGGGTTTACTAATTGGAATCTGATATTGTCGTCAGGGCTAAACAATTTACATTTGATAATGTCATCAGGGTTATGTTACACATGACGGTATAAAATGTAAAGCACTTTAATTATATTACCTCAACAGGAGCTCATGGACTATTTCTGTTTGGTATTTTTTAATAAGTCATCATGGATTGCATATGATTCTGGTTGTCTTGTCTTTTCCTGCTGAAAATGCATTGTTTTTGTGTTGGTGTGTAGAGATGCAAACATAAAGCAATTAAGTATTTGTTTCCACTATTTATGTTATGGTTTAGAATAGAATCTAGCCCCTCTAGCTATCTGTTGGAGCATGATGCCTAAGTTTGTGTACTTCTGCCTCTGATATTTCTTTTTTGATTACAATTTCTCCAGGTTGGAAATTTCAGAGTAGAACCTCCTGGATTGTTTAGAGGACGTGGGGAGCATCCCAAGGTTCTTCTGAAATGCATTATCGGTTTTACTTATTTCGTGGATTGGGATGATGAATTTCTTAGGTTACTCACTGATGATTTGATTTTGTTGCAGATGGGAAAGCTTAAAAGACGTATTTATCCTAGTGATATTACAATAAACATAGGAAAGGATGCTCCTATCCCTGAATGTCCCATACCTGGTGAAAGGTGGGTTCAATCTCCTAGGAGAAAATAGAGTTGGAGTCACAGCTTTGAGAATTTTAGGTTTTTTTTGGCGGCTTTCACTCGTTGATGTCTCAATCATTCTTCAGGTGGAAGGAAGTTAAGCATGACAACACGGTTACATGGTTGGCTTTCTGGAATGATCCAATTAACCCAAAGGAGACCAAGTATGTCTTCTTGGCTGCCAGCAGTACTATAAAGGGGCAAAGTGACAAAGAGAAATATGAAAAGGCGAGGATGCTTAAAGTAGGTGCTGTAGCTTTCAAATTTTACTTTTTGTAGTCAGAAATGATATTCACAGGCAGCTGTTAATTTCTGTAGGATTATATTCGAGGTATCCGAGCTGCTTATACAAAGGATTTTACAGATAAGGATATGACAAAACGGCAAATAGCAGTTGCTACATATCTCATTGATAGGTTGGCCCTTAGGGCAGGTAATGAGAAGGTAATATATTTTAATTCAAATCTATCGAAAGCTTGTTTCAAGGTTCTGAATACTATGTTTACAGCAATCTGGCAAGTATTCCTTGTTCTTTACTTAGTTCAATCAAGTCGTTATGCTTATATTCAAATTGATTGGAGACTTGTATGTTTGCTGCCTGTGTACTTTGATGGAAAACATATAACAAAGTAGGATAAACCACTACTTAATACTGGGACCTAGCTTAGAGGCTTGATATGTGGCACTTAATTTATTTTCTGGTGCTTCCGTCTCTAATTTTGGTCGGGTAAGTGTAACTGAACAGTTTTGGAACTTCTAGTGGATACGAGTTGCTTCTCAATTGAAGATTGACTTTAGTGCTAGTAAAACTTCTTTTTATATGTTGTTTCCTACTTCCCGGATCTTTGGGTTGATAGCTGCAGTCATTCAATTGATAATGTCTAACTGACTGTTCATATGATTGTTTCTGTACCCTAGGCCGTATATCCTCTTTTAATAAATAAATGGCAGTACATGGAAGAAAAAGGAGGTTAGTTTCTGGTGGATTAAGATTGCTTATCATATACAACAAACAAAGATGAAAATGTTTTCATAATTTGCATATTTCGTATACCCCTGCCGGAGTATAATTGCCTTCTCTTTTTTTTTAATTTTTTTTATCATGCTTTAGCCAAATGATTCATTTTCATTTTTGAAATTCTTGAATAATTAGGTCCAAATTTGATACTGCGTTTATGTGCATATAACCTCTGAAAAATTAGATCCTCTCTAGAATAGATGCTTCAAAATCATAATAGCATGTGCAGGTTTTGTTGAGAAACATCTCGTCTTCTATTTTATTCCCATGAGTGTGAGCTACTGTGATGAGCCCTCATAGAAGTATGAAATCCATGCCTTACACTTCAAGTCATTTACAGTGTGTCGAGAATTCAAAAAAATTCCGCACTTATACGGTTATACCCTATGCTTGCTATCTGTTAGCCCTCGTAGAAGTATGATTTCTTCTGTTTTTATGCTTATCCGTAGGATGATGACGAGGCAGATACCGTGGGTTGCTGTACGTTAAAGGTGGAAAATGTAAAACCACTTCCTCCTAATATATTGGAGGTAATAAAACTTGCTTGTGCATTTGATAGCAAAAGATATTTTTTGGTTTGTACAACACGCAATGTTTTCATTGGTTCTCTAATCTTGAGAGGAGTTGGTAAATTGATATTGCTTTTGCTGGAATGTCATTTCTCTATTGATAATCTTTCAACTTAACCATATTGTAATGAAATTTGAATCTACTTTTTTCTTTCCCATGATCCAGTTCGACTTCCTGGGTAAAGATTCAATTAGGTACCATAAGCCGTTCGAAGCTGAACCCCTTGTGTACAAGGCAGTTGAACAGTTTCGAAAAGGTGTCTACATGTCATTCATGTTGAAATTTTGTTCATAAATCTGAAGTTTGGACCCATATTAATAATAGGAGTTTCCATCTACCAGGAAAGCAAGGGAGTGATGATCTTTTTGATATGTTGGATACTAGCAAACTAAATGCTCATTTGAAAGGACTTATGCCTGGTCTAACAGCAAAAGTTTTCCGTACATATAATGCGTCCATCACTCTTGATAATATGGTAAGATCAATGGTGGGGCATACAATCATTGCCATGTCTTCTGAGTGATTGTATAGTTTGAATTACGTTTGTATGCTCTACTTCTACATATATAAAATTGCCCATGCTCATTAAAAAAATTTTTGCCTTCCTGTATCATCATTGTTTACTTCATCTTCTTTGGCTGCAAAATGTGAATCTCTCTCTTTTGAAGCAGTCATTTCAAAAGCAATTCATTTCTAAAAAAACAAAAAACAAGCTAATCATTTATACCACTCTTGCCCGGGCTATGTCTACTGGTGTGGATAATTGTGCTGTCAACATGATTTAAATTGTACACCCTTTCCCTCCTTACTTTTACACTTATTCTCCTGGAGGCTGGAATGCAGTGATATTCTTGCTTTTCCGACTCTAGAATCTGTTGAAGAGTTGTGTTTTTTAATTATTTATTATTTAATACTTTAGTTTCTTAAATTGTGTTGTTGGTAGTTGGTTAAAGCAGCCGAAGATGGTGATGTGGCTCATAAAGTAGGTGGTTATCAGGTGGCCAACAAAGAGGTAATGGAAGTTTAGCAGTAGTAGTATCGGTTTGTACCAATTTCAGTACTAATAGTTTGCTTGTCCGAATTGCAGGTTGCTATCATCTGCAACCATCAACGCACTGTATCAAAGTCGCACAGTGCCCAGATGGAGAGGCTGACTGATAAAATAAATGAACTAAAGGTACTTTGTCTTCCCTTGTAGAAAGACCGTCAGGTTCTTCCTATATGAAGTTTTCACAATTTATTATCAGGTCACTGATGATAGGTAGTTAAAATTAAGCATTTGCACATAATTTTTTAATTTCGCAATGCATAAAATGTCACGGATGAGTGTTGTCTTCTGCTTGCTGATTAAAAATTCTTTACTTGCAGAGTTTTGAATGTTTGTTACTTGATGAGTCGTTGTGCTTTGGTTTCATAATTTGATTGACTATGTGAGTTTGTGAGTTTGTGTATAGCATGCTTTAAGTGACCTTGAGACAGACTTGGGCCGGGCAAAGAAGGGGAAGCCTCCTTTGAAGAGTGATGATGGAAAACAGAAGAGGAATTTAGCACCTGAAGCGTAATTGTTCTATATATCTTCTTTTTCAATAGTTTGCACTTATTTAATGTTTGGTTTTTCAAGTTGACCCAACCTTTTTCTTTTTGGAAGTAGTTGACCCAACATAACTTATTGCTCTTAATTTTACAGAATTGAGAAGAAGATAGTCCAAACAAAAGTGAAAATTGAAAAGATGGAACGTGATATGAGGTCCAAAGAAGATTTGAAAGAAATAGCACTTGGCACGTCAAAAATAAACTATCTCGACCCTCGGATCACAGTAGCATGGTGCAAAAGGAATGAAGTACCTATTGAGAAGGTAATCAGATATACTTCTGTTGTGATTCTCATATAGAGATGATAGTATGGTCAGCTATGGTAGGACACTATAATATGTACTGCCCCTTGAATATTTTTTTTTATCTGCTATTCCTTGGCTCTTCAACTCTCCGACTTCAATTTTGGCAGCCCTGAAGAAATTATAACTTCCTTGAGTTTAAATAGTGACACGAGTGTTAGGAAGGAGAGGACATGAAATCTCAGCTCCATTCTTGGATTGTAAAAATCTTATTTTAACCTCATAGAGGTGTTCACATGCGAGTCTCATAGGAACTTTAGAACTATTCTGTGAAAATAACCACATAACCAGGACCAATTTCTACTGATCAATAGTGAAAATATAGTTGGTTGTAGTAGAGTGCTCCTTATAAAGAAGCAAGCTTTTACACTTTAGGGGATTTTTGACTTTTGAGTTGTTGCCTTTGCCGAATCCATGTTTTCTATACTTTTGCTTGTTTAATGAGGTCATGATTGTTGATCACCACACATATAGTAAAAATAAAAATAAAAAATTCTGTCCTATATTGATACACTTCATGTTTTGCATGGTTCAGATATTCAACAAATCTCTTCTGGCCAAGTTTGCGTGGGCTATGGATGCTGAGCCCAGTTTCAGATTCTGAGGTAACTAGTAGATTAGTTAATCTTACAGTTTACATTGAACAGTATATTTGCAATGTAACTCGAAGAAAAAGAAGCATTGTTATTCCGAAGTTGAATCCAAATCTGGAAAATTTGGTAGAGTAACTGTGCGGAATCTGTTGAAATCAGTTCATCATTATATACCTGTTTATGATGAAGATCATAGAAGGAACAAGTTCACTTGCTAGAGCTCTACAGTACGTGTTCTTATATTGCCTTCAGAATTTAGGATTATCATTCACTGTAAGAGGCGTTTTGATATGAGTTTGCATGTTAATAGTAATTGCCAAGAGCTGACTAATGGTACGTTATTTGGAAGAAAGGTCTGATGTGCGAAGTAATTTACATGTGTTAAAAGACTTCTATCATTCTTTTATAGCCGTTAGACACACAATCTTTCTTTTTTAGCCGTTAACAAACATGGTCTTTATTCACTCCGTTTTCAAGAATGATTCTTAATAACCCGTTATTCTTAATAAATCCAAATGGGTTGTGAATCGATTGATCTCATAGATGGAAATGAACTTATTTATAGAACGTATTGATAAACTAAATCTGAACCAAAAGATATAAACAACCAACTAATTACATAAGTTGTTACGAAAGACATGATTACCACTCCTCTCTCAAGCCGGAAAGACATGATCTTACCACTCCCCTTTCAAGCCGGAGGTTGGATAGCGTGGCAATCAATTGAGCGAGTAAAACAAGCTAGAGGTTATTGAGCGAGTAAAACAAGCTAGAGTAACCTCGGCCTTTAGTTGATAGCGTGAAAATCAAATTATATGTGCTTCGTTTGCATTGTGTAATGAGGTATGACAATGGACCGGGAGATGTGTGGATGCATTACTTCCGTCACCTAAAATCTTTGTTTCATCCGTCACCCCATCCGTAGATTTTATTACCTGGATCCTTTAGGTGGACGGTTGGAAGAGTTTTTTAGGGATATCTACATAGTTCTAAAAGTATATACCCTTAAAATTCATGGAACTAAAAGTATATACCCTTAAAATTCATGGAACTTGGAAGGTAGTTGCACAGACAAGGTCATAAAGGCAAATAAGACGATAAAAGATTTGTAACTCTAACGTATGAAATTTTAATGTAAATTAGAGTATTTAAGTATAAAATATATATATTAAACATATTTTGGCCATGAAATCCTATAGATTGTTAAAGTATTAAAATATTTACATATAATGGGCGATAAGTGCGGCTACTCACCCGTACCCGCCCCACCCACCCCATCACCCGTCGTACCCGTCACCCGAGTTTCCCCCGTTTATTCAACGCTTGTTTTTACATATAGATTTTGGTCAACCATTGGACGCGGGTGAGATTGTCACCCCTATGTGTGATGCTTCCCATCATCACAATGAAGGCACATTGGCAGACGATGATGCACAACCAAGGAAGAGAGAAACGAACAAAGCCATATTAACTCACAAGTTGTCGTCATGCCTTGATATTCGGTTTCAACCGATGAACGTGAAACGGTTGCCTACTTCTTTGGTTTCAAGAAGTAGGAGAGGTGCCAAGCAAAACAAAATAACACGTTGTCGAGCGACAAGAAAGGGGACAAACGCATAGTCCGAGTCATTGAACCCGCGAGCAAGAGAAAAATTTGAATATTTTAGAACCTTCAAAGTTGCCTTCCAATGTCCTTCCCGGGGAGCTTGCATGTATTGAGATAGAACATGGACAAAGTAGCCGAGCTCCAGCCTTGTAATAGTTAGCTAAATCAACCGACCTATCAATTGATGATACCTCTTTCGACCAATTTGTCAAGGGTTGTTTGTTGTCCGAATGTAGACCATGATTTGGGGATAAAAGGAAATCAGACGCCTTGTTACAAAGAAGGTCATCTTCCTGAATAATGTTAGTTGATTCATAAAGAGGCCAACAATATTGGTACTATCTCAATACCAAGGAAAGAGCAAAATTCTCTTTGTGAAAACATTTTTGCAGTTTGTTAAGCTTGTTATTGAGGCATGTCTTTGTTAAATTGATTATTCTCTTACTACCATGAGCATGATTTTCACCTTGTTAGCCAATTCTGGTTTGTATCGACATTTCTTTGTAGCTCAACAAAATTATTGCTAGCTATGATAACCTCATTTGACCAATCCAGGAATTAGGAGGTGACACTATGCATTGGAGGAAGAAAGCAAGAAACAAGTATGGGGTTGTGCAAAAAGAATCAACGAAAAAATGGTCCTTGTGGTGTAAGTGCATAAAGTGAAGAAAATAAAAATTTTAACGAAAGATACATTTGTGCACCACTTGGACCTAACAAAAAAAGAGAAGAAAAGTGGGAATCAATTTTCCAAAGTACAAATTGTTGAAAAGAAGAATGTAATGAGTATTTAGCCAAGTGCGAAGAAATTCGGTTATTGCAAGAAGCTAGATGTCTTGACCTATTAAACGCGGTAATCAAGTCAACCGTGAGCTTCGAGACTTCTTAATTCTCGGATCTTATTACACTATAAAATCAAAATAACTCCTCACCCTTACTCATTATCTGACCAAGTTACAACTTATAAACGACCTCTTGATTTATAATTGTACTTGTAAGAAAAGCTACACGGTGGAGATTGAGAACACCTTCGTAAGATTATGGTTAATGATCACTGCATATGTGTTGAGATTGAGCGTTATTGTATATATCCTTTAAATACATGTGAGAGAGTTATACACATTTCCTTGAGTGATCATGAAACTTATGAGTTTTGAGTTATATCTTGTACTATGATATGTTCTATGATGATAAGTTTTTTTTTTTGAGTGCTTGATCTTGTTACATCCGAGAAAAGTATTTGATTCCATTTGAGAGATATATACGAATTTTCCTTGAGAAGTAAAGTTCAAGTATGGGTATTTGATAGCACTCAAATTAGTATTTTCACACCCACATTCAATTCCTTTACACTTTTGAAAATAATATTATAGCTTGTCGGCCTATTTCCTTCATGTTAGTATTTCGGAGATCTACCTGCTAGTTTATGTGATTGTAGGTATTCTAGTGTTTGCAGAGTTTAATGTGAGCTATTTACGACATAATTACCTCATACACACTAAAATCTCCTTGTTTTTAAAAAGAGTCAAGATCAAGACATAAATGAGTGAGATCCGAGAGTGAAGACGAAGATCCCATCGGGAAGTGCTCCGGCCGATCGGCCAAATGATCTTTCATTCGTAACGTGACTCGCGCAGGACCATTTGTCAAAGAGCGAAGAAATAAAGACAGTCCAATAATGACATATGAAGTCGGCCAATTTACCCCTAAAGCCGGCTGATCTCGACTTTTATGTCAATTAAAAGTTGTAGAGCTTCAAATGATCTTGGACGTCTTTCTTCCTTCTTTATTCCCTTTTATTGTATGCTACATTTTAGTCCGTCACTTGGAAGTTTTTGTGTTTATAGTTATCCAATTGAGACAAATTTGTCTTTAATTAAGACATGATTTGATAGTTAGATGACATCTCTTCTTATTAGAAGATAGATATAGGGAGTTTTTGTGTTTATATAGGAAGTTAGATTAATTCATCTCCCTATGAACCTATGAATAAGACTTGTAGCCTTTACATTTTATTATCTTCTTTTTTGCAACTTATGAGTTTCAGTTGCTGCCGTTGTTTGG
Organism: Fagopyrum tataricum; assembly: GCA_002319775.1. Taxonomy (NCBI): domain Eukaryota; kingdom Viridiplantae; phylum Streptophyta; class Magnoliopsida; order Caryophyllales; family Polygonaceae; genus Fagopyrum; species Fagopyrum tataricum. The sequence goes on from CM008281.1 coordinate 46,628,763, forward strand.
ATTTAAGGTCGATCGACCCTACTGTACTAGCCCGATCGATTAGCTCATTCTTTAACCCGTCCGGTTCCAACTCGAGCATGCTGTGACCCAACCCGAACTCGATCTATCAGCCCTGTTTGACACTACTACGAAGAATCAAGAATCGAGACTACTTGATAACCCGTCTCAACTCAAATAATTGTTACCCGACCCGAAATTTATCAACTAACAAAACACATAGAAATCAAACGTGAAATGAATAAAAAAATCTGATCATTCAATCCATGGAATCAACTAACAAATCTTGGTTTTAACCATTTCTCCTTCCCCTATAAAAAAATGATTATTTTTCTTTTTCACCGTTCCAACCAAATTAAAATGGTCACCTCAAAAATCAACCATCAATGGATAATAGAGTTTGCATAAAGCACAAATCAGAAGATGTTGGTCATACGATCTCGTAAACCAGCGTACAAACCAAACAACGAAAACGTACGAAGTTTTTTGGACTCATACCACGAATTTAATACTTGACGATGCATGTCGGTGCCGGAAAACACCACTTGTATGCCTATGTTGCAACCTCCGGCACCCTTGCACGTCGAGATCTGCGTAGCACAATCTTGGCCGTCCACACATTCTCCTGATCCACAGTCTTCGCATCCAAACTTCATCCAGAACAGATTGTAAAGGATTCCCTTTTCAAAAACTAACACCTGAAAATTCATCAATCGAGTGAAGTTAAAATCTTGCGAGTTCTTGAAAAAATATCGTCAAAGCGATGAAGTTTAGTATTACCAGTGTGAAGTTGGTAACGACGCGAGTGTCGTCTCCGGCGAACGTCGGGGGAGATACAGCTGCATACTTGCGTCCCGCAAACGCTACCATATACCCTCCAGAGGCACTCTAAAAGAAGGAAAAAGGGTCATGCACATATTTTGTCGATGTGGGACGAGAGAATATAAAACGTACAGGGTTGGAGGAGTTGTCGAGGGTGAGGAGAGAGATCTCGTCGACTTTAGGCCTGAAGACGGCGAGTTGGGCGCCTGCAGCGGAGAGCTGAAGGCGAGTGTCGCAAGGAGAGAGTTGTGTTTGGTTGAAGAAAAACTTGTCTTTAGAAGAGAAGGCGAGCCCCAAGGTGAAGCCGTCGAGCTTCTTGATTGTTGAGTCGGTGCACGGACTGTATACGGTGTTGGTGTCTTGTGTCATTGTTGATGCAATGAAAAGCAACGTTAATAACGCCGTCCATCTTCCTCCCATGTGTGTATTGTATTGGTCAAGAAATTGAGATTAATGTTTGTTTGGAATGTTGGATTGATTGAATGAAGAGGTTAGGGTTGAGAGTTGTTTTGCCTGGAAAATTGGATCACTTCGGATACTCTATTTCTACTGCAAAAATACCGTTTTACTAATTATAACCTTTGTACTATGTTTTGGGCATTTTTCCACATGGCTAATCTGTAATTGTGCGACCGTTTTACTAATTATAAGGATTTGTGTGCTCCTCTATCTATTTTGTTATTGGATTGTATATCTTGGAAAAGTTTATAATCTTTGTGCTACACTCAAACAATGGATTATATGGGCTGTTCGTGTTGGGAAAATTGCACGTTTTACTGACTCACCAAGTAGTTATAATATCTTGAATATTTGAAGGCTCATCTTGTATTTGGACAAATCATTTCCCGCAATCAATCTTAGAGATTGCAAAACTTAGAACCTCCTTGAGATTGAAATATTAATTTCTGACTACTCTTTATATGTTGCTTACTTTCAATGATTTTATATCATCACGAATGTTGTTTTTCCTAAATTTTGTTTCCTTTTCAAAAACAAAAAAAATGTCATGTATCCTTGTACACTATATAAATAAGATAACTGTGATTTGAGAGTATATCAAGACTGGTAATTTACATGAATTAGTTCTTTATATTGGTTTATAATCACATATAAACAAGATTAGTCTAAGAGAATATCTCCCAAAAAATCAAGTCTAACTGATGACTGTGATTCGAGACTACAACCCATACTTCCTTTGCATTAAACACATGGTTTGCTTGCAGCAAGTTTTCATCATTAACTTAACTCCATGCACAAGAAACTTGTAACCCAACTGATACAAATGTGTTCCCCTACCTGCTACTATTTTCTTATAATCACCATCCCGTCGTAAAAACTGTACAGAGAGATGAGAGGGTTTTTATACTTATATGTCATCATAGCCCAAGTTACATGACTGCAACAACAGAACGTATTTCGGTTTCGCCTTCAACTTCCCCAACTCCCTGCAATGCAAAGGACAAGTAATATCGATTCATTTTAAGAACAAGACTTGTAACTTTGAACTAGTACCCGAATATACTTGTTTGCCATTGAAGGTATAGAATAAGACAAACCGCTGTGGCCTTGGCTTTTTGTTGCGAGAGGTAATCGTCTAAAGCACCCTTGCCATAGAGTATTCTAGCCCCTCGGCTCTTCCCCTCCAAACTAATGGAATTCTCGTCAACCACAACTGCATCTATCATTACATCATCGCCTCTTCTCTCATCTGGAATCTACAGTGGCATTTCAAAAACAGCTTGCATATTTAGTACACAGAAGCACAATAGTTCCTTCTAATACTTTCTTGTACTAGACATAGCTAAAATCGTCTAAAGCACCCTTTATTGGAAGCATGATTAGGAATCACTAAATAGTATTATTGACGCAAATATATAAATCATACTCAAGGTGCATCTTGAGTCTTATTATTGCTAAAATGATAAGATGGATTGTATACCTCGTACATTGCTTCCATCAGAATGTTCTCCAATGTTGCCCTCAATCCCCTAGCTCCAGTATTCTTATTTATTGCCTTTCTTGAAATCAATCTCAAGGCAACTTCTGTAAAATGCAGCTTCACCTGTTGTAAAACGAGATTAGGATGACTATGATTTCAAGAAGCTACAGGTTAATACAGTCATTAATCGTGAGCTTATAAAACAATCTAAACCCTGAATATGAATATACAATGACACGATTCAAGCATGCCTTGAGCTTCTTCGTTTAGGAGGGAAAACAAAACTACATCTCCAGAAACAAGTGGAAATTTTTTGTACTGAGGAGAATATCTTACCCCATTCATTTGAAACAATTTTTTGTACTGCTTGCCCAGTGAATTCTTCGGTTCCGTTAGTACCTAACATGATGCACACATACAGATTTTTCATAACTCAAGATATTAGCTATGAACAGAAGGTATAAAAACACTTCAACTTACCAACAATTTCCTGGTAAGCATTATAAGGATAGACTGTAATATTTATTTATTCAGAAAGAGTAAAACAAAACTACTTAAAAATGTTCAAAGGATCACATTTGAAAAATGTCTTAATATCATCCAAGAAAATATAAAAATGGATAAAACTAGGGGTGGGCATGGGACGGGATGGGACGGGATTGAGGTCATACCAGTCCCGTCCCGGCTATTTTAAATGGGACGGGCCTTGGGTATTTTAGATTGAATCCCACTGGGTCCTATCCCGGATGGGACCAGGACGGGAATGGGCCCAATCCCGTTTTCACATTACTTTATTTAATATTTTAAATTTTACGCTTTATCCATAAAATATTTGTATATATCGTACTTAAAACGGAAAAATATTAAAGTTTCCAAATATTCATAACATAGTACAATTAAATTAAAGTTTTTTTAATATATATATATATATAATAAAACAAATCTAAATGAATTTGGTACATTCGTCAATTTTAATGGTTTGAACTACATGGTTTTTTTTTAGAATATATAAACGTAACTATATAATAAATATATAAGTATTTCACTAATACTTAGGGATTTTACTTATATTTATTATTGTAAATTAAGTTTTTTTATTATATACGGGACGGGACGGGCCTGACGGGATAGAGAAGTTAAGGCCCATATCCCGTCCCGGATAGTTTTTGACGGGACGGGTTCGGGACGGGATTTATAATTTTGAATAAAATCCCGCCGGGATCGGGATGGGCCCGGGACGGGACCGGGATTGGCGGGATTTGTGCCCACCCCTAGATAAAACATCTTCACGCAAGAGAATGAGCAAAACTGAGAAAGCATACACCATGTGGTTCACTCAAAACATCTCCACATTCATGCTAGACAGTCTATTAACTCATGGTAAAGGTAGATTACAAAAGATAAAGGAAAAAGAGTAGGTAACCAACCAACCTAATAATGAAGAAAACATCAAACATTTATAGGCTAAAACTAAAAGTACCTCAACAAGCTGATCTTCAGTCAGCGCTGACAGATTGACAAGGACAGGAAACCTTCCAACAAACTCGGGTATTAAACCATAAGCAATAAGATCATTGCTTTCCACCTGATGAGGCAGAACACATACACATATTTATTAATAGAACAGCTTCATCATGAGGCCAGATGTATCATATATAAAAACATACAGTCCATTTACGAGATTCGAAATCTTGAGCCGACTTACATTATCCAATAACGACGATGTAACCACTGAACTGGTGGGACCACTTGCTCTCATGTTTGCACGCACGGGGGCACCAAATCCAATTGAAGAATCATGGCGCCTGCGGCCATCACAATTTATTTCAGTTCAGGAAAGAAAAAAATAACTTGGACTAGCAATGACTGGAACCAAATAAAAAAAAACTGGAAGTCTGGAAGCAAGTTTCACCTTTCCGAGATGGTTTTCTCCAAGTCAATAAACGCGCCTCCGCAAATGAATAGAATATCCTTAGTATCTATCTGCTTTGAAGTACAAACAAAACCAATTGAAAAAGCTTAACAGAACAAAAACTACTTTAAAATTTTGATAAAGAACATTGGAAGTTGGGAAAGCAGTCATTTCATAGGACTCAATGCACATGAATATTAACAGATCTCCGGAAAAAAGAAAAAACACATGAGCATCAGATATCAGAACAGACAATCATACAACTGACAAAACAAAATCAATAATTATCGTTTTTTTATTGTTCAAACCACGGTATTGATCTATTTCTGCTCGCATCTGTTTAATCATATAGCATAACTTTTTTTGTTTATTATTATCTCTACAAGCACAGGCACCCTACATGAATTGTTGACCTGTTTCTTCCTCTACATAAGAAAGATGTTTCTTCACACACATAAAAAACAACATAGATAAAGTTGTCCCAATAATTTGCGGCAAGGACTCTAGACTAGGCCGTCTAAACCCAAATTTTCCCGTCTTGAACCCGTTTTGAACCGTCGTCCAGTGCTCAAAGCCATCTAGGGCAAGTCAGGACGGCTGGTGACCGTCTACCGTCTAGACGTCATTTAGAACACTGGGCAAGGTTCAGATCAGAGTATATCTTAACTTAATTTAGGAGCATGAATGATGACAAGTTCAAACAATGGAAACTGATAAATAATAGAATCATTATTGACACCAAAAGAAGTTACTCTCTAGAATCCACATAAGTGTGAACTTACTGCCGCTATCATTACTGATCTCATGGAAAAGAAAAAACAGAAAAAAGAACATGCAGTTAAAATTCTACTAGTAGTATCGTTAACTCTTGCAGGAAAAGATAATCATGTGCAGAAAATCTAACAGAAAGAACACTGAAACTACCTGGATATTGTCGCCCCTCGGATGCTTTCTAGCTCCCTTTTCAGGAACATTAACAGTCTGGGTAAATAAGAGCAATACATTGATGAAAGAGTTAGTTCACTAACTTTTAGAACAACTAGTAGTTTAAAACTTATCATGACCTTGACCTAAGAAAATGTTTCACAGAGTAGGGAACCATAAATTAGACAGTTTGCACTGAAGTTTCATGATCCTGAACAATTAAGTACTCATCTCAGGTTAGACAGAACGATTAAATCTGTAATTTTTACAAGCTTCTTCCTAGGAGCACAGGGGTCTTCGCAGCTTTCCACTATCATTGGTGTACTAAATTAGATAGCAAAAGTCAGATCTTCCTTCAAAACCGACAGGGGTCTTTGGCTTAAAATGGTCAATATCCTCCTTAAATATCAAGTCAACTTTACATGGTTGCTTTTATGCATTTGCAAAGAGGGCAGGGGTCTTTGCATCTTTCCACAAATATTCTACTCTTGAAAGAATATTCGTCACACTTATAAATAAATCAGTGTTTGGTCAAATTTTCTATACATCACAATGAAAAATTTTGCTATCGTTCAATTTACTTGGCTTATGTCTTGTACTCGGACCTAAAGTCACATTTCACAATTAATTTCTTATATGGAAGTCAATAAGAGAAATCCACAATAACAAAGATGTATGCATATTGAAAAGAAAGATGCACTTACAGTTCCTTCAAGCATTTTTAGTAATGCCTGCTGGACACCCTCTCCGGATACATCTCTGCTGATATTTTGGCTTTCAGCCTGCAACAAGGGGGAAAAAACAGAATAATAAAAGTTACTAATCCAAAATTCCCCTTGGATTGAATAATAGAAGAAACAAAAATAGCAGACCTTTTTGGTGATCTTGTCCACTTCATCAATATACACAATGCCCTGCTGCGCAGCTGCCACATTGTAGTCAGCAGCCTGCAACATTTAAAAGCCATTTTTTACCTTTGCCCAGAATGTTACATGGATGATAATCAGCTCAGTGTTTCTATTCATTAACCAAAACACCCACATGAACTGAAAAGAATATGTTTATGACCTACCACCACCCTAAATATAAATGTATTATCATTTCCACTTAACTTGTATTAAAGTGACAAGCCAGTATCTTTGCTTCCAAAAATGCACATCAATCAGATCAAACCTATCTCAAACAGGTGCAGTGTAGCAGCAAGAAAAGCTTGGTGATGAGGGTTGCGAGGTATTGTAAATAGGCCATCATTTTTCCTCATTAATTTGAAACACAAGCATGAACTAAAAAATGGAACATGTTTATGACGAAAAATATCATTATCCTGCTAGATGTAGATCATTAATAAACTTTCCCTATCCACTTGACAAATTGGTATATTCAATTCCAAAAGAGTATACATCAATCAATAAAAACAAATATCTCTTACAGATTCCGTGTATGACTAAAAAGGCAACTAAGCAACACAAATCATAAACATAAAACTTCTTCAGCACTTGAATCCCAAAAATAAACTAATTTGTTATCAAATACTTGAAACTCAGCCGTTTCATTTCCAGAATGTGGGGAACTGGAAAGTTCTTGGTTTGAGAAGGGTACAGGAAACCATGGTAACCAGTATACAATGCATAACAACTTAAAATTATTTAGATAGAGAAATAAAAAACACATTACCGAAAGAAGCTTGTACAAGATCGACTCCACATCTTCCCCAACATATCCCGCCTGCAAAGATGATAATAAGTGTCAAGTGTCAGCCACCTTTACAATATATCTGCCAAACTCCATCTCACAAGTCTGTTTAGCTTAGATACTATGAAAGTTGTTTTACCACGTCTGGCAATTAATATTACACTAAATGTCAAAACATGTTAATGTATGGTCCAATCATGTTGTTAGTCTTCTAAACAGTATCTTGGTTCGGTTCAGTTTCGGTCCGGTTTCGGGTTCGGTTCGGGTTCGGTTTGGTTCGAAACTTCGAATGCATGGCTGATGGCTCTCTTTTCCAAAGAGACAAGACTGTGACAGAAGTTCTCACCACAAAGCCAAAGAAAGAGTCATGGGAAGTGTGTGTGAGAAAGAGAGGGAGAAAGAGAAGTTTTTGAGCTATTATTATAACCAAGGTTATCACGCAATATATGCATAGCAAAAAGGATAGGCCCTATGAAAATCTTTTCTGGTAGGCTGGTAGCACAATTCCTCTTTTTACTCGTATATGAACATTTCATCACCTTATCTTCCCCATGACTAACAATATGGTGGCCTTGTTCAACCAGTAAATGGAAGAATAACAAAATAAGTGAATATAGGGCTGCATATGGTCACAAAATTCCCAACTTTGTTTCTTTTTATGCAACTGTATTCTTCCCATGGTATTTGTCCTGCTCTTCCAGACTAAGTGTCTGCCTTCTACAAAATGACATGTCCAACATGACTTACATAACAAGACAGGGTGGGGTTAGTACTTGATTTTCAGGTTCAAACTCACCTGTGTGAGTGTTGTTGCATCTGCAATTACAAAAGGAACATTCACAAGCTTTGCCAATGTTTTTGCAAGCAGTGTCTTCCCTGTCCTTGAAAAAGAAGAGAAATGAAATGAGCCAAGTAAATGATATTAAACATTACAGAAAATGGTGATGTACGAAATTCTATGAATATATCTCTTGGGTTTCAAAGACTAGATAAGAATGAATGTGCAACTTAAGAAGATATCTGGACTTCATGTTTATAGAAGGAATTCACAGAGGCAAAAGGAAGAGAGGAATGAAACAATATAATTTACCTGAGCCAGTTGGTCCCATTAGAAGAATGTTACTTTTTTCAAGCTCTACTATCTCATCATCTGTAAAGTCGGCCTTGCCATCCTCAGTATCTCCTGACATCCTATAATTCCAGTAACAAGAAACAAACTTAACTTTTGACAGAAACAGAAAATCTGACAAAATATCCACCAAACAACCATTTAAAGGGGGTGGGTTTTGAATAAGAAAACTAAACCAATAAAGGAAAATGACTAAATGATACAGCCTCAACCACAAAATGGATAGATTATTCTCTTCCACAAAATAGGTGAAGACAACAGCGGGGAAAAAGAACATTATAATGTAATAAAAGAAATAAGCAAGTGTCAAAATTCCCATCCAAAAGAAGAAACACTAATCTTTCAGCAGCAATTTACATCCCCACTTAGCTTGATAAAATTATAATTCACTGGACTTTACCTCTACTCTAATGCTGTAATCACTCGTATGTATGCTTGTTTTGCAAGTAAACCTCGGTTAGTAGTTAACTCATCTTCTTCGTTGTATACTCAATCCGTAGTCCGTACAAATATGACATACTTACAGAGCAGAATAAAAGAATTTTCCAGAGCAAACAACAATATGCAAACAAAACACGACCATTTAGAACCCACACTTTTCATTTTACCTATTTGAAAGAATCCTTCAAATCTTATTTGGCGAGCACAAAAATAAATATAAAAACTTCATCGCACAATTATTCCAGATGAATGATCTATAAAAGTACTAACCTCTGCAAGGATTCACAGAAGATCCTTTTATAGTGATTGTAGACAGCTACAGAAAGCACCTACACAGAGATATATAGTCAATATAATTTTGAACGGAAGTCATAAAAAGGTATCCAATAAAGCAAATACATCTATGGAAGATATGGCATTGCAGCCTAAATGCATACATCTCCAGCATGAAGGAAGTATTTAATATTTCAAAGTTCATGAACTGACACCTTATTCTAAATTTCCACTTCCATAGTGCAAAAAACCAAATCAAATTCGAAGAATTTTAAACCAATCAGTAAAACCAATACGCCGAAGCAAGCTTTACCTTCTTTGCTTTCTCCTGACCAATCACAAACTTATCCAGGCCTTTACAAATTTCTTTAGGAGTAGGAAAACTACTCCCCATATTAGACCCTCCCCAGGAATCGTCCTTGGGATTGGATCCATTGCCACCACTGGAACTCGAATTCGAGCTAAATCCCCCCCCACCACCACCACCACCAGTACGGTCGGAATTCGCCCCAGGCCTAAGTATAACACCATCTCCAGGAGGTTCCCACACCTCAGGGGGATCCCCGTGGCAACTAATAACATCAAATTTCCGGGCTTTCTTGGTCTTGTTCTTATCAAAAACCGGTAAATTGACAGCCTTATCGAGTAATTTACAGCCATGAGACGTGGGTCTTAACAAGGTGAAGTGATAGGGCTTGCTGTGGAAGTAATAGTGATCATGGCATTTGGATTTCTGGGTACTAGTACTATGGTAACCGGCTCGACGACTTGCGTGCATACCATTCATCAAAAAGTGCCTGAACTGAGAGGCCGTTAATATGACAGTTTCTTTAGCCGATTTTGATCTTAGCGCGGCCGTAGCCATGGCTGCCAATCAAGCTTCGAACTCCAAGAGGGAAAAGAGAAAGGTAAACTGAAAATAGAAATAAGGATAAGGAACCCAGAAACAGATGAAAGGCATTTGGTGAAATAAAACAAGGGTGTGGAAGAATTGAATCTGATTAAAAATGGGTAGGTATTGGAATTGGAGGATAGTTACAGTGATATGTGGAATCTTTTTAGAGGGTCAGGGCAAGTCACGGTCAGAGAAAGAGGGATGGAGCCATGGAGGGAGAGGATAGTGGGACACTCGAATTTTCCTGATTCTAAAAGCGAAATTATAAAAGCTCTTGCTTGGGGAGGTGGGGTTCTTTATCCGTTTCATCCACGGATCAATAAAACAACATGAGACACGAATAATAATCAAGCCAATTAAAAGGAAGACTAAGAACGGTCAGTTGGCTGAAGCCAAACCAGACTTAGGTTAAACTGAATTTTGATGCGTCATCAAACAACGATAATTGATATGCATATGGTTTCATTCCTCGAGATGAACTTGGACAGGAATATCGGCTATTGAGATTGAAAGGGACAAGATCGCAAAACACGGCTTCTCTACCACCGAAGTTCATGATGTCCTCTCAGATGATGTTGTTCTCATCCGTAAGGATGTTATATGTTGTTCGGTTTCTAGAAGTTGAATCACCTATTTCGCTTACCTTGTATTAAAAAAATTATATAAAAAATAAAACAATATGAGATAATTATGTATTATGCATTCTTCTTATCTTTTCTCTCTTTTTAAAAAATAAAATAAAAAGAGGTTAGGCTGGTTTATCTCAAAGAGGTAGTCAACCCTAAAACATCCTTGCAGACGAGAAAATGAAGTTCGGAATCATCAGAAAAATTGGGATTGGGGTCGCGATTCCCAAATGAGTCTATTGGTCAGAAACACAATTGATTTCTCTGAAAATGGTTGATATGGATTTTGTCAAAATAACAAAGAGAGAAAGCTTCAATTTCAATCTTTTTTTATCTGCAGTCTAATTGTCTCTTGTAAACCAACCTTAAGAGAGAAAGCTTCAACTTGTATAACCGAGTTGAAATTATTTTTATTTGCATCAAGGATAACAACATCTCCATTGTGATTTGACTTATTTCAAATCACAAAACCAATGGATGTTACATCCGCATCGAGTTTTGATTCGTCAAATTAAGTTTATGAAAATCCGATTTTGGTTTATCCCATTTAATATTGTGGTTTTTCCTTTTTATAGTATTTGTGTTTTTTTTTTGTTTTATTATCATAATCCTCTTCGTCAATGCTTTTAGTATTCCAATTGTGGATTTGGTTTTTAATGAATGCAACTATCTTATTGTCCGGGCCAAATAATTCATTGTTAAAGATAATTTTGTTCCTAAAAAACCAGATGCTCCACCATATAGTTGCGAGACATGCGAATTTGTTTGTTCCAATTTTTTTATCCACATCATCAAGCGCTTCCATAGAGTCCTCGGGATCGAGATCATCTATAACTATTTTCAAATCCAGCTTGTTCAAAAATACCGTAATGAAAGGAAGATAGGAGTTTGTCGAACCCGACCCGACATCTTTTATTTCGAGTTGCTCTATCCCCTGCTTCAAGGTCTCGTTCGTGTATGCGCGCGAGCAAGTGTAGAATCTCTTACCTGCCTGACCTGCTTCTCTGCGTCCGAAGCTATTGAATCTGCTTATGTCATGGGAAACGAAGTCATAGGCGCGTAGGTTCAAAGCCAGACCGACTACCCCAAGAGCACTCATCCATAAACCGGTTACTGGTACAAATAACATAAAGATCTATGCTGCTAGGTGAGATAGATTGGAACCCACTTTTACACTCTTTTTTTTAGTAGTCTTTCTTTGAAGAACTACCTACCGGAGGGCTTTACTTACACCGCGGAGTGATTGCTTTCTTTTTCTATTGATTCTAGTCTAACTTCTTGAACAACCGAGATATTGATAGTAGTTTCTTCTCTTAGCAAGGGCTATGAGAATGTTCCCTTCACTTTATACTTCGTATATTAATCCCTCTACCACCCGCGTCCAACTGGCTCACTCGCCCCTAGTCAGCTAGTGGTCCGCTTTCTTCGGAGCCCTTTCTTTCCTCGTCCCCCCGCCCCGGCATAGCGCTTCGCTTTCAGTTCTTTGGAAAAGTCAACGGACTTCTTTCCAGCAAGTGATTGAGTTCAGTAGTTCCTCATATAAAATTATTGACTCTAGAGATATAGTAATATGGAGAAGACAAAATTGTTTCAAGCACCGACAGAACCGGAAGCATAAGAGGGGACTCTATCTTTAGGAACTTGGAACAACCCAGGGGTGAGGCAGGAGCATCCAGCTCCCCAGGGCGAGAGGTTGTTCTGCACGGGACACCTATTCAAGAGAGATACGTGGGGCGCCCTAAGATCAAATATTTCGAGCCGGCTTCCGTAGAAAATTCAGGCTTTCTTTTTGATGTTGCGATCACATAAAAACATAAACTTTGAGGCTCCCTAGTACGAGAGGACTGGGTTGGGCCAACCTATGGTGTACCGGTTGTTATGCCAATAGCAGCGCCGGGCAGCTAAGTTGGTATGGAATTAAAAATTGCAACGAATATCTATTTTTTGGATCCTCATTTTTATATTCTGGATTTCGTTTTGGTTTCTTCTAATGGAGGGCGGTCTGCCTGGTGGGGGAGAACCTATTCTTTTCCTTGGCGCAGCTGGGCCATCCTGGACCTGAACCAGAGACCTCGCCCGTGAAGTAAATCACCACACCTACGGTCCAACCAATTTGGAGAGAATCTAGGTAGGGTAGAGCTCGGCAGAGGGTTCGAGAATAGGGTAAGGTCCTGTCCTTAAGATAAGAAAAGAGTTCCAAACCTTTATGCTTTGTACAATTGCTGCGTAAAAGTTCTCGAGGGTATTCTATTCAGATCTTTACCGCTAGAGAAAGAAGATAATAAAGGGAATGAAAAGTGTCTTCCGAGACTGCGAAGTGATACAAGCAGTCGGGGCATAAGTGTTGTTCCGTTATGATCCGCCCCTCCTAAGCACCAGTCAAATTGCGTGGTTGAATCACTAAGCTTTGGTAGTGTTGGAGTATTCCTATACGGTGGTCAAAGAAAAGCCTATTGACTCTGGAACTTGAAGCTTTTCAGAATGGCACGTTTGTTCAGGACCACAGGATAGGCTAGGGCCCCGTTGAATTATACCTAGTAAATCCCGCCACAAAGTTTGTTTTCTCGAACACATACATGCCTTCGCTTTGTAGGATTTCATGCGCTTTTTTATTTTGGATTCTTATTTTGTTAAGTTCATTCAAGATTGTTTTATCGAATTTACTAATGATTTGTTTAGTGAAAGGGCATTTGATGATGATCAGGTGGGATAAGTCCTCCAAGTGATGGTTGTAGAGTTCACAGTGTCTTGTGACGACAATCCTTTTTTTGTCAAGTTTTGCCTTTGTTGGAATTCCGTTTACAAACATTTTCTAAATGAATTTTATTTATTTATTTTGGGTTGGGTATCAAATTTCCAAATCCATTCACAAGAATTATTTGGTTAGGGACTAGATTCATCTTCAATCATTTCGGAAGCAGATTTAGTAAAGAACCAACATTTTTTACTACATCTCCAATATACCCTGTCTTGTAGATCATTTTGGAAATGATTGTTTCTTTTATTTTTTCTCTAATTTATGGATTGATGATATTTTGTAACTCGTTGTTGGTTTTGTTGGTATCTCAACTTTTTGAGTTGTTAATAAGGTGACTAACTTTGATAGTTGTGTTGATTTGACTGCTTTTTTGACCATTTTTATGAGTGGTGTCGTTGTTGCCCAATTATCATGCTAGAAATTGATGGTATATCTATTTCCGACCTGTCATATAATACCTTTTTTAATTCAGTTTTAAGTTTCATAAGGTTGATCTATTTCCACGATATTGATTCTTTCTTTTGGTAGTGGAGAATATCATGGTCTTTCAAGTATTTTTCAGTTATGATTTTAACTCATATGTTGTTTGAATCTGCCAGAATTTTTCATAAGAGTTTCATTTGTAGCGTATTATTTGTGATTATAGACTTTCTTAGTCCCAAACCGCCATTCTATTTTGATTTACATATAGAATCCCAACTTATGATAGGTCTATGTTGGTCTTATTTGATCCAAAAGAACGTTATTTACCAGTTAGTGGTATTATTGGACTGATCTTTTGGTGAGAAATGTTCTTCATTTTAGGTCGGCGATGTCATTCTTCTTCGATCTCTAGTTCTGCCACTACAAACGAAAGAGAACAGGCCAGCCGGGCCGTGAGCGTGGTGGGAACGGGATTCCAAAAAAGCCAGCCCAGGCCAGGGGTCAGCATAGAATGAAGGGTACTTTGTATGTTTTATCTAGTTCGTCCAAATTATGGTTTAATAGCATAAAACTTAGCATAACAAGGTCGGTGTAGCAGCCAAGTTATGTTTTATGAGAGTAGCCTCCCTTCTTGTGATAAAGAGTTTGCTTTGCATTTTATAAGTTGTTTTCATTTAAGGTTAATTTCACCAAAGGTCTCTTTTGTCACTCTTCCATTTATAATTGGGCATCCAAAATATTTGTCGAGGTTTATGGTGTGGCACATGACCAAAACATTTTTTTAGTTGGGTAATTGTACTCTCACTTGTATTCCTAGTAGTTTGGAAAGCCGATTTATAAAAGTTGATTATTTTGTCCCGATATAGAGCAATACATTTCCAAGATTTGCTTTGTTCTTTGGCTATAAGCCATATTTGTCATTGCAAAAATGATCATATCATCAGCGAAGGATAAGAACGGGATAGACGACGCTTGTCTACATATGGAGAAACCGATATGGTTATCGTAATTATTACAATTATCTTATAGCATTTGTGCTAGAATTTCTGCTCCTAGAATGAATAGATAAGGGGATAATGATCTCCTTGTCTAAATCCTTTTTCAGGGAATAACTGATCAGTTGGTCCATTGTTAACGAGGATATAGAAAGAAACCGTAGAGATACACTCCTTGATTCATCCGATGAATTTATCATTGAACCCAACTTTTTTGAGAATGCATAAGATGAATTCCCAATTGACTTGGTCATATGCTTTTTCTATATCTAGTTTAATGGCAACCCGCCCTTCTTTGCTCTTTTTGGATCGAAAAGAGTGGAAGATTTCGTGTGCAACGAGGATATTGTCATCAATAGATCTATTAGCCACAAAGGCTCCTTGTAGGGGATGGATGAGTCTAGACATGATGGATTCCATTCTCTTCGTGATTCTTTTAGCAATAATTTTGTAAATTGTATAGCAGTAACTTATTGGTTTAAAGTGGTTAATTGTTGAGGGGTCATCCGTTTTAGGGATCATGGTTATAAAAGTATGGTTAATTTGTTCAAGCATTTTCCCGCGTATGAAAAATTGCTTTTGTGACGTCCGTTCCCACTATATGCGATTATTTTTAATAAAAATCAACAAGCATATCATTGGGTCCTGGTGATTTATCACATCCAATGTTGAAAATGACATTTCTTATTTCTTCGTTAGAAGGGGGGTTTGTTAGGCACAAATATCCTTTGGGCTGACTTTGGTTTTGATGAGTTGGATTTTCTCGTCAAGGAGAGATTGGTTTATTTGGGTTTTGGCGAATTTACATTGGAATTCCTATTCAACTTCTAGTCGAATTTCGGATTTAAATGTTAGGATTATTCCCATGTGGTTGTGAGATCCTTTAGTTGTTTTCAGTTTCTTCCAGTAGCAATACGGTGGAAATATTTGAAATTTGTATCCATATTTATTAGGTGCATATTCTTTGATCTTTGTCTCCAATATATTTGGTGGAAAGAGAGAAGTCCGTTTTGTTTAGTTAGGAGATTTCATTGGAAAGAAAGAAGGCATAGATTATTTAAAACATACACACTCTACTCATCATGACACATGTGCAAAAAAGTTTCATGATTTTTGGAGCAAAGTATACAACGTTTTTGTAGTTTTACAATTTTCGAAAAATTGTGTACAATATCCTTTGTACTTTTACAAAAAATGGAAAGATTTAAATAATTTTTTTAATGGACACACTTTGTTTATCATGAAACCTGTGGGAAAAAAAAGTTTCATGATTTTTGGAGTAAAGGATACGACGTTTTTCGAGTGTTGTCGATTTTTGAAGAATTTCGTGTACTACACCCTTTGAACTTTTATAAAAAAAACTGAAAGTTTTAATTAATTGAATTATTTTAAACGGACACACTCTATTCATCATAACCCTTGTGAAATTTTTTTCCTGATTTTGGAGCAATGGATACAACATTTTTTAAGTTTTATCGATTTTTGAATATTTTCGTGTACTATTATACTCTTTGAACTTTTTCAAAAATGAAAATTTTAAATAATTGATTTTTTAAAATGGACACACTCTATAAATCATGACACTTGTGCAAAAAAAGTTTCAAGATTTTTGGAGCAAATAATACAACCTTTTTGGAATTTTATCGTATTTTGAAGAACTTTGTGCACCCTTTAAACTTTTTATAAAAAATGGAAAGTTGAAAAAAAAATTCTTTTTAATGGAAGCACTCTATTCATCATAACACTTGTGCAAAAAAAAAAGTTTCAAGGTTTTTGTAGCATGGGATGCGACGTTTTTTGAGTTTTATCGATTTTTGAAGAATTTCATGTAATATACCCTTTGAAGTTCGAACTTTTACAAAAAAATTTTTAGCAAGTTTTAAACATTTGATTTTTTGAACCTACACACTCTATAGATCATGATACTTAAGAAAAATAATGTTCAGAACTATTGGAGCAAGGGATGCGACGTTTTTGTAGTTTTATCGATTTTTAAATAATTTCGTGTACTACACTTTGTACTTTATCAAAGAAGACAAGTTTTAAATAGTTGAAAATTTTTGGAGGGAGACAATTTATTCATCACGACACTTGTGTAAAAAAGTTTCATGATTTTTGGAGCAAAGATATGATACACTGTTTTTGGAGTTTTATTTCGTAGAATTTCGTTTACTATACCCTTTGAACTTTTTCAAAAAACGGAAAGTTTTAAACAAATGAATTTTTATAAACGGACACACTCCATTCATCTTAACACTTATGCAAAAAAAGTTTCACGGTTTTTGGAGCAAGGGATACGACTTTTTTGGAGTTTTATCGATTTTCGAAAAATTTCGTGTATAAACCTTTGAACTTTTTAAAAAAACAGTAAGTTTTAAATAATTGAGTTTTTTTTAACATACATACTCTATAAATCATGACACTTGTGCAAAAAAATTCATGGTTTTTGGAGCAAAGGATACGACATTTTTAGAGTTTTATCGATATTCGAAGAAGTTCGTGTACTATACCATTGAACTTTTACAAAAAACGTAAAATTTTAAATAATTGATTTTTTTGAACAAACACGGTCTATATATCATAAAACTTGTATAAAAAATTTTTCAAGGTTTTGGAACGGGGAATAAGGCGTTTTACCAATTTTGTTATTTTCGTAAAATTTTGTGTACTATAACTCTTTAAACATTTTCAATAAAAAAGAAGAATACTTTGAGTTGGCTTGACCAGCGCCTTGACAAGGCTCTTGCACCCAGGCCGGTGCAGAAGAAAGAGGAGAAAGTAAAGAAAGGTCTTCTTAAGAGCTGAGGAGTTTGGCATCTAAGTGAATTGAAAGATGACAAGTTTCAAATAATTGATTTTTTAACGTACATCCTGTATGCATCATAAAACTTGTAAAAAAAAAAATTTCAATGTTTTTAGAGTTGGAGAATAGGTGTTTTTACTAATTTTTGTGATATATTTGCCAAATTTAATATACTAAAATACCTGTAAAAAAATTTTTTAAAAAAGTTTTAAATAATTGATTTTTTGAACGGAAAATCTCTATGCATCATAAAATTTGTATATAAAAAAAAAGTTTTGAAATTTGTGCGGGAATAAGGTGTTTTACTAGTTTTACATATCCTCGCAACATGTTGAAAAGAAGTTTTACGATATTTAAAGCAATATATTAGGATGGTTGTATGAGTATGCCCTTATTTTGGGGAATCGGATACCATTTAAAGAAAACTCATTGCATGTGAATACCAAATGTTGATGGGCAACTTCAATTTTGCAAAGAAAAAACACTTGTTGCAGCTAAACTTGCAAACAGAAACAACACTTCTGATCTAGTATTAGGATATGCTATCACAAGCAAGGTCCTGTAAACATAGAATCAATAGTTGTGATTACACTATTTACTCTTTCTGATTTGTGCTCCAAACAAATGTAGGAGTATCCAACATATGACCTGCAAGTGTCCTGTAAACATAGAGGCTCTCTAGCCTCTTGCAATGTTCAATAATTGCACTAAAGCCATTGTCTAGTGGCTGGTGGGTTAGGTAGTCAGGAAGTTGGGGCTCAACGATAACTAACCGAAAGTCAATTAAGGTTTGGCTTGTGCTTAGCAACTGTAAGCAAAGCTATGTCAACAAATGAATGGTTAGAGTGATGATCCCAAGTTGTCAATAATGTTTCTTGTATGGTATTTATTTTAATGTCTGGTTTCAAGCGGACAGAAATATGTTCAAAGGGTTTGATGCTCCTATGATACATTTGAGGTAGTTGTACAGATAATGGTTATTACAATGCTACACAGACAGATAGGAAACCAAGTTTAGGTGACAGCATCACCATTAACAAAAATTATCAAAACACCAATATAAGATCCAAACTACTAGAATAACCAGCAAAATTGATCCTTGATGATGTGAATGTAGCAATGAAGCTTTAGGTAATGCTGCATTTTTCTCCATCCTGCTTACTCTTAGAGAAAAGTCTTTGTCTCATGACCAGTTTGACACTGACAACCAATATTTGAACTTTATACTTATTGCTTCATAGTTCATACACCACAACAAACCATAAGTTAAAATCCTTTTTTTTTTTTCTTTTTGTATTTGTTTTTTCTAATTTTTTTTGGGTGAATGATTGCAGTTTACAAGACATGAGAAAATAAACAAAGGAACCAGAAATCGTTGTGTACTATTACTTTACAAATCTACAGCATGTACAATTTGCAATGCAGCAAGTGAAACCAGCAGCCACGGGGACGAAATAATGCACACGATGTTCCTCCTTCATGAGTTAATAGAAACACAAATAAATATTAGTAGACCACAATGTCCAAGAATTTAACAGCCTTCTTTTCTGTCAGTTTCATATCGAATTGCCATCACAGTTAAAACGAACATAGGGTAGGAGGTAGTAGAATTCACCCTGAAAAAGCAAAAACCCGCAAAGGGTTGTATTAGCATCAATTGATAGAATATCAAATATTGAACTATTGCACGTCAATGTGAGCTAGTGATCTGTGATCAGTGATCTACACGACTAACCTGGACAACAAGGTTCATGCTAAAATCCAATATAAGTGACTTGTTTAGAGTAATTCAAAGAACAAGTTATGCAAGTATATGCTATATCAAGACTCATGATGACAAGGGTTATGCACATAATTAAGTTGAATTCCTACCTTCTTCAGAAAAGGCAAACACTCCAAGCAACTCGTCATTTCCCATGTCTTCCTCAGATTCCTCCTTGGCACGGGGACTATTATTGCTATCCACATCAGTGACCCCTTCCCCCATGTCAGCGCTTTCAACAGGTGATGCTTTACAATACTCTTCTTGGAAAAGTTGTCCAAAATCTATCTGTTCCTGATAAGATTCCTCAATGGAGCCGCCATCAACAAGGTTCATGCTAAAATCAGAACGGTTGGAGCTAATCTGTGATGTTTCACTGCTTCCAACACTATTTGATGACTGGGCTTCGTTGGGAACAGGAATTTCAGCTGTACCTATCTTATGTGCAAAAGAGGAAGAATTGTTTACAAGACAACTGTTTTGAGGAGGCGATATATCCATTGCAGAATTGTTAGTTGTAGCTGTACTTTTGTAGCTTTCAGGTACCCCTTGGGTGGGTGATGTAGAAACTGAAAACGAAGAACTTCTCTTCATATTCTTCTCCATCTGCGTAAGCGGAGCTGGTGAATTAGGCTTGAACCTGTATGGCTGACTTGAATCAAGAAATGGTCCAGAGGTTGGACGAGACCCTGATTGCATTATAAAGAGCATTAGATACATAAGCTTGTCACAAGATTGATTTCTACTCATTATTCTCTTACCGTCTTCTGATCTCTCAACAGCTTTAGGATAGACTGGCTTCTCAGTGTAGAAAATAGCATCTGGAACATACTTCTCTTCAATCAAATGATTGTCTGGTGCATTCTGAAATCCATATCCTCTGAAAAAAAGAAGAAATACACCCTACTAATGATAGAGGTACTAGCGAAAATGTCACAGCATAAAAGGGATAAAGTCTAGTGAGATCTCCACATCTCATTCAAAACTAACATAAAACAATATTCCAAATCAAGAAATGAGAAAGAATGATATATGCCACTAACCGGGCAGTCAGAATTTTTTATAATCCAGAATGATATAATATAAACATCAAGAGTCAAGAAGCAAAGCAGAATACTAAACCTGTCGCTCCAGTCAAATTGAACATCCTTAGAGTGACTGAAAACAGGCAACAAATCCTTCCACCTTATTTCAACCTCGTGATCAAGAAATGTCTCAATTTCAGTTTCACCACCAGGCGAGTCCACATCTCGTCCCTCAAGACTCACGGTGTAGAAATATAGCTACAAAATATGCAAAAACATAATCAGCATAAGAAGAACACTTCACAAAACAATCACATTACCTGCATTTTAGGTTACCTTTGATCTCTGCCAGATCGGAACCCTTCCGTAGTTCATTTGGACCTCTGCATTGGAGAGGTACAAGTGAGAATGTTCCTGGAGTTTCACTGGGCCCCTCCCGGTATCATTATCTTCCGAGTCAGAACTATCTACACCCATCACAGAAGCATTTTTCCGCCCGAAAGTTATACCGGTTATACATTCCTCTCTCTCAGGCCAATCTTCCCTTCGACAAACATCCCACCACTGAACAGGATCAGACCTCACCCTTAGTTCATCCTCTTGCATGTGAACCATGGAGCCCGAACTAGTTTTCAGTGCTGTTTCATTTCTTTCTGCTCCTAATGAAGGGACCATCTCATATTGAATAAGATGTCCTGAAGGAGCATACACAAGAAGGTGCTCTAAAGCATTGAGCTTTAAGCCATTACGGTCCAAACCAGAAGATACAGAGCGGTGGAAAACAGCAGAGACAGCACTAGATGTCATAGAAGTTGTCCCTGCTGCAGTTGATGCAACATTACTAACATTGGTGAGCCACCCGGAATTTCCTGTTCTTATTCTACTAACCACAGAAGTAGTAACAGGAGCCGGTGGAGGTGCAGAAAAGGAATGTCGGCTATTGGTATATGATGATACATGCCACCATGGTAAAGATAACATGGGCGCAAGGGTAGGCCCATCAGCATGAAAATTTTGAGCAAGGCCAGATTCCCCACCAAAAGGGGATATGACATATATATGACAAGTACCTTTGGATGAAACTACAGCCACCCATTGGCTATAGTTACTAAAACATATATCTTGAATAACCTGCACCAAAGAAAGTCCATTTTATGGATATTTCACATCTTTAGCAGTAAATATTCTCTGAACGAAAGAAAATGAACAGAAATTAGAAAGTGAACTGGATAGTTCAGAGCATACAGCTGAGGTTATGCCACGATGAAGTTTGTACATATGCACGTGAGAAGAAGTCCAATTGCGGCTTTGACCGTCGGATCCATTTTGCGAGCAAGAAGGCATAATCCGGAAAATGTTTATATTGTTTCCATGAATAGAAGCAGTTACCAACAGTGTTCCACTTGGATCAAAACAGAGAGCAGAAATAGGGCTCGAATGTGCCCTAAATTGTGAAACAATGACTTTGGAAACAAAATCTTTCACAACAACCTGCAAAATAAAATAAAAATACACAAGAAAGGATGGTTAAAATGCATGACAATCATGTTGGCAGACTACTTATTTATACTATGTAGCTATCTCCAGACCATTAATTATGTACCGAAAGGCTTCATCTTTTTCAGACTGAAATAGACTAAAAAGAGATACAATCAAGCATATGCGCTGATTTTTCCAAGAAAAAGATGTGTGGTGGTAGAAAAAATAACACAATCCAGAGAGATTAAAGACTCAAAAGAAAATGACTTCTCATATTATAAGAAACTAACCACTCCCGCATTATCCATCTCACTTGGATGTGCTGATCTACCAACTTTCCAGCCAGTGTTAGAAGACAGAGGAGAACTAGGAGCGTCTGGAAGAAGCTCCTGACAGTATTTGGATAGTGTCTTGTATCCCATGTCCCCAAGGCTAATCAGCCCAGCTGCTAGCTGCTTGCTAGACTCCATTGCATACTTTGCAACCAAATTACCATTGCCTGGAGATGATGAAGGACTTACACCTGGAGAAGGTGTTAGAGTTTGAGGACTTAGGCGTCCGGTATTTGTTGACAGTGGATTGTTGGGTGTATAAGCTAACCACCTAGGACCCACATCCATTGGGCCATAGCCAATATTGATTCCATGGATTCCCTGACCTCCTGGTTTAGGGACAGGATAAGTCAAAACACTGAACTTCTTCTCAAGAGTAAGAGCATCAAAACAGTATATCTGCAAAAACAACCAAAGCAAGTCAAACAAAATACATATAACAATTAAGAAGCACCTAACAGAGAACTAATGGATGGAAGAGGGAGGGGGGAAACTCCTTGGATGAGTTAGAACCTCAAAGCAGAATATGTTCTCTTACTTTTTCTTAGTTAAGTTGTACCGATTGATGTATTATAATTCTTTCTAATATGAGTGCAGATTGTTTCATACTGTTATGATCAAGTATAACATAAGGAAGGAACAAGTAAACTAATCATATATCCAGCAAAGCATGAACCTAAGATGAAACATTGTATGATGAGTATCAAATAGAAATTTAAAACTACCTGTGAAGCAAGCCCGACAGCAATGATACGAGGACTGCATCTAACCATATATACTGCTGAGCGAAATCTAAGAATGTGGACATAATTGTGAGACCGCAGTGAATAAAAACGGACATTAGAACTGGAGCGCATTTGACCTTCTGCAAAGCCATCTCCACTCACCATGGGATCTGAGCCTTTTGCTTCATCACCTGCCACTATCAATATCAAGGGATGTGATGCTCTATACCCTTCATTATCCTCAGTCTTCACAGGGATAGGTTGTATTTGCATAAAAGTGCATGGATCATCTCTCCTTGAGGCCAATTCAGTTACATTGGCAGCATCTTCAACATCAAGTACTTGAAAACCATTTATGTAACCAAGTAGGAGAATATTCCGGAATGAAGATGGCCCAATCTCAAGTCTGTCAAAGCAAGCCCAGAGAACCTGTCTCACAAAATCCAGGACTCGTTCAGTTGATCTCAATGAATACACTTTTAACAGATAAATAAAAACTCAATATAGTGAACACTGGGCGCTATGTCAAATTTTGTCAAAAAAGGAGGAAATAGTGTCAACTAGTGCAGAATGACTAAGAAGCTATGTCATAAAATCTCAATATCTTATTGATCAGTAACAGTATATCAGCCAGCTGCCCCCAAGGAGCAACCCATTGATCAAAAACAGTATCTAAACTTTTGTTGCATTTCAAATTCTCATCGGCGGAAATGGAGAAGTCAAACTGCGTCAAACTTCAAGTTTTAGCAGCAAATCTTCATAACTTTCTATGATAGTTGAACTATCCCCACGTGAAATAAATCAAGCTCTTCCTTTCTTATGTTGCCAAACAAAGAGTGTGATAGTACCTCCCCAGTCTAAATAAGCAATTCCTTGGACAAGTCTAGCAAGTAGCAACTATCTTATGCGATACTTTTACAGATAGAGATAGGGTCCAATATCAGTAAGCAGAATTTACAAAGGTGAAAATGGATACCAGCGTTGGTGGCTCTACATACCTAATTTTCATCTTCTGGATCCATTTCTCACTAATTAGTCGGATTTAGATACGATTAAAACCGGAGATGGAACTTTCAAGCACATCATCGTTAAATTGAGGAAAATCAAGTCAAATCGAACCCCAATCACCACCAATCACATCGAAAGGAACTCACAAAATTCGAGCAGGTGCATAAATCATTTTATCTACTTTATTTTAAATAAAAAATAACCAACACAATTGGTGATCCGTAGGCGATGGAGTTGGGTTGAGAGAGAACCTGATCTTTGCGGTCATCTGAGTCGGCGGAAATAGAAGCAGCAGCAGAGCGAACACCAGAAGAGACGGTTTTGATACAAGAGGATATGAACTTGACTGAGCTAGGAAGGAAGCCATTGGCAGCCGAAGAGGTTGAGCTTGTGGTGGTGGTCTTCGGAGCCTTAGATTGGTGTCGTTTCATAATCCAACTGAAACCAGCATAACTTTGTGGTTTTCTCCTCCCTTTCTCTCTCTCCACCGACAACCGGATACTAGCCGGAGAATGGAGGTTTCCAGATAAGTTTGAGGCTGACGGAATCTCAAAGACGGTGGGATGAAGAATTCATCATCGGCGACGGGAGTAGGTAGTTGGAGTTTGAAGATGATTTGAAATTGACCTCAATCAATCTATACGGTTCGTTCCTCTTGTTTTGGTTTTCTTGCTTTACGTCAAGCCCCTCTTTCTCGATCCTCTGGAAGGGTATTTCTGTAAATAACTATGATATAAGCAAGAATTGTGAGTCATTATAATTGCCGCCAGTTTAATCCTAACTTTTAAAATACCTAACTTAATAAATTTGTGATTGACATTATCATCAGTCCTGTTTTTCAATCTTACGTACTCATTGGTTCACGTTACTTGTTTCTAAAATATTTCAACAAAATTATTTTTTCCCTTGGACGAAAGCATTTATCAAATTATTTATACGAATATTCTTTCCCGACCTTGAATAATGTGTAATTAATTATTTTTCCAATTTATTTATTTATACTTTTTATAAACAATGTGTTGCTTTTTGTGATTATCCCTAGTCCCTACCCTGTTTTGTTACTTTCACGAGTTAAGTTAAAAATAATGGTTGGTCTAATTTATAATTTGTTATCACAAAGGGAGAATTATAAATTTATAATACAATACTCTTGATAGTTAGAATTAAATTCGTTTGGAAACATTTATAGTCTAGAATTCACATTTTCTGTTGATCTTGATAAATTATCATACAAATTAAAAATTATTTAGTATATTGCAACACTAAATATGGTTGAAAATATAATAACATCTTCGTCCCTTGTACTCATTTTGAGTTTTTTAAATTACTTTTATTCATCATTTTGTGTCACATAAGCATAAGAACTAATTTTTCTCCAATTCAAAAACTCATTTCAATATTTTTATATATTTCTTAACTAGTATTATTTTTTTTTAATTGATCATCCAAGAATGCCCACAACAACAACAAAACCAAAAGAAAAAAAATTGATTGGATATAAGAAAGATACTCGTCAAATATAAGTTCTCAATAGAAAAACTTTTTTCACTGATTTTGATTCTTTTAATTTTCACACTTTTTTTAATTTTAACTTGAAAAATAAGTTAAGATACTCCCAATATTATACGAACTTTGGTACGTATTTTTCATGTAACAAAGGGTATAATATAACCGTCATCTCATTTTATCATTATTTTTAAAAATAAATATATTTTAGTGGCTTTTTGAGTTTTTAAAAAGTATTTTATGTTTGAATGGAGTTTTTAAAGTATTGGTTCACTGTTATGCGCATTAAAAAATTTATATATATATATATATATATATATATATAACTAATCCTACTCGGATCGATATCCATCTGGCTAAAAATATTCGATATTCAGATATTTTTAATTCGGATCCGTCTTTTATAAAATTATTAGATATCTGAGATTTTGGAGGATAATATCTATATTTAATTTACTATTATTCATCAAAGTACAATAATACTTACATAATAAAGCTTCCTTTCACCTAACCGGTGTATATAAAGTCTTAATTCACCGCCGCTTCAAAGAAAAAAAGTCATCTTACTAATCAACAAAGAGCTGTGGATAGCCTTTGAAGAATCATCTAAGTATGAGGATAGTAATGGAATAAACCCGAAATTTAGGGCCCATTTGACACTAGAAAAAAGGAATACATGATTAGTTGCAAAAGAGTAAAAACACATAGGGGATTATAATGTAATTTAAAAAAGATACAATAGGTTACGTCACGCAAGGGAATGAGAATATCTTAAACAAAGATGCTGAAGCAATCGGCGGATAAAGAAATTTACGTTATTCGAGTTTGTGACTTTTGTGCTGCCGTGTTTCCCATGGCCCTGCTAGTCAATTAATTTTATGCCGTATTTTTGTGTTATGGGAATGGGCCGGATATTTTGGGCCATGAAAGACTACACCAGGCCCATAATCCCTCGCAACTCTCAAAACACTTGCCTATCGCCATTGGAGTCCATGGATTTCTCATAGTCGTATCATGTGATTCATGTTACGGACGTATGGTCGTCATGCTCCGTATGTTTAGCACAAGTGATCAAACTATGTTCGATGAGTTCAATTTCTAAAGTTCAACACACCGCCGGTCTGCCGGTGCACCTTCAATGGCGAATTCATTGGGAAATCTCGCCATGGAAACGGCGGATTTTCATGGAAATCGAGATTTTTCAGCGGACATTAATTGATACGAAGCTCGAAATTTTCGTCCTATGACTTGGACGAAACTTGATCGGCGATGAAACGAGAAGAGGAGAAAATGATAACGGTCGAGACCGAGTGATGTTCGTTTTAGGTGTATATTTGATCTGGATACATTGCTTACATGCCTTTGATGTTTGCTCAATCCGTTAGCACTTCGAACTTGATCGGCCACTTTTTTTGTGAAGCATATTGTTAATCTGTCTTTGTTAAAGTATTTGAGAAAGAATCCCTAGCGATTATGACAGACTGAATATTATTCCAAATGACGAGTATACGATGATTCCTGATAATGGGTAACCATAAAGAAAAATAGATTACCACTAATTATTCAAAGAACTGGTAAACAATGTGAAACTCATGATTAGTCACTATTTCGAAGGCTTACTCTAGTCAACCGAACAAATTTGTAGCAGTTCGTAGAAAGTCATGGCGGAAAATCAGAACCTAGGAGAACAGATTACAAGGCATCTACTTGCTAGAGAGATTCAACATACAGACGAAGTAAGGATCGAGGATCATTTGGTTGATGGTGGGGAAGGAACGTCCGAAAGTCGTGTTTCATCTGTCACTGGCGTACTTCTCTCTCTTCAGCTGCTTTATTGCCGTGTGTGGCTCCTTCAATTATGGCTTGGTTGTAAGTTTTTGAGTTTGATTTGCTTAACATTTTGTACAGATTGGTGTATAGCTAAATTGGATTGTCCATCTCCATTGTTGATTTGACAGTTGACTTAATCCAGAGTAGTGTGTTTTGTGATTTGCTTTACATTTTAACCGTTATTTCAGTTTGGTGGCAAAATGACAATTTGGCCATTGCCTTAATCTAAAGTAATGTGTTTTGATCAGCTTTACATTTTTATCCTCATGTTCAGTTTGTTGGGAATCTGACAGTTGACTTAATCCAAGTAGCATGTTTCTGCATTATAAATTAGAGGCTGAACCTTTTTCTGAGTACCACTGAGCCTGGTCATTATTTGTTATCGTGATCATACTAAGTAAGGATGGTAGAGGAAGTCCTATGTTTCATATATGGCGTAGTCTTGTGTCTTGAGCTACAAATTATTTGTTATCGTGATCATACTAAGTAAGGATGGTAGAGGAAGTCCTATGTTTCATATATGGCGTAGTCTTGTGTCTTGAGCTACAAATTGTTGACAAAGATGAGTTCTGGTAGGAGAAAGATATAATGTGGTTTTGTTAATGAATTTTGTAGGTTGGCTATTCCTCACCTGTGGAATCTGAGATCCTTGATGATCTTGGCCTTTCAACAACAGAGGTAAACAAAACATTTTTTCCTTTCAATTTTTGCTGAATTCTCCTGAGAAATTTAGTTACACCCAAATGCTAGTCAAAACACCACCTGGGAGAGTTTTGTTAAATTCTCCTTTAAAAGGATAAATACAAGCATCCTTGTAGGCTTAAGAAGAATCATATTCATGCTCAGCAGCAAAAGTTAAGACATGATCCGTGTGGTAGTCATTGCTTCACTAATTTTCTTTTGTCTTTGTTAAACTAAAAGGTCTAAAGAGCATCTCCATCCAAGACACTAGGGTATCCCCAGTCCATATATTTGGTTGTTTCTTGAGTTTTTAATAATATAAAAGAAAAGGGTATTTTCTTTAAAGAACCGATACATTTAGCAGGAATTTTGTCAGGGAAAATCTCTTCTTCAAGATACTTTTACTCACAAATCTCCCTATTTTCGCTTGGTTCTCCAACTTAATTAATTATTTCCTTTTATTTTGTTCTAAGAATTTCTAATCTGAAATTACAATTGTTGAGATGGACATACTCTAAGTGTTTCTTAATCATGTAAAAAAAAGAAAAACAGGAAATATATGCTTGAATCTTACCCTAAGCAGAAGACCTTGATCACTACTGAGGAACTGAATGTGCTCAGCCTTCTTTTTGTTAATTTTTAATTCCTAAAAGTTGTCTCCATATGGACTTTTTAAAAATTATATGAATGTGATCCAAGTCCTACTGATTGTTTCCTCCTCTTCTGCAGTATTCACTTTTTGGATCAATTTTGACAATTGGAGGGGCTTTAGGTGCCATAGCATGTGGGGAGATGAGTGATTACCTTGGCCGAAGAGGGGTAGGATTTTCTTTCTACCTTCGTGTATCTGTAATGGACAAGATATAATCTTCAACCCAATACTTTTTTTGCTTACCCTATTTTTCTTATTTCCTTATGTCAACTTGCATATGAAAACCAGACATTTGGGGTGGCTGATGTACTCTCCGTTAATGGTTGGATTGCCATTGTAGCATCACAGGTACAATCCTATGCTTTAAATGGTCTTAGTCTATTAACAGTCTGCCAAATAAAGCATTAAGATTTTCTTCCTTGCTAATTTGGTCTGATTTGGTTTATGCTTCTGAAAGGGTGTTTAGCCACTGTATTCTGGTAGACTACTGCTGGGAAATGCACTGGGCATCACTTCTTATGTGGTTATATATATATATATATACATATATATATATATATCCTATGCTTCACAATGACATAATAGCCATAGTAGGCAGTTTACACCCTGCTTTTTTAACTGTGCTATGCGGGTTCCAGTTTATATTGCTGAAATTGCTCCCAGAGATGTCCGAGGAGGATTTGTAATTCTCCATATGGTAATTACTGCTAGGTTCCCGGGATTTGTAATTGTGCAATTCCTTAGAATTTTGATAGTTTTTGTTTTGCAGGTCATGACATGTGCTGGAATAACTATTGCATATATACTCGGAGCATTCATTTATTGGCGTGTCCTGGCTGCAGTGGGTATTGATTCTGATTCATGCACTATTCAGCTATTTCTATGTTTGCATATTAAACTTCTGTATGAAACAACTGGTCCCTTTATTTCAACTGCAGGGATTATTCCGAGATCTTTCTCAACTCATTTGCTTATTCTTCATCCCGGAGTCTCCAAGATGGCTGGTATGATCGAGTCTCTTTTACTATCTTTTTCTTGTAGACCAAAATAATAAAATCACAATGATTATTCTGCAGGTGAAGGCTCATAAGGAGAACAAACTTAAAGCTACCTTGCAGCGTCTTAGGGATCAAGTGCTAACATCTCTGTAGAGGCAGCTGGCATCAAAGTATATATGTTCAATGCTTTTGAGATTTTCATTTATTTCAATGTTTGATATTTAAGATATCAGTATTCACTAATTATATGCACCTTAAAAGGAGTACACTGAAGCCCTAGAGCAGACATCTTTGAGCTATTTCAATGGAAATATGCATACACATTAACTGTGAGTCTAGCTAATTCACCACATTCAAAGCATTTGTTTTAGCTTCTTATTTTGATTCCATATATACTATCTCCACTCCCAGCATGATATGAGGTTATTCTACAGGTTGGTATAGGATTATTTGCTCTTTCCAATTTGGTTGGATCAAACGCGATCATTTACTATGCTAGTTCCATTTTTGAATCAGCTGGTTAGTTCATGCAGCCATTTTTTTCTCTATTTATTTGCATTATGCGAAATGATTAATTGTATGAATACAACCTTCCTTTTCATCTTGATAGGATTTTCGTCTACAGTTGGGAGTATTGTGATGGCTTTAGTCATGGTTTATCCTCTCATAATCTACTATTTCTGCACTTCATCTTCTACTTTTTTTTCCCTGTCCAAGAAGCTCTCTTTAATCCTATGTGAGAACCTAAATTTTGAGTTGTTACATAAAGTAATGTCACAAATATACAAATATAACACCATGCATACTGATTTTTCAATCCAATGGCTCAGATTTACCATCCTCACATAGAAGGGGGGTTTGAACCTTTCTTCACAACATTTCTTTTGCAGTTGTTATTTGTTTCTATATCTTCACTCTTAACGGATAGATTTGGAAGGCGTCCTCTATTGATGGTCAGATTTTAAACCATTTTTTTTTTTCTGATTGTTGCAAGATGATCAAACTATCCCTAAAGCAAAAGAATGCTTACATTACAGGTTTCTGCAAGTCTGTTAGCGAGCATTTCTTTCGTCTTTGAGGTTCTTTTGGACAAATTCTTTCATTTTTAAAAATTCTATTTAAGCTACGACTCATGCGCTCTATAATGCATGCACTTAACCAGGATCATGGTTGGCTTGAAGGATTTAGTCCCTATTTGACACTCATAGGCTTCATGGTGAACATTCTGAACTGTACTTTGGCTCTATTCTTTGCATGCTAGTTCACGTGAAGTAAGACTCTTTTTTTTCTTCTTAATTTCTTAAAAAATTTCCATGCAGATATTTTGTGCATTTTACGTAATAGGCATTGGAGGAATATCATTTCTTCTGATCTCCGAGGTACGAGGGTATTACTTTGAATGAAAACGAACACTTATTGACCTAGTTTGAAATCCGTAATCATCCAGCCAAACAAACTAAGGAAAAAACACAACATTAAGTAGATAAACCAAACCATGGATTCCACAAACTGAACTTCGATGGTTTAAAACTTGATTCGGGTGTAACATTCAATGGGTTTTGTTATTCGGAATCACAATGGAGAGATCATTTGCCTTGATGTCAGAAAAAACAATTTTAACTCGGTATTAAAAGTCGAAGCTTATGCTCTCAAAGTTGGGTTACAAGAAGCAATTAGATTAAACATAAAAAAGATTTGAAGGAGACAATTTGTGTGTTATTAAGGCACTCCAAGGTTTGTGGAGTTGCCCATGAGATGTCGATTTGATTATTTCCGACTCCAAACTGTACTTTCTCTTCTTTGACGAAGTTCATATCAGTCACGTTTTCAGAAAAATTAACCGTGTTGCTGACCGTTTGACCTATTTGGGAATCTCGAACCCCAACACCAGTTTTTCTTATGATCCCGAACTTTGTGTTCTCATCCGCAAGGATGCTTTAGGTTGGACTACATCTGGAACGTAATTCAACTTAACCGCTTTCCGTTATAAAAAAAAAAACTAATTCTGAAATAAACAAAACCCCAAACTATAAACAAAAGAGCCTAGTTGGCTATTTTGGTAGCGTTGTTACTAGTGAGTTTTAATTTTTCAGAATTTTTTAAAAATATTAATAATTTAATTTAAAAATATGCTATATCAAAATAGTCACCCTAAGGTCCCTAAAAAACGAAAACCAAAAAAGGTGTATCTGAAAATCTGTATTTAATACATCTTGTGAAAAACTGGAAACTGAAAGTTGAACCAAAGATAGAACGGGAAGGCAATAAGTTAGAAATGAATCTGGCCGGTATGATCCAAGCAAAAAGATTTTAGCATTTATGCTGGTTTTACTGTTTATAAATGTAGATATACCCTATAAGCATAAAAGGATTAGCAGGAAGTTTGGCTACTTTCGTTGGGTGGGTAACATCTGGGTTTGTAGCTTATGCTTTCAACTTCTCTATGGAATGGAGCTCTGCAGGTATAATATCCAAATGCCTATTTCCCACATACGATAAGTCTCAAATTTGACACAAATAGAATTATAATCTTTACATGTTTTATTGGTTTGATGCAGGAACGTTTTTCATATTAACCGGCATGTGTGCTTTGACGCTTTTGTTTGTGGTGAAGCTTGTACCCGAAACAAAGAGAAGAACACTGGAAGAAATACAAGCTTCAGTAAACCAGGCGTGATCATGGAAATCAGCCATTAAAAGACAGCGGTTTAGAATTGTCACCCTTTATCAATTACGTTGTCTTGTATGTATATTTGTTGCCTGTTACAGTTGAAAACTTTTCCAAGTTTCATTCTTGCAATCTATTGGTAGAACCCAAAATATTCAAATTTTGAGACTTGCATAATTCATGGTCTCACATGGCTACTTGATACACAGTTGAGGTGCATGCCAACAAGTTACATCTATCATTTATGTAATCCCTTTGTCAAATGTTCTACTCAAAGAGAAGAACTATATTAGGTCTAATTTAACGAGGATGTGTTACTTTTTGGCATCGGTCAATGATACTAGAGACCTAAGCACCCCTGGACTGACCTTGTCTGCTAGAGCGCCTTTTTCTGATAGTAGCAGCGATTTCTCCTTTACGAGACTCTGCAACTTCTTCGAGTCAAAGTCTAGCCGTTTTTGGTCTACAAAGATCCGTAGGAAAACAGTTAATTCATGATATAAGTTCCGTTCAACAAGGGGTTGTACAAAAATTATTTTGATTCAATCACAAAATTTGATAGAAAAATTATTTTGAGATTGCACCTTTCTCTAATATGGTATGAGCAGCATGGAAGGGAACACTGGCAAAGAGGTCGGATCCAGGAAAAGTCATCCACATCTTTTCATTAGTGTCGTGGTTACCACAAGTTGTGCAAACCTCTCTTACCAATGGCTTTGTTCCAAGCCCCTCGACCTCTTTCATCAATGATTCAAACGGTGATGGAATACTTGTTTTTGTTGTTCGAGCCCTCTTCCTTAGTGCTGTTAATGCCTCCCTGTTCCCATTCCTTAACCTATCATTCTCAACCAACTGACTTACACTATTAGAAGCACAGATATGTGTGAAAGGTTTCACATTTTTTCTTCTTTGCTGTACTAAACACTTTCTACATCAACAAACATGAATTTTCCAAATTTAAAGCATTTTTCCCAGGCAGAATGATTAGAGCAAGTTCCTGGATCAATAAGTACTGACAAGAAGCACCTTGTAAGGATTACATTACTCTTAAGCTTTCAGCCTTCCACAATTACAGTGTGGTATTAGGCTTTCTTATTTTGTAAAAAACAACAAAGGAATTTTATGCAACTTTACCTGGTGTCGGGCCAAAAGTAGTTGCTCAGCTTCATACTCATGCTCAATCAAGCATTGTTGAAATCTATCCATATTTTACGCCATGGTGATCTATTCCTGATTCACCATCCAATAGAAATTTATAGTTGAAATTTTCTAGTTCAAATCCAACCATTCAATCAAAGAAGATAGTTACTAAGAACCTAGAAAGATAGAGTTGTGATAGATGCATCAAATTATCAATCATGTCTGCAGATAAATCTCAGCCCTAACATGTAAATGGAAAAAGGCGCCATATTAAAACCTAAACATGACCCCTCGACCCACTTAGAAGATACAGCATCAACGACATCAAAATCTATAGAAACTGCGGATGAGCTAGGATAACCTCTCACTTCTCGTGAAAAAAAAAAAAGAGACTTAATTTTCTCTATACAACGCCTTCAGGCCATAGAGGCACAACAGACTATCAATACCTGATTAGTTGTAGACTATGGACTTCGCCGAGGCACTAAATTTATGACAGCAAGTAGAGGACAATATCTACATGGACTAATTGAGGATCTAAAATCTAAATTGATAAATCTAAAATTCTGATTAGTTGTAATTGCGCACAACAGACTATCAAAAGAGAACAGAACAATACACAAGGGCGAGGGGTCACAAACCTACAGGTTGTTGAAACGCGAGGCTAGGTGGCGCACGGTTTTCAGTGGCAAAGAGAAGAGAAAACCTCAAATTCGGGGCTTGTTTCCCCCCAAAGTAACCAATTTCCAATATTCCCAATTCCTCCTTATTCTCAGATGATGGGGAAGAAAAGTCCGAAAATTATCTGTCACTGGCGTACTTCTCTTCAGCTCCTTTATTGCTGTGTGTGGCTCCCTCAATTATGGCTTGTCTGTAAGTTTTTGAGTTTCATCTGCTTTCAATTTTAGACATATTGATGTACAGTTCAATTCAGTTTGTATTGGTGATTTTTATTGTATCTTTGGTCTCAAGTTTGATAAACAAAAATCAGCTGTTGACGTGTGCTATATAGTGTTTCTACACCCATCATTATTTGTTAATGTGATACCAACAAAGGGTGATACAGGAAGTCATATGTTTCATATATTGACTCTTGTAGGTTGGGTTTTCCTCATCTTTCAACAGCAGAGGTAACAAAACAGCATTTCGTATTTTGATTTTTATGAAATTTTTCCTGAAAATTTTAGTCACACCCAAAACACCACCTGAGAGGGTTTTACTGAATTATGGTTAAAAGCATGTTTAACCTATATGGTGTAAGATAAAAGTTGGTGGTCCCCAATTAAAGCCTTTATGGTGCAATCTTGATTTCTCTCCAATCACAGTAATATCATAAGAACCATAATGGATTCAATCTTTAATACCTCTCCTGCAGTACTCACTCTTCGGATCATTTTTGACAATTGGAGGAGCTTTTGGTGCCATAGCATGTATCCTATGATAAATGCTCATTGAAAAAGGATATAATCCGGTCTTATTATTTTCTTAATCTTGACTTGAATACAAAAAGCCGACGTGGTGGCTGATGTACTCTCACTTACTGGATGGGTTTCCATTGTAGCATCACAGGTAAAATCCTTACATATTGACAATTTGATCTGATTGATTTGTACTTCTGAAAGGGTGTTTTGCCACTGTATCTGGGTAGATTACTGCTGGGATTTGCTTTGGGCCTCACAGCTTACGTGGTTAGTTATAAATCCTACTCTTTACAATAACATAATGGCAATAAGTAGGTAGTTGATTTCATGACTGGGATTTGCTTTGGTCGTTGTGCTTCTACTGCAGGGACTATACCGAATGTGTTTCAGCTCATTTGCTTATTCTTCATCCCAAAGTCTCCTAGATGGTTGGTACGATTGAGTTTCTTCTATTTAGTGACAAGAACATGATTTACTATCATTTTCTTACAGATCAAAATTACATTCACTTTACTGCAGATAAAGCTTCATAAGGAGAACAAATTTTAATGCTGCCTTGCAGCGACTTAGGGGATCGAGTGCTAAGATCTACGAAGAAGCAGCTGACATCAAAGTATATATGTGTTCAATGCTTTTAAAATTTTCATTCATTTCAATCACTTGTATTAACGTATCAGTATTCACTATTCACTGATTCCATCTACCTTAAAAGGAGTACACGGAAGCCCTTGAGCATACCTCTAAAGTGAGCATCTTTGAGCTATTTCAAAGGAAATATGCTTACACATTAACTGTGAGTCAAGCTGATTCTGTAATTCAGCCCGCAAAGCATTCGTTTTAGCTTCTTCGCTGATGTCATACTTCATAGCATGATATGGGTTATTCTACAGGTTGGAGTAGGATTATTTGCTCTTTCCCAGTTGGTTGGAACAAATGGAATCATTTACTATGCTAGTTCCTTTTTTGAATCAGCTGGTTAGTTCATCAAACTATTTTCTGTTTATATTTCCATTATTCAAGATGATGATTGTCTAAATACAACCTTCCTTTTTATATTGATAGGATCTTTGTCTACCGTTGGGAGTATTGTGATGGCTATAGTCAAGGTGTATCCTCTCATAGTCTACTTTTTTCTGCACTTCTACTTAAACTTTTTGTATGGTCTTATGTGAGAACCTTAGATTTGAGCTTCTACATAGAAAAATCAAGAAGCAGATATATGGTGATATTTTTTGTAAATATAAAATATACAAAAATAACACCATGCATGTAAAATTTTACTACGTCGTACTCAGTGGCGGAGCCAGGAAATAATTGAAGGGGGAACTCGCAGTTGTTAGTTAACGCATGGGCCATTGGTCAAGACCCAAGCACTTGGCCTAACCCGCCAATGTTCTTGGCTGAGAGGCTTTTGGAGTCGGAAATCGACTTTAGAGGTCATCAGTTCAAGTTGATGCCATTCGGAGCCAGAAGAAAGATGTGTCCTGGACTTCCATTAGTTGATAGAATGTTCCACTTGATGTTGGCTAATATTCTTCATTCTTTTAACTGGAAGCTTGGGAATGGAATGAGAGAAGAAGATGTTGATATTGTTCTCTCACTCTCAGCAATAGTTCAAAATAAAGATATCAAGAATCTTTTAATGAACTAGAATATAGATATTGTTAACAGATATATCTGAGATGTTTGGACTCTCATTGCATAAAGTTAAGCCTCTTTTAGCACTTCCTGTTGCTAAATAAGCACAATTCTAGTACTGGAAAAAGATCGTTGACAGTCTTCAGAAATTGATTCAATATCTAATAGCAAATCATATAGTCGTCTGTAAGCCATTTGACAAGGTCTAAAGATGTCAATTTTGGTTTTGGGCAAGTACCATCGAAGAACCCTAATTTAACTTTGGCTCCTAATGCGATCTTGATTCCCTACTGTATGTTAATTTATTCAACTCACGCTTTATAACGAGAATGAATGAAGCTTAAGAACCACTAACTTTTCAATCTAAACTTAACAAATAACAAGTAAAAATTGTTCGTTAGTAGACTAACCTTGATCAATTGATTTATAGAATGTTTGGAGGTTGAGAGGTGAGAGCTGGCGGAGTCGGCGATGCAATCGGCACAAGCGACGGGCAGACGGGGCAGCGACGGCCGGAAGGGGTGACTGGGTGAGGTTCAGAGGTTCGATTGACGCTAATGTTTGGAGCCTTGGATTTTTTAATCAAAGCGACGTCGTTCTGAAAGGTATTTTTATTTTTATTCTTATCCTTATCCTGCGAACGACGTATTGTTGGGACACCGGAGTACATACAAGATCAATCTTAAGTTCTTAACCTATTTTTTAATATATTTTTCTCTCTTCCACCTCACCTACTCACATCAATAAAATACCTCAATATGTTCTCAATATATTATAATATATATTTGTTATTTTTAAAATGAAAAAAAAAATATACAAAATGGATGCCTACCAATAGACAAATTATTTTGTAAGTTATAAATATATAATCTCATTTTTTAAAAATTCAAATGATAACATTAAATATTAATGCATTTATTAGAGTAAAAAGCAATTGTCCATTATTTTATACCCTTTAAATATGTTAAGATTATTCTTAGTACAATTCTTCCTCAAGACTAAAATTTATTGGTTCTAGCAATTTTTTTCTTCTCACTCCTACGTGACAACTTAAGAACATATATAAGATCACCAATGTGGATGCTCTACTCATCCTTGGCTCCGCCACACCAACTCACTAACTCAGTACTGATTTCAATCCAATGGCTCATGTAGAAAGGGGGTTTTGAACCTTTCTTCCCATCGTCTAAATTTCTTTTGCAGGTTCTATCAGTTTCTACATCTTTACTCTTAACAGATAGATTTAGAAGACGGCCTTTTATGATGGTTAGATTGAAACCATTTTCCCCCACTGTTTTTGATAGTTAGATTGAAACCATTTCCCCCACTGTTACAGGCTTCTGCAAGTGGGATTTTCTTGACTTGTATGCTATCCGGCACTTCATTTGTCTTGGAGGTTCTCTCTTCCAAATTCTTTCATTTTCACT
Organism: Fagopyrum tataricum; assembly: GCA_002319775.1. Lineage (NCBI taxonomy): Eukaryota > Viridiplantae > Streptophyta > Magnoliopsida > Caryophyllales > Polygonaceae > Fagopyrum > Fagopyrum tataricum. The sequence continues at coordinate 46,666,684 of CM008281.1, forward strand.
TTCATTATTATTTTTAGTTATGGTACTTATGTCTAATGCATGCTGTAAAACAGGATCGTGGTTTGCTTCAAGGAGTCCCTATTTGACACTCATAGGCCTCATGGTGAACATTTTGAACTCTACTTTGCATGTTAGTTCTCAGTATGACCTTGTTCTAATTTCTGAATGATTTTATATGCAGATGGTTTGTGCATTTTATGCAATATCATTTCTTCTGATTTATGAGTTATCGCAATGGATCAATTAACCCCTCCCTCTCACCTTTATATCGACTAGTCTAATTGAACTTGTGCATTTTATTATTTATTTATTTTTGTTAAGTTATAGTTAAAACGGAATATTAATACACAATACAATACCCAATTTCAATTATGCAAGCCAGGATTAAATTGTTGTTATTTTTTGTGAACTATATTTAAAATCAAATGTTAATACATAAGGTAATACATAATTCATATACAATGTTAATACCCCGTTTCAATTATCCAACGTAACACCCAATTTTAATAACACATTGTTAATACACAATCTTGATTTACACAAGCCCTCATTAGATTTACACAATTACACAAATCCTTTCGATTTACATTTTACACAATTACACAAGCCTCTCGATTTACACAAGCCCCTCGTTTTAATGAGCGAAAGACCAATATGGTAACAACCATAGAAAACATGTGGAAGATGTCATTCTGGAGGGACAAAAAGTACTATATTATAAAATGCTAAGATAGGATGATGGAATTTATGATAGAGTGATAATTATTTTTTAGATAAAAAGAGTGATAATTATTTGTGACAAACTAAAATAAGCAAGCAAAAAAACACACTACCTCACATCGTTTAATTGTACGAGTAAGTACACCAAAAGCTTCGCCACTAGGAAGAAGAGCTAGAACCCATGGATATGATTGTTAGAGACTTGTAGTTCTTGGACCAAAACCATAAGTACATGTGTTCCAAGTGAATACGTGACAAACGTTTTAACAATTGAAAGGCCAAGTAAGAAGTATATATGCACAAATTGGTATTATGCTGAGCAAATATGATATGCTTTGCCTTCACCCTTGTCCCCGTTCTCTCAAGTGATCCACTAGCTTCTCCAGTTTCAATGGCTGATTTCCATGATCACTGTGTCTGGTTTACTTGTATTTCTTACAGTGTTCTTCCCTTTGTTTCGAGTACAAGCTTCACCACAAAACAAAAGCGTCAAAGCACACGTGTCGTTTAATATGAAAACATTCATGCATCAAAACCAGAAAACATGTAAATATTATAATTTTATTTGTGTCAAATTTGAGACTTATCGTATGTGGAAAATATATCTTCCACCTGTTTGATTTTCTACAAATATCTCGATTAACTGCTACCACCACCTTGAAGGTGTCAAATTTGAGACTTAGCACCACTGCCACCTCCTCTTCTCCGTCTCCCTCTCCTTTTGCGCCTGCCTCAACTACCACCTCGCCCCCTCAGCCTACTTCTGTTGTCACTGCCGCCACCTACCTTGGCTTCCTCTTGCCTTATTTGCTTCTTGTGGCTACCTTTGCTTACTTCTTGTAAATTAAAGATTTATTATTGTATTTTCTTACAAATATTCATCGATGATAAATTCTTGTCACGGAATAATTTGAGGTTTGATTTTTTTTTGTAAGAGAAGAAAATAACGGATTTTAGTTATTTATTATTATTTCTATTATTATCTATGAAAAATCTCACTTGTCATGTTGGTTTGAAATGTAGAAAAATACAGTAGCATACAAATAAAAATTTAATACATATGAAGAAGTTTGGGCCCTATCAACTACATGATTAGTAAGTTGACAACCCATTCAAAGTTTTATGTGGGCTAAACTAACTCAATGAACAAAACATATACGAACAAGAATTTATTTTAATTATCGTATTGGGGTAGTTTTTCTTTACCTTAATCGTCAATCTAAATAATTTATTATTATAATTTTCTACTACATATCGTTTAAATTCATCAAAATTTAATTTAATAAAACCTAATTCACTGTTTTTACAAATTTTATATTATTTATTTCTCTAGTTTATATAAGATATGTTTATTGGTGGTCTAAATTCTGACATTCATCTCCTCTTTATAGTTGGAAGTTTATATGGTTTACTTAGACCTAGGTGAATATAATTTACAATTTACCTCTATAAATGGTAACTATATTAACTTATTTCAAAAAAAATCTAATCCGTTCAATCATACCCGTACATCTATAAAAATATGCTAAAGTTAATAATATGTAAGTATATTATCTTATTTAGTTTTCATCGAAAATTAATACAGCTTAACAACATTCAAAAAGTCTCTATTTTTATTTTATTTTATTTTTATGAAAACGGAAAGCGGTTAGGTTGATCTACTTCCTAGAGGTAGTTTAACATAATTACATAAAGCATCTTGCGGATGAGAACACGAAGTTCGGGATCATTTGAACAATTGGTGTCCACATGGGTCAACCGGTGAACAACACATTTGATTTAAAAACATGTTTGATTTGGACTTCATCAAAGAATTGAAAATTCAGTATGAAGTTGGATATATTTATCTCGACCTCCCATTGACAATTCCACAAACCTTTTGAGTGCCTTGATAACACAAATTATCGCCCTCAATTTCGATCTTTTTGATCTACAATATGATATTCTCTTGTACGCCAAATTTAAGATTAAAAAAACTTCAGCTTTTATTACCAAGTTGAAGTTATTTTTTTGAGCATTGAGGCTAATAACTTCTCCATTGTGATTCCGAATTACAAAACCAATGGATGTTACTGCTGAATGAGTTATGATTCATCAAAGTTAAGCCTAAGAAAACTAGGTTTTGGTTTATCTCACTTAATGTCGTGTTTTCCCCCCTTTTGACATAGTTGATGTCCTTTTGTTGCTTTTCTATATCATAATCATTCTCGTCAATATTTCTACATATGGATTTGATTTTTAATGAAAATGATTACCTTGTTACCGGGACCAATAGACTCATTACTAAAAATGATTTTGTTCATGAAAAAGTATATGCTTACTAGACAATTACAAGACATGCAAGCTTATTTATTTATTTATAAAAAAGTCCAATTTCAAAAAGTATATATTGTATATGTATATTGTATAACAAAGTAGAATTTAGTAAAATTTATGTTAACTTTAAATTGTTTTTGTAATATTAAATTTTTTTAAAGAATTTAATTGAAAATATTAATTGTCATATAAAATTATTAGATATACATATTTTAATTACCTGATGTTATTTTATGTACAATTATTAATAAAACAATAACATAATTAAGTTTATTCTTTATACATATTTGAGTATGCCAAATCAATCGGATGACATGTGAAATTATTTATCATTTCAACACTTTTTATATTCAATTGTTACATCACACTTTATTTTAATTTGTATCGAATACCCATCCCAGGAATCAGGATCAAGGGCACATCATTTCTCTTGTTTTTGGGTCTTTCTCAAGCGTTGTTGTGGAGATCCACTGCTCGGAAGGTCGATCTTAAGATTCAACAGTGTATTTCTCTTCTCCTAGTTCAGAATTTGTATTTTTCAATTTCACTTCTGTTCCAGTAGATCTAAAGCGATCAATCTCTTGTGACGTGTTTCCTGGTAACGTAGTTTTAGATCAAGCTTCTTTGCCTTGAGTTGTAGGCTTCTGGATCTTTTCAAACTCCAAACTATGTGTTAATTAGTTGTTTTGAGAGGAAATCTGGATTGTGTCCTGCATAATTACCGGTTACTCGGTTTGGGTTATGGGTGAATTAGAGTGTAGCTTGTCTGGATCAGGGTGAATCAGATTGGGAATGGTGGCTTTTATCCCAGATCGGTCGTTGGTTCCACATAGGGTTATGGAGTTTGTATCCACTAAGGATGTCTTCCGATCCATATGTGCAGTGTTTGATGTTCAATTGTGGTCACGATTACAGCAAGGTTATATCCAATATTGTTGTATCTTCTTCGTTCGTTGGCTCCATTGTTTGTCTTTGCTTATGAGAAGTCGTAGTTACTTGTCGTCTGTGCTGTCTGATTTTCTGAGGTGTAATTGTTTGCTAGGATGGAAGTATATCTTCCACCTGTCTTTGGTTGATGCTACCATTGTCCAATCCTCTATTCTTTCAAGGCTTCTCCGCTTATGTGATATGCTAGCTATGGATGAATTATTTTTAGATATGAGCTGATGGCCTTTTCCTTTCAAGCTATCTGTAGTTGTATACCCTGTAATGCAATCTTAATAAACGTTCTTCCGTAGTATGCTGTTAAGTTTTAACCTTTCTCATTTTACCTTTTTAAGTGTTCATTTTCCTTTAGAAGTGCATTTTGTGGCTTTCTGATTATTTGTTTGTCGGTATTCACAGGCACAGTGCTCATTCTGCAGCTGCCAAGATGGTGAGTCCTATGATTTGAACCTGCATATACTGATGCTCATCCTATTTTTGTTTTTACATATCTCTTGCTGATTCATTGTTTCTATACAATATAAATTCAATATAACTAGGAGCAAAAGTTGTAGCAAGAATAGAGAACATGGTAAATGTATATCTCTCTCTTAAAGAAATGAAATCATAGATGAAATGTGTAAATGCATGACAACAGGTACAATCATTATGTGAAGTTAATATTTCTTCCAGCAAAGTGATTGTTTGTCTGACTTCTTTTAATTGGTTATTGTGAAGCTTATCTAACTTGTCGTTTTCTCTGTCATCTGATGTAGGTTGTCCTTGCGGCTTCTATCATCAGTAAATCTGGAAAAGGTATCTATACTATTTTCTCATTCTCTCCATTTTATGTACATATATTAACTCTTGCATAATTATAACTTTGTTGGTGCTAGGAATCAGCGTGCTTAACTAAGCCTTTCAGTGTAGTTATGCGCCCATCATGTGGCCCAACTGCCTAGATAATATGGCTCATTTATTTTATTTGTTTCATATCCTTCTTTTTCCATTAGCACCAGTGAAGTGCTTTAGGATAATTGGAAGAATTCGTGCATTCCGTAGATTCAGGAGAATGTCTAGGCTTAGAAAATTTCCCTAAGTTTGGCAGTTTAATATGAACCAGGTTTCTTTTTTCACTGTTGATTTTTTTGTTCTATTTCTGCAGCACTTGTCTCGAGACAGTTTGTGGACATGACTCGTATAAGGATTGAGGGACTTCTGGCGGCTTTCCCCAAGTTGGTTGGAACAGGGAAGCAGCATACTTATGTTGAGACTGAAAACGTGCGATATGTTTACCAGCCAATAGAAGCTTTATACTTGCTTCTTGTCACAAATAAACAAAGTAACATTTTGGAAGACTTGGAGACTCTGAGGCTGCTTTCAAAGCTTGTATCCTTCATATATTGAAATTCCTGCATTGGAATTCTCAAGAAACAAATTAGATCCATTTTTTAATTTTGATAACTTCATTCCTTAATCATGAAAAGACACCGGAATATGCAATGTCTTTGGATGAAGAAGGTATCTGCAGGGCAGCATTTGAGCTAATTTTTGCATTTGATGAAGTAATTTCCCTTGGACACAAAGAGAATGTAACTGTTGCACAAGTTAAGCAGTACTGTGAAATGGAGAGTCATGAAGAGAAGCTGCACAAATTGGTAATCCAGAGCAAGATCAATGAGACCAAGGATGTAATGAAGCGAAAAGCAAATGAGATTGACAAAAGCAAAGTATTTTCTTCTCTCACTAGCCGGCAGTTGGGTCTCCCTTGTGAATTTAGCTCCACCAAAGGGCTGACATTGTTATGTTATTCTGCAGATTGAAAAGAATAGAGGTACTGATAAGGGAGGATTCATGTCTCTACAATCAATGGGTTCTGGAAGGATTGACGGTGGCTTCAATGATGTGAGCATATCTAGCAGTGGTGGGTTTGGCAATGGCTCTGGATTTGGAACCAATACTGATATGGATTCATTTGCTACCAAGTCCCGAGGTATGCGCAAGTTATTTGCTTTCATGATAATCTGTTTCAGTTTTTAGTACATTGATGCATTCTATAATCTAGATGGACTACATTTTATTTTCAAGTGTCGCGTATATTAAGATCTTATTACTGTTAATTCTAAACCTGACGAAGTCACCATGTTAAGTCAAGTGACCTTATTTATTTCCGAGGCCTTCTTGTCCACGTCCACACATATTGTTGGTGCTATTTTTCCAGGAGCCTATTAACCTGTTTTAATAACCAGTCTCTAAACAACTTTCCATATCTCTTTGTACGTTCTGTTCTCTTCCTTTCTAAAATTTACTAACCAAGTTGTTTGCTTGCTTAGAAATGTGCCATCTGACAGCAACTCTGAGAAAAATTAATCTGTTAAATGAGATCCTTTTTTTCTGTTTATCGCTATCACTGGTATTCCTAACTAATTGTGATATTTTATCTTTTAATTCAGCAAGCCGTCCATCTGCAGCTGCCAATGCTCCACCTAAGGGTAGTGGGATGCAGTTAGGTAAAACAAAAAGGACCAACCAGTTCTTGGCTTCCCTGAAAGCTGAGGGTGAGGAGATTATCGAAGATGTTCAGCCTATTGCTAATAGGACTAAGTCTGCTGCTCCACCTCCAACTGACCCAGTTACACTTGTTGTGGAAGAGAAGCTCAACGTGATATTAAAACGAGATGGTGGAGTCAGTTCCTTTGATGTTCAAGGGACATTATCCCTCCAAGTTTTGGAGGAAAAGGATGCGTATATTCGAGTTGAGGTATGTCATTCCCGAGTGAACTCATATAGAATGGATCAGTGGAAGACATTTAAACATAGGTCGGGCCAGAGAAGATGAATTAACAGTTGCAAAATGAATAGTTTCTGATTAGACTTTTATGACCTATATTTTCTCTTTATGTGATAAGAGAACAAAAAGGTTTGAAAACTCTTCAGGAAAGCATACAAAAACTTTTAGCTTCATATTCTTCCCTAAGAGTGAAGATTATCAGTTATAATAGTTCTGCCCAACTAAAAGTTTGACCTTACATATTATGCTCAGGTTGAGTCTGGTGGTAATCCTGGAGTCATGTTCAAAACTCATCCTAACATTAGCAAGGAGTTGTTTAATAATGAAAATATTCTTGGCCTCAAAGATCCTAGTAGGGCTTTCCCTACAGGTATTCAGAGTGAAGGTGTTGGCCTCTTAAGATGGAGAATTGATAGATTGGACCCATCACTTGTGCCATTGACCAGTGAGTTGGATGACTCTTTTCTGTGTTTGCCTTTGTATTTGTCTTCTCCTTTATTTTGAATGCTTGAACTAAACCACCACTTATATTGCAGTTAATTGCTGGCCCTCTGTATCTGGAAATGACACTTACGTCAGCCTTGAGTATGAAGCTTCAACAAAGTTTGATCTGCAACACGTTGTAATCTCTATTCCTCTACCTGCTCTTCGAGAGGCTCCAAATGTTACACAAATCGATGGAGATTGGAGGTGAGTCACAATTTCCTCCATTAATATAAACTGTGAGATAAAGTATTGTTAATGTCATTTAAAACTTTCTAATTACAGATATGATTCGAGGAATTCATCTCTGGAATGGTCCATAGTGCTGGTAGATGACTCCAACCGCAGGTGAATTACAACTTAGCCTCTACCGTTTTAATCCATTATGCAAAGTTCATTACTAGGTCAATATATACTCATTTCTGAAGCATTTTTCCTGTGGAACATGACAGTGGATCAATGGAGTTTGTTATTCCTGCCACTGATGCATCAGTCTTCTTCCCCATATCCGTCCAATTCAGTGCTAATACTACTTTCAGCGACGTGAAGGTAAGCGACGCTTTAGGATTAAAATCAAGATCATTCACAACATATAATATTCATGAGTGTTCACAAGTCGAACTTGTACTGAATCCGGTGATCATGCCGTATGAATAGACCTACAATGGTGCAAAGTTTTGAACTGTGTCAGCCTAGTCGCCACTGATGCCGTGTTTTTGTTGAAACAGGTTGTTGGTGTCTTGCCATTAAAAGGCGGTGCCCCTCCAAAATATGCACAAAAGATCATTCTTCATCCCGAAAATTACCAGGTGGTATAGAGAAAATTAAAAATTGAAGAGGCTGAACATTTCTCCTGAAATCGAACATTGGTCATTTCCTTAGACTTTGCAGCATTGTTATATTAATAGTTTTGATATTTGGAGACTTGTTTGATTTGCAGCTGAAAATTTGTTTGAGATATAGTAGCTGTAAGCTGTTTGCGTTCCAGATACTAATAGACGAAGTTTATGTGATATCATCTTTTTATTCAAATAGCTGTTTAGTATCAAGATGCAAGTACTAGTGAAGGACACTAACCCAAATAAATTAGCGGCTCATTTGCATTTTGCACCACGTTTAAAAAGTACTTCCAACTTTTTGTTTCCATTAAATAAACGAAGTTGGTTTAAGATGAATTGGTAGTTCAAATTTAATGGAGATGACGATTTTGCCACAGCTAATTTATTATACTCATTCCCGGGTGTATTTTAAAATACCAATTTATTTCAGAAATCCAATTTAAAGTGTTGTAGTCAATAATGTGTATGAATATATATTAAAATAAAATAAAATTGAATATTTTCAATGGGGCATTCCGAGAATTGATTCGGGACCTCTCGCACCCTAAGCGAGAATCATACCACTAGACCAAATGCCCATTTCTCTTACATATTAACAAAGTTTTTAATCGACAATAATTAATGAAAATAAAATTTTTGATTGATCAATAATATAATGAAAATAATAGAAATGGAGATGTGAGATCAAACCTTGTACCTCTTGCAAGTTGCAAGCAAAGGGAGCGCTCTACCTTTTGAGATAGATCCCCAATTTGGTTTTAAGGTCGGTTTGTTGATCTAGGAATTGGCTTGTTATATATTGCTATTCTAGGACAAGCTGAGCGTAAATTTTATAAAGTTTCGTCTAAATTCATCCCGGGTCCGGATTTGAACATGTCTAATTGGATTTGAACAAGAGCGATCATAACAGTCACTATAAGTTCGTCACCAGGACTCGGTCTGGCTTGGGTCCGGATAATTAGGCAAACAAATTTATAAGCCTAACCCGAGCCCATTTGAACAGGTCTATCTGTTATATTAGTGACTCGATTCAGAAAAAGGTTGATCCAAGTTCATTCACTTTTTTAAACCAGTCAAGAACATAATACATTTTAAAGTTTGGATAAAACTAGGGCTGTTAATTTGGTCCAGTTCCAACCGAACCGCTAAATTTCGGTTGGGTTCGGTTCCTAAAATTATTTTGTTAATTTTTTTTGAACCGGACCGTTTAAAATACGGTTCGGTCCGGTTCGTAATTATAAAATTTTTCTTAGGACCGTTTAAATCGAAGAACCGTTTAATAAAAATGATAAAGTTTAAAAATAAGCGAAAGTGTAAAACTGTAAAACGCAGCTTCCTCCTTTCCTCTTACAGTCACGAGACTCACGACTCACAAACCTAGGGTTGTGGCTCGCAGTTCTCAATTCGGCCTCCGCCCTCCGCCCTCCGCTCACCGCTAGTTCGCCGTTCTTCCTCGGAGCTCTTCGCCGTTCTTCCTCGGAGCTCTTCGCCGGTACGTTCGTCGTTTACTCTTCACTTCTTCTTCCCTACTGCTTCAGTTTTTCAATGTTGGAATTTGTGGAATCATTTTTTACATTGCACTGGTAAATCTCTTTCAGTTACTTAGAGATGAAAATTACAGTGCACAATTTGTGGACTCGGTTTTTATAGTTGCAAATAATTTTTGATTACGATTGTTGAACTGATGGAGCTTATTGTAGTATTAATGCTGATTTACTGAATACTCATCCCCTCTCGAGGGCACATCATCCTCTTGTTTTGGGCTTTCTCAAGCGCACAACCCAACTGTGGTTGTGGAGACCTGCTGCTCGGAAGCTCTATCTTAAGATTCAACAGTGTAATTTTCTTTTCCCAATTCAAAATTTGCATTTTCAAATTTCACTTCTGTTTCCGTAGATCTCAGGCAATTGATCTTTCGTGATGTGTTTCGTGGTAATGTAGCTTTAGATCAAGCTTTCTTTGCCTTGAATTTTAGGCTTATGGATCTTTTCAAACCCCAAACTATGTGTTAACTAGTTGTTTTGAGAGGAAATCTGGATTGTGTCCGATATAATCACCGATTAGGGATATGGATGAATTAGAGCGAGGCTTATCTGGACCAGGATGAATCAGATCTGGAATGGTGGTATTTATTCCCAAATCGGTCGTTGGTTCCAAATAGGGTTATTGAGTTTATATCCACTATGTATGTCTTCCGATCCATAAGGAAAGTTTTGATATTAATTGTGGTCACGATTAAGACCATATTGTATATTCCTCGTTCATTGGCTCGATTGTTTTTCTTCGCTTGATGAGAAGCTATAGTTTAGTTGTCGTCTATGCTATCTGATTTTGGGAGGTGAAATTATTTGCTAGGATGGAAGTATATCTCGCACTTGTCTTTGGATGATGCTACTATTGTCCAATCTTCTTTCAGGACTTCTGTGATATGCTAGCTATGGATAAATTATTTTTAGATATGAGCCGATGGCCTTTGTCTTTCAAGCTATCTGTAGTTGTATACGTTGTAATGCAATCTTAATAAAGTTCTTACATAGTATGCTGTCAAGTTTTAACCTTTCTCATTTTACCTTTTTAAGTGTTCATTTCCTTACAAAGTGCATTATATGGCTTTCTGAGTATTTGTTTGTTGGTATTCACTGGTACGGTGCTGGTTCTGTAGCTGCCAAGATGGTGAGTCCTATGATTTTAACCTGCATATGTTGTTGCTAATGCTTTTTAACTTTTACATATCTCTTTCTAATTCAACATCTTTACACAATATAACCCAAGACTTATTAGGAACAAAAGGTGTAGCAAGAATAGGGCACGGTGCTAGTTCCTTTCCCTAATTTTCTTGCCGGCAGAAAAGAAATGATTTTCCTGAGTTGGACTCGTCCATCTACTCCACAACAAAAAACTTTCATTGAGAAGTAAGTTATTCCTGATGCTCTATTCCGTTCTTAAATTTCATATACTATGTCTTTCAAATTGGCAATGTGTGTATGTTGTAATCTTCAGCTCTGGTTCATTCAATTATGACCTGAAGCATAATGGTGCTACTTCGAGGTCTGTATCTTCGCTCAAGGAAGACACTCAACTTGCCCGTGAAGGATTTGCTCTAAACCATGCTTGTGTATTGCTTGGTTCTGGTACGGACACATACGAAAAGGGGAAGAATGCTCTTCAATCTTGGAGGTGATTTTATTTTCGTAAACTACCATCAGTTTCTATAATATTAGATCAAGTAACGTTGTGTAATGTTTGCAGGCATTTTCAAATGCCATGGACCTTTGTTGAATCAACTACCCCAGTAAAGAATGGTCAGAAATTCTGTGTTTGTGTTAAGGAGTTATTGCCATGGCTGATGATGCCCTTGCAAGTTCTGTATGTTAACGAGAACAAAGCTTTAAAGAAGGAAGTGACGAAGAAAAGATTCAGTTTCAGTTGTGGTACTTTGCAGGGTCATCTGCTGGTTAGTATGGTATTTTTTTAGTTAGAAAAATAGTCCAATTGGATAGAAATCAATCTCAATTGTAGTGTTAGTTTCCAATTATATAATTGAATTGTATGGAAAACAGGCGGGCGAGGAGCGATTTTCAGTGGAGCTGGACGAGAATGATCAAGTTTGGTATGAAATACTCTCTTTCTCTAAGCCTGCACACTTGCTATCAACTATTGCCTATCCTTATGTGAAGCTAAGACAAAAGCATTTCGCCAAGGAGTCCGCAATTGCTCTAATGAAGGATATATCAAGTGAAAGGAAATGATCAACAATAGACTTGTAAATAATTATGTTGAACAATTCTTGCCTTCATGATTAGCACCATGGTCTTCAATATATGAATGGTTTAAGGTCATATGATTATGTAGTCGTTCCTTAAATATGTTGTCTCGAGCTGAACTTTGTTTGCTGAACAAATTGAAAGATCTAACCATGTTGCTCAGAATTCTGGTTACACAATCATGTCTCTTGCAGCCTTGCTCGGTTAAGGGAGAAGATTTAATTGCAAAAACTTAAAACTTTAAGCGGACTTATGAGGGATTTCCCTTTCACTCAAATGGGAAGGCTTAAGTGAAATGAAAACCCTACAAACCATCTTTTAAAGTTGCGTCACTCATGGTTGCTTCTGCACCCCACGCTTCCCCTAATTTAGTTTTAACTATTAGTTTGAATCTTTGTAAGTTTTGTTTGACTCACAAAGTTAAAGTGAGATACAGTTTGAGCCTGTAGATTACTCCTTCCACCGTTGCTTTATTATACGAAATCCTAATTTCAGATGAGGAATCGAGTTTAATTGTCCGGAAGGATCGTGGACGAGTGATTGAAGTCCGACGGCTCTTTTTTTAGTCCAAATTTGAGGTTTCATCCCAGGTCCCAGACGTTTATCCTTACACGTTCTCCGGTCGACGAGTCTACACTTTTACTCCTTACTCTTGTCAACTTCCTTCCTTTCGTGCTTCCGTAGTTTCGTCTAGTAACGTCCATGTAACTCTTCTTTATTTCTTCATTTGTGGTCCTTTGTTGTTTCATGATGATTTGTCCTTGTATCGATTTTTCTCAGTCTCTCGATCCACCAGATTTGTTTGGTACATCGAGTTAGTTTCTTTTTCAAATTATAAAATAAAAAGAATAAATAGGCGGAACACATTCTCATGGTACTACCATACTATGGTGATCTTGTTTCTCGTAAAGGTGTAATATGAACCGATCATTGACATACTCAAGCTCAACACATTTATAAATGAGCCGAGTGTCAATTTTTCTCAGTCTCTTGATCCACCAGATTTGTTGGGTACATCGAATTTATTTCCTTTTCAAATTATAAATAAAAAGAATTAGTAGGTGAAACACATATTTTCATGGTATTACCACTATGGTGAAATTATTTCTCTTAACTAAAGGTATAATATGAGCCAAGCATTGACATACTCAAGCTCAACTCGTTTATAAACGAGCCGGGTCCGATCCAAGCCTAAATTTTGTACGAACTTTAAAATGTGCTCATATGCCTTCGTTTAGAAAGTGAACGAGCTCGACCCGAACTTTTGACGAGCTGAGCCCGACCAGCTTGGCTAAAAGAATCCTTCTATAGTTTATTTTATCCGAATGAACCAAACTTTATGCGAACAAGCCGAACATTGACATGCTTAAGCTCAACTCATTTATAAACAAGTCAAGCCTAAATTCTACACGAGCTATAAATGTGTTCATACTCTTCGAATTAATTGAAGTTTTTTGAACAGACACGCTCTATTCATCTTATCACTCGTCCAAAAAAAGTTTTACGGTTTTTGGAGCAAAGAATACAACGTTTCTGGAGTTTTATCGATTTTCAAAGAATTTCGTATACTACACACTTTGAACTATTTCTAAAAAACAGTGAATTTAAAGAACTGATTTTTTTTGGATCCACTCAATAAATCATAAAAATTGTCCAAAAAAAATTCATGATTTTTGGAGCAAAGATTACGACGTTTTTCGAGTTTTATCGATTTTTGAGAATTTCGTGTACTATACCCTTTAAACTTTTACAAAAAACGGACATTTAAAATAAGTGAAAATTTTTGAGGGACACGCTCTATTGACCATAACACTCGTCTAAAAAAAAAGTTTTCACGATTTGTGGAGCAAATGATACGACGTTTTTTGAGTTTTATCGATTTCGAAGAATTTAGTGTACTTTACACTTTAAATTTTTCAAAAAATGGGAAGTTTTAAATAAAGGAATTTTTTGAACGGACACACTTTATGAATCATAAAAAAATTTCAAAAAAGATTTGACGTATTTTGGAGCAAATTGTACAATGTTTTTAGAGTTTTATCAACTTTCGAAGACTTTCGTGTACTATAAATCATAAATTTTAAATAATTGATTTCGTGAACAATTGAACTTTTTCAAAAAAACAACGAATTTTAAATGGTTAGTTTGTTTTGAACGGACACTCAATAAATCATAAAACTTGTCCAAAAAAGTTTCATGATTTTTGGAGCAAAGGATATGCCGTTTTGGAGTTTTATTGATTTTCGAAGAATTTCATGTACTATAACCCTTAGAACTTTTTCAAAAAAGGGCAAGTTTTAAATAATTGAAGTGTTTTGAACAGACACCTCTATTCATCCTAAAATTTGTCATAAAAAAGTTTTACGATTTTTGGAGCAAAGTATACGACTTTTGTGGATTTTTATCGATTTTAGAAGAATTTCGTGTACAATACCCTTTGTACTTTTTTAAAAAACGGAGAGTTTTAAATAATTAAAAATTTTGAACGGGCACACTCTATAAATCATAAAAATTGTTCAAAAAAGTTTCACGGTTTTTGGAGCAAAGCATATGACGTTCTTGAAGTATTATCGATTTTCGAAGAATTTCGTGAACTATACCCTTTGAAGTTTTCCAAAATATAGAAGTTTTAAATAATTAAAGTTTTTGAATGGACATACTCTATTCATCATAACACTTGTAAAAAAAGTTTTATGATTTTTGGAGCAAAGGATACGACGGGTTTGGAGTTTTATCGATTTTAGAAGAATTTCGTGTACTATAACATTTGAAATTTTTTAGAAAAAACGACGAGTTTTAAATAATTGCATTATTTTGAACGGATAGTCTATTCATCATAACACTTGCCCAAAAAAGTTTCACAATTTTTTCAGCAAAGTATAAGACGTTTTTGGAGTTTTATCGTTTTTCAAATAAATTTCGTGTACTATATACACTTTGAACTTTTTCAAAAAACGACAAGTTTTAAGTAATTGATTTTTTTTGAATGAACACAATCTATAAATCATAAAACTTTCCAAAAATATTTTCACATGTTTTGGAGCAAAGGATATGCCGTTCTTTGAGTTTTATCGCTTTTCGATGAATTTTGTGTACTACCCTTTGAAGTTTTCTAAAAAAGGAAGCTGTTTTTTTTGGAACTACAAGCTTAACATGCTTAACATGCTTTTTGACGAGATTAAACCATTAGGGAGAATGCTTCCTTTAATCTATTTGGAAGCTGTTTTTTGGAACTACAAGCTTAACATGCTTTTTTGACGAGATTGTTCCAACTAGGTTGTTGATTTTTGATTTCCTTGTCGGTGATCATCCTCGTTTGGAGTATGTCTCCATTGATATACTTCTTTGTTTTATATGTAGTAGAACTACTACTATTGGGAGTAACCCTCTTTTGGGATGTCATTTGTTAGAGTTATCTTTGTATTGTGTTTTTAGGTGGAAATGGAAGACTTGGAACCTTTGTTTGTGGATTGTGTGTCATTGCGTATGTTCATTGTTTTGCTACCTGATTTTTGTGCTTATGGCTTTTGTTTTCAAGGGATCATCTCCCAATGGTAAGTGGTCTTGGAAACAAACATTGATAACCCTCTTGAACTAATACCCTCTACAAAGTTACAATTATAGAGGTTTAGTCTTGTTTAGCAGCGTACATGGAACTTTCTTAACCTAGCCTATGTTCACAAATCTTCTCAAAATATTAACATAATAAAAAAGGCCGCCCATCGATTGGGATTTATGGAAACCCATGTCTTCTTGGTCAAGTCCAATTACAAAGTTAGGCTTGGAAAAACCTCTGTATGTTTTTTTGGTATGCTAATCACTTAGCTTTTTACCATGTAAGGGAACTACTGTTTTTGCTGCGTATGAACTTGTTCCGGCTCCAAGACATTTATGTTGGGCTTCTTCTTTCTGAATTGAAAATGTTGCTTCTTATCGTATGTGATGTCAATTTAACGTCTAATCCACAAAAATAGTGAATTTGATATTCATAACTAAACCAAGTATGCCTAACCAGTTAATCAACCCATTAACCACCTACAAAATTAACTATTGTTATAAGTACTGCCACAAATAACCCAAAATTGCGTTCAAGTTACAAGGTCCGTTCAAAAGGTAATTAAAAAAGACTCAAATTGACCCATTCAAGAACGATCTATCCACGAAAATTAGTTTTACCAGGTGGTTTTATCTTCCTAATTCCCTTTCTTCATTCCGGATTAAATGATAGTAAGTTTTTGGAATATTAGAGGAATAGGCCGGAGTAACCTCTGGACAAACTTCGATGTTGTTTGTAAAATCCATAAGATCAACATTTTAGCACTAGATGAAACAAAATCCGAAAAACCGCATGGTGACCGTCTTTGGAAATAGGTTGATTTTGATAACATAACTTATTGTACGGCCGTCGGAAGGGCGGTGGTTTATGCCTCTTCTAGAAAGCTCACCAACTAAGAAACCAAACTATTAAATTTATTTGCATAACTGACAGATCCATCTGTGTTGACTTTGCCTGTAACAACCTGAATCGAAAGATGTTTTTCATTTTTGCTTACGCTCCTTCACAAGAAGCTATAAAGAATCGATTATGGAACTCACTATCCACATTCATTCAACAATCAACACTTCCATGTATCTTGATGGGAGACCTACACGAAATCCAACAATATTCCGAAAAACAAGGAGGTGTTCCAACCAACTCAAATAGATTTAACAAATTGATGAACTTCAAAAACTCTTACAACATGGAAGACACTCAAACTATATGCAATATCTTTACATGGAGGAAAAGAAGGGATGATCCGAATAATCTTCTCGAAAAATTAGACCGAGTACTGGTTCATAATCAAATTTTCCAATGGTACCCAAATTTAAAAACTAAAAACACGTATTTACCATTTCGGACCACTGTAAAATTTCTTTGGAGCTGTCAGAAACAGAGAGTTATACTCCACACCCGTCTAAATTCGAAATGTTGTGGACCAAACGGAAACCCTTTGAGAATATTGTAAAACAAACTTGGTGATCCAATATTACCGGAAATGAGATGTTTAAACTTACAAAAAAAACTACTTAAAACAAAGGCAAAAGATTGGAGCAAATCTAACTTCGGCAATATTTTCAAACAATTAAAGGAGGTTGAGATGAAACTACAGAAAATTCAATGCATGCCTCCCAACAATTCGAACCAAAATATTGAAATCATCCAAAAAAATTTCCTAACTAAACAAAACTGACTTCTCTCTTCCACCAAAGATATTGGAGACAAAGATCAAAGAATATGCACCTAAAAAATACGGATAAAAATAAATTCCAAATATTTCTACCGTATTGCTATTGGAAGAAGAAATCGAAAACAACTAAGGGGTCGTTTGATATCGATAGCCCTGATTAAAGGTATCAGGTATGAGTATTAAATAAGGTATCAAAATATGGGTATCAGATATCACCCTGTTTGGTATGTTGCAGTATATCAGATATCAGATTTGATATCTGATACCACTATTTGGTATTGATACCTGATATCATGATAAAAACATCATAATGAAAATAAAATTTCAATCAAACCATTATTGAACATAAAATTTAGTCAAACCTACATTATTCAACATAAAATGTGCCCAAAATTTATACTAAATGCAAGATTGTCAACATAGAGACATCCCTCACATGTTTGAGTGTAAAAGATGACACCAAAATCACCATAAAACCACCAAAATCACCCTACATTCGAGATCTTATCAACCCAAACGAGAACTTGTTACCCTTTACTTGCACCTGAGGAACCACGAAGTCGATCGATAATCTTTTGCATATACAATTTCTTCCACTGGTCATTTGGACAATTGTACAATGCCTGGATGCGGTTTTTACTATTGAAAATAACGTCAAGTATATCAATAGCATCCTCATTAAAGACTCCCGGTAACATAGATATCTCGCAAAGTAGTTAACTCTTTTGTGTTGATAGAAGTTTCTCACGCCTATCAAGAAGTTCATCACGCTTCTCAAATTTCACCATGACATTAGCTATCTTATCCAAAGACTCTTGGATTTCATCTAGAGCAATCGTGAAGCTATCACTTTTTTTAGTCATTCTAAGTGAACTTTTACCTAGCATTTGCTTCTTTGCAAGTGGCGGCCTTGATGTTGCGTCACTAGATGAGTAGTCATCCACCTCTATCGGTGTCTCTTGATCACCATTTTCAATATCTATGTTATGAATCATGTCCTCCACATCTTCGGTATGATTTCCGGTAGCTCGATCAGAACCAAAGATAAGCTCTAACTTGTTAATATACAAAAGGAGTATTCCATTAACCTTTTGCCTTGGAATGCATCTGGGGAAAAAGACAATGTTATATAAATAGTAGTGATTTATGCTTGCAATTAGTCAAATGAATGTCATAAAAACTTACCTTGCAAAACTCGTCAAAAGATTGTTTTTCGCAGCTGATCATACAAGATGTATCATCCCATGTGAATCCAGACAACTTGGTCATCTCATGGATGACAATGTCTTACAAAAAAAACATCACATAGTCTTACAAACATAATGAAAACACACACACCAAGTCTTACAAACTAGAAACCCAATTGTTATATGAGTCGTTGGCTAAGGTATTTCAAAAATTAGTCCAATCTTCTCATACACTAACTTGAGTAATGTACTCAACCTCCTCCTCCTCTTCCACCTCCATCTCCACCGCTTCCTCCTTAGCCTCTTCATCTTCCTCTTCACTATCTCCCTCGTCATCTAGTGACAACCCAACATCAGTTTGCATGTATTTGCGAATAAGATTGTGTAATAATGCACACACAATAACAATTTGACCTTGGGTTCGTATTGGGAAAAATGAACGACTCCGGAGAATATCCCATCTTCCCTTTAACAGTCCAAACAATCGCTCTATAACATTCCTAGCTTTCGCATGTTTCATGTTTCAAAACTCTTGGGATATTCTGGTTGATTGTCCCCCCATTCTTTTAGATTATAACGATGACCTCTATATGGAGCTAAAAACCCTTCACAATTTATGTATCCAACATCTACCAAGTAATAACAACCTTGACATGATAATAAAAGATTAGATTATGAAAACTTTATAGACATATGGTTTTTTAATAATGTTTTAATTATTTGATGGTTACATTTCGGGACCTTTAAACCATGTGGTCTAGAAATAGCATCACGAAGGACACGACCATCATGTGCAAAACCTTCTCAACCAGGCAATATGTATATGAACTCCATATTAGGTGAACAAACACCTAATACATTCATTGAAAGATCGCCTTTTATGGTTCGATACTTTGATTTGTCGGCATTTGACACATGAACACTAATGTGGGTACCATCTAAAGCTCCTAGGCAATTCTACCAAACACGGGAAGTCAAGTGAGTGATCATTAATAATTCAACTAGATTATACTTCAATATTGTAGTTTAGTAATTGAAGTAAAAAGTATTCCATCTATCATCTTCACAATCATTTGGTATAGGTGTATGTTTTTTTAGCAAGTGTTTGTGTAGCTTCATAACCGCACGAATACAAAGGTTGAATTGTCGACTCACATTCTCCCCACTCTTTAGAAAGTAATTTGCTATCGATCTATTTTTCTTATGATGAGCCAAAAATAAATAAAAATATTGCAACAATTTTCTCCACCTCCATATTTTTTGTTCTTCTTAGTAATCCTATATTTTGGACCATCTCACAAATCGAGCGCAATGCAGTGGTGGTTGGTTCCGATTCAAAGCACTTTAAGGTTTGTCTATTAATTGACACGAAGTTCGTTTTTACATATACCATCACTTTCTCTAATTAACCTATTTAAATTGGCCAATCTAGTTATAAAATTGGTTAACCAATTTTATAACTAGAGCAATTGTTGTTTAGACAAGTTTTTGTCTTTCCTTCTTTCTCCTTATTGAATCAAGCTCGTACGAGTCCATTTTAATCATAAACATCAAAAAAAATTAAAACAAGGAAAAACCCTATCATCATTTCAGCTCATCTAAGAATTATTTCAAAAATGATTTCCAAACCAATCCATATTCATAAGGTGAATAATCTTATGTTGCTATAACTATAGTCCATTAGAACATGATGGCTAACATGACTAGTTCATATTCATAAAATTTTTACTGTCTGCATACATAAGAAAAATCAGCATATAAAATTGACTAATTAACAACCTTTCTCCAAGAGTTAAAATTGACTAGTTCATATTCATAAAAACAAAATAAGCTAACCTTAATGATTTCCAACCGTTATTATTTGCATACATAAAAAAATCAGCAGTTAAAAAAAATCAGTAGTTAAAAAAAATCAGCAGCTAATAAAAAATTAGCAGCTAAAGAAATCAGCAACTAAAACGGCCCGTAATAAGCTTTCTCCAGGAGCTATTTGTTCAGATTTTGAATCCATTCAGGGTATCAATAATGTATGCAAACGTCAAAAAAAAAATTAGTAGGACATCAATGCCGTGTACATACATAAAAAAAAAAACCAGCACCTAAAATTGAAGGGTCATAAAAGCACAACAAGCTTTCTCCAAAAAAATCCAGCAACACAAGTGCATACATCAAAAACAACAAACTCTAATCAGATTTATGAAGAGTAAATGGCTTGTAATGAAGAAGTCTCTTTCCAGTTGTTGAGGATTTCATATCAGACAAGGTTTAAACAAGAAAGGGGAATTGCT
Organism: Fagopyrum tataricum; assembly: GCA_002319775.1. Classification (NCBI taxonomy): domain Eukaryota; kingdom Viridiplantae; phylum Streptophyta; class Magnoliopsida; order Caryophyllales; family Polygonaceae; genus Fagopyrum; species Fagopyrum tataricum. The sequence continues at coordinate 46,687,227 of CM008281.1, forward strand.
TGACATGGTACAAAATAGGCAAAGTTCAACAGGTAAGGAAGAAAATACGTACTTGCACCGGTCGGTGGTTTCTTGATCCGGTCAGCAGCGAGAGATCATAAGGAAGAAAGGAGAAGAGAGTTCAGCGGCTCTTCGGTCGACAGCTCAGGCGAAGTAGAAAAAAAGGAAGAGTGGGGAAAGAAAGAACGAAGCGGTACCTCCCAAAAAATACGTACATCAAAAACCCCAAATTCTGATATCAAGGTATCATTTTGATATCGATACCCTAAAATATCAAACAACGGGTATGGGTTTGGGTGATACCCATACCCATATCTTTATAAAAGATATGATTATCAAACGGCCCGTAAAGGAGCTCACAACCAACATGGGAATTATCCTAACATCTGAATCCGAAATTCGACTAGAAGTTAAAAAGGAATTCCAATATAAATTCGCCAAAACCCCAATAAACCAATCTCTCCTTGACGAGAAAACCCAACTCATCAAAACTAAAGTCAGCCCATAGGATAATTTGTGCCTAACAAAACCCCCTTCTAATGAAGAAATAAGAAATGTCATTTTCGACATTTGATGTGATAAATCACCAAGACCTGATGGTATGCCTGCTGGTTTTTATAAAAAATACTGGCATATAGGGGAACGGACGTTTCAAAAGCAGTAAAAAGTTTTTTCAAAAGCGAGAAAATGCTTAAACAAATTAACCATACTTGTATAACCATGATTTCTAAAACGGATAACTCCACAACAATTAACCACTTTAGACCAATAAGTCTTTGCTCTACAATTTACAAAGTTATTGCTAAAATAATCACGAAGAGAATGGAATCCATCATACCTAGACTCATCCAACCCTTACAAGGAGACTTTGTAGCTAATAGATCTATTCATGACAATATTCTCATTGCTTATGAAATCTTTCACTCTTTTCGATCCAAAAAGAGCAAAAAAGGGTGGGCTGCCATTAAACTCGATATGGAAAAAGTAGATGACCAAGTCAATTGAGAATTCATCTTACGCATTCTCAAAAAAATTGGGTTCAATGATAAATTCTTCGGATGGATCAATGAGTGCATCTCTACAATTTCTTTCTCTGTCATCGTTAACAACGGACCAACCGATCAATTCTTCCCTAAAAAAGGAATCAGGCAAGGAGACCCCTTATCTCCATATCTATTCATTCCGGGAGCAGAAATTCTAACACAAATGCTACAATATTATTGTAATAATTACGATAACCATATCGGCTTCTCTGTATGTAGACAAGCGTCACCATCCCAGTCTTTTCCTTCGTTGATGATATGATCATTTTTGCAAAAGCAAATATGGTTTCTTGCCAAAGAACAAAGAAAATCCTGGAAATGTATTACTCTATATCCGGACAAAAAATCAACTTCCATTAATCAGCTTTCCAAACTACTAGCAAGTGAGAGTACTTTTACTCAACTAAAAAATGTGTTGGCCATGTGTCACACCACAAACCTCGACAAATATCTTGGATTCCCAATTATAAATGGAAGAGTGACAAAAGAGACCTTTGGTGAAATTAATCTTAAATCAAAACATCAACTTCTAAAATAGAAAGCAAACTCTTTATCACAAGAAGGGAGGATTATTCTCATAAAACATAACTTGGCTACTAAACCGACCTTTGTTATGTAAAGTTTTATGCTATCAAACCATAATTTGGACGAACTAGATAAAACATACAAAAAATTCTTCTGGAATAAAGGAGACCAACATAGACCCATCATAAGTTGAGATTCTATATGTAAATCAAAAACAATGGCGGTTTAGGACTATGGAAATCTATAATCACAAATAAAGCACTATAAATGAAACTCTTATGGAAAATTCTGGTAGAACGAAACAACATCTGGGTTAAAATCATAAACGAAAAATACTTGAAAACCCATAATATTCTCCACTACCAAAAGAAAGGATCATTATCATGGCAATGGAACAACCTAATGAAACTTAAACCTGAATTCAAAAAAGGTATTATATGGCAGATCGGAAATGGAAATACCATCAATTTCTGGCATGATTATTGTGTAACAACGACACCCCGCTCATAAAAATGGTAAAAAACACAAGTCAAATCAACATAACTATCAAAGTTAGTCACTTTATTAACAATTCAAAAAATTGGGATACAAACAAAATTGACAACGAGATACAAAATATCATCAATCCAAAAAATTAGAGAAAAATTTTTAAAAAAAACAATCATTCCCAAAAATGATCTACATGACAAGGTATATTGAATGTAAGAGCCCTTTTCTTTCGGACCGAAATCGGACCATAGCCGAGATTGGCTTTGGCCGAGATTGGCCTTTCCGCACCCGCGGGCATGACCGCCGCCCCTGCGGGTTCCCGCCCCTGCGGCTCAAGGAACCGCCCATGCGGTTTCCGGCGGCTGCAGCCGGTTTTGTTGACCCTTTGGCCCGTGCTTTACCCTTCCTTACTTCTCCCGTTTTACCTTGCTGAGCAAGGGTTTCATCACTTCATTCCTCTGTTCCTACGTCCGTCTTGCTTCTTCATCCCTTCCTTTGAGCTTGCTTGAGATTCTCTTAGAGTTGTGCTTGAGAATTGTGGCTTTGTGGTTGATGACTGTGAGTTGTTGTGCTTGGAAGCCCGCATTGATGTGTGTTAAGCCTTCCTGCAGCTAGGATCTTCAGTAGTGGTGAGTCTTGCTTCTTCCTCCTTGCTTCTTCATTCTTCTTCTTCCTTGCTCTTCCTTCTTTAGCTTAGGATTAGTTGTATGAATGATAGGGTGATGTTGTTATGTGTTTGTTGTGCATGTGTGTGTTTGTGATGAAGAGAAGACGTGATTTGATCACGTGAAGAGCTAAAGAGAAGCCGCGAGGTTTCATTCTGCACTGTCGCCGCCCCCGCAGCCAGAAGTCACCGCCCCTACGGAAGACGTGCCGCAGCGCCATGCCTGCGTTGCCAGCGATCCTTGTCACCGCCCCCGCGGCTAAGTGTCACCGCGCCCGCGGTTACCTGTGTTCCGCCCCTGCGTCCTTAGATCACGCAGGTGCGTCTTGTCCCGGGGCTACCTAGAGTTAGGTAGTTCCTTTCCTTTCTAGTATGAGGGAACTAGTACCATGCTAGGATTAAGATGTTGACGAGTATGATATAGATATGCCGGTTACGGCCTTGAGGTTACGAGTTGGATATGATCCCTTATGGATCCCTTGGGCTTAGGTGTGACCCTTTGGGTGATAGGATTGTGATATATATATGTCTGTCTTGTATAGGTTGTGTTGTCCTCCAGTTTGGAGTGGACGTTTTTGAGAGTGGATCGTACTTGAGTTACTTCTGAGATCGAGGTAAGTCCATAGGACTTACTTAGCTACTATCCTTATATTGGATGTATGCTTGAGTGGTGTTTGTTATATGCTTTATAGCATGCTTATGATTATGATAGTCACCGACCTATATTATATTGACCGCCCATTGTAGTGGCCGTGATAACATGTCCCTTTCATCCCGTAGTGGAGTCTGGAAGGTTCTCTGTAGTCAGGCCAGATCTGGTATAAAGGAAGGACCCTCACCACTCCCACAGGGTACACGGGAGGTGTGTTGATATTACTCTAGCTGGTTAGAGTACTCAGAGGCGGGGATTATATTACTCGTGTCACCTATCTTCATATATATATATATATATATATATATATATATATATATATATATATATATATATATATATATATATATCTATTTATACGATTAAGTGTTTCAACTTATTAAAAGATAATAAACCGGGTAAATGTTTGATATCATGCTGAAGTGTTTATCCTTTATGATGTGTGTTTGTGCTTTAGCATCTCCTTATATATGTGTATAGTTAGTTAACGGTTTCATACCGTGTTGTAGATCCCTAGCAGGTTAGGAGAACTGCAGAGTGATCCAGAGAGGGTGATCTGCTGAGGGCTCCGTACACTGGGCGACATTGTGGGATTTTGGGTTATCCATATTGTACGGATTTTAGTTTGACTTTGTACTCAGCAGTATCTTGTATCACCTTTTTGATATGTATGTATATATATATATATATATATATATATATATATATATATATATATATATATATATATATATATATATATATATATATATATATACAGTTTTTATGTTTTGTTTTAATCTGCTGGTGCCTTGTTGTAAGATTCAGTGAAGTTGTTGTCAGGCTAGGGCCAGGATCCATTGTGAGATCCTAGCCCAGTAGAACTCCGAGTCCTACGAATTTGGTGTTACAAAGTTGGTATCAGAGGCCAGGTTGACAACAATGGCACTAGTAATCTGCAATAAAGTTCGAATAGATAAATAAACAGAACCCGAAAGGGGTCTGACTTTTCAAAAGGTTTTGGTTTTAAAACGAGTACAAATGTTTTGGGTTATTGTGTACGTGAGCCATCACCCCTCTGAAGATCTCGACAATACATATATATAGATATTCTGTTGTGATTGATTTGATACATATATATGGCATATATATAGCCTTCTAAGCTAGGTTTACGTCCTCTGCATATGGTTCAGACTAGAGCCTTACCTGCAGCTGGGCGAGGTAGAGGTAGAGGTAGACCCCTTCTAGGCCAAGGACGAGGTAGGATACCTGCTCATGGTTCCCAGGCAACAGGAGAGATCCACGAGGATGTTGCTGAGAGCGCCGTTCCTGAGACTGGGAACGGGGCAGCTGAGGGACAGAGGGCACAGAGAGCCCAGTCTGGTGAGTCTGATCGTGTCTCTATGGGTAGATCAGAGTTTCATGCTTATATCAGACGTGTTGAGAAGGCTGCTAGAGCCGGTAGGCGTGCCCCAGACTTACAGGCACAGGAGGGACCATCTGAGAGGTCCCACACCGTTACTCAGGTACCAGCTGTACAGGTACCTGCTGCTGAGATTGCCAGAGCACCGGAGGAGCATAGAGGGCCTAGACCAGATACCTGGTTGAAGGCATTCCATCAGATGGGTGTACCCCCTTTCACTGGGAAGGTGGGGTTGGAGGTTGAGCTCTGGATCGGGCATGTAGACTCAGCTCTGGAGTCTATTCGTTGTCCAGCTGATAGGCAGATCAGGTTGAGCTCTGGATCGGGCATGTAGACTCAGCTCTGGAGTCTATTCGCTGTCCAGCTGATAGGCAGATCGAGTTGGTGCAGACTCTGTTCAGAGAGCTGGCACAACACTGGTGGAGGTCAGTACGGGGTCAGGTTACCAGCTATGACCAGATGAGGACCTTGATCAGAGAGCGTTTCTGCCCTGCCTCACTGAGGAAGGAGAAACTGCGTGACTTTGTTGAGGCCGGATTTGATGATGTGCCAGTTTCAGAGGCCATCAAGAGATTCCAGGAGGAGCTGGCTTTACTGGGTCCAGCTGCACCTCCTGTTGATCAGCATGTTTATCTGTTCTCTCGACGATTGAGGGATGGTACCCGAGCCTACATGGCAGGTTTTCACTGTGAGTCCTTGATGGACTATCAGGACAGAGCTGCAGATTATGAGAGAGAGAGGGCTGGGCAGAGGAGAGCTTCTCAGGCCGGAAGGTCTGAGAAGAGACAGCGTACGGGCAGGCCAGTGGTACTGCTGGAGCTGCTAGTGTTGGGGTAGTCAGAGACGTCAGGGTCGTTCTGTATCTGCACCAGCTACAGAGAAGGGACGACAGTGTTTTAACTGTGGAGATCCAGGGCATCTGAAGCCCGAGTGCACGAGGCCATTGGTGACTTGTTTTACCTGTGGTAGACAGGGTCATAGAGCCGTTTATTGCCGCCAGGGCGGAGCTGCATCTCAGCAGGGTTCTTCTCCTGCCAGTGTAGCGGGAGGTGGGCAGAGGCCACCTCAGCAGCAGGCAGACTCAGGGACAGCAGAGAGTCCCAGATCGCCCTACGACTCAGGGATCTGCTCCTGGGCCGAGTAGAGGCAGAGGCCGTGGTGGGGGCACCACTGATACCAGAGGCCCACAGGGTCGTGTTTTTGAGCTGAGGAGTGCAGAGGAGCCAGCTGCACCTACTGCTACAGGTACCATTCTGATTCATGGTTTACCTGTTAGAGTTTTATTTGATACTGGTGCTACGCACTCTTTTATTTCTGATGCCTGTGTAGAGCGTCTTGGTTTAGATACAGTTGAGGGGATGCCCTTTATTATAGGGTTACCTGATGGTGGTAGGGTCAGAGGTACCCGTGAGATTCACGGTTGTCCCATTTCTGTAGGGACCCGTGTGTTACTAGTTGACTTCTTTGTCATGCCACTAGAGCATGAAGAAGTCATTTTAGGTATGGATTGGATGGCTAGACACTCTGCAGTTCTAGATGTAGGTAGGAGGACTGTTACCCTCTCTACCGAGTTAGGCCAGATAGAGGTTTTCCGAGGTTGGGACCTTGGAAAGGTAGGCACAGTTATCAGTGCTATACGGGCAGCTAGACTGATTGCACAGGGTTGCGAGGCCTTCTGGTGTTATGCCATGAAGGAGGGGGAGAGTCCAGCTGTAGAGGACATTCCAGTTGTCTGTGAGTTTACTGATGTTTTTTGCTGAGCCGTCCAGTTTGCCGCCTCAGAGGAGTGTGGATTTCAGTATCGAGTTAGAGCCTGGTACGAGACCCATCTCGAAGGCTCCATACCGGATGGCGCCTGTCGAGATGCTGGAGCTGAAGAAGCAACTCGAGGAGTTGGCTGAGAAGGGCTTCATTCGCCCTAGTGTGTCCCATGGGGAGCACCTGTCCTCTTCGTACGAAAGAAGGACGGATCGCTGAGACTGTGTATAGATTACAGAGAGCTGAACAAGGTGACCATCAAGAACAAGTATCCACTGCCGCGCATTGATGATTTGTTAGATCAGCTACAGGGAGCTACTGTGTTCTCCAGGATTGACCTGCGTTCCGGGTATCACCAGCTGAGGGTGAGGGAGCAGGATGTGCATAGGACAACATTCCGGACCAGATATGGCCACTACGAGTTTGTAGTGATGCCATTTGGGCTTACGAATGCCCCAGCCGTCTTTATGGAGTTGATGAACAGTATCTTCATCGACTTCCTGGATCAGTTTGTGGTGGTTTTTATTGATGACATTCTGGTATACTCTCGCAGTGGAGAGGAGCATGCAGGACATCTGAGGACTGTATTGCAGGTTTTGCGGGATAGAGAACTTTATGCTAAGTTCTCTAAGTGTGAGTTCTGGATGCCAGAGGTAGCATTCCTGGGTCATGTGGTTTCAGCTGAGGGGATCAAGGTGGATCCAGCAAAGATAGAGGCAGTAGCAGCATGGACGACACCGACGAACGTCAAGGAAGTACGTAGTTTCCTTGGCCTAGCCGTTATTACAGACGCTTTGTGGAGGATTTTCTGTGATTGCCCGTCCACTGACGAGTTTGCTGAGGAAGACTACCAGATTTTGTGTGGTCTGATCAGTGCAGGCAGAGTTTTGAGGAGTTGAAGAGGCGTTTGACTTCTGCTCCTATTTTGGCACAGCCAGAGGGTACTGAGGATTTTGTGGTTTACAGTGATGCATCCAAGCTAGGCTTGGATGTGTTTTTTGATGCAGAGAGGCAGAGTTATTGCTTATGCGTCTCGACAGCTGAAGACGTATGAGGAGAACTATCCGACTCATGAGAGCCATCTTCACAGACCATAAGAGTCTGAAGTATATTTTCACGCAGCGGGAATTGAATAACCGCCAGCGTAGGTGGCTCGAGCTGATCAAGGACTTTGATTTAGAGATTTGTACCATCCAGGGAAGGCGAACGTTGTCGCCGACGCCCTGAGCAGGAAGACGCCTCGAGAGCAGGCGATTGCGAGGCTGACAGTTCAACATCAGTTGCAGAGAGATCTGATCTGGTTAGAGTTGGACATCCAGTTTCCTGATGAGGATGCCCAGCTGCGTACTTTAGAGGTTTTTCCTGATCTGTTGGATGAGATCCGACAGAAACAGGAGACCTGCCCGACTTTACAGAGGATCAGAGATAGGATGTCTCGGGATGAGGCACCACAGTTCTTGCTTGGAGCAGATGGAGTTTTGAGGCGCCGCGGTCGCGTCTGTGTACCTGCTGATACAGAGTTGAGGCAGAGGATTTTACAGGAGGCTCACTGTACACCTTACTCTGTACATCCAGGTACGAGTAAGATGTATCAGGACTTGAGACGTATATATTGGTGGGGAGGGCTGAAGCCCGATGTAGCCAGATTTGTAGCTCAGTGTGCGACCTGCCAGCAGGTCAAGATCGAGCATTTCCGACCTGGAGGTGAGCTCCATCCCCTTCCTGTTCCACAGAGGAAGTGGGAGGACGTCACCATGGATTTTGTGACTGGCTTGAGGCTGAGCCGGAGTTTTGATGCCATCTGGGTTATAGTAGACAGATTGACGAAGACGGCACGTTTCATTCCTATCAGGGAGACGTGGCCGGTGAGCAGATTAGCTGAGGAGTACACTAGGCAGATAGTGAGACTCCATGGTGTACCGAGGACGATCGTCTCAGACAGAGATGGACGATTTACCTCGAGATTCTGGCAGCAGATTCAGACTGCCCTGGGGACGAGTTTGCACTTCACGACTGCGTTCCATCCTCAGACAGATGGTCAGTCAGAGAGGACCATTCAGACGCTGGAGGATATGTTGCGAGCTTGTGTGTTTGGATTGGGGACAGGTGTGGACGGATCATCTCCCACTTGTTGAGTTCTCCTACAACAACAGTTGGCATGCATCTATTGGGATGGCCCCATATGAGGCACTGTATGGACAGAGATGTCGTACCCCGTTATGCTGGGATGAGCAGAGCAGTGTCAGTGGTTTAGCACCTGATCAGATTCAGGATGATATGGCTCGGGTAGCATTGATCAGAGAGCGTATGCTGACTGCACAGAGCCGTCAGAAGTCTTATGCTGACAGGAGGCGTAGACCTCTAGAGTTCAGGTTGGAGCCCATGTGTGGCTGAGAGTGTCCCCGACACGAGGTGTTAGGCGTTTTGGCATTAAGGGGAAGTTGAGTCCCCGATATGTCGGACCGTTCGAGATTCTGGATCGGGTTGGGAGCGCAGCTTACAGATTAGCCTTGCCTCCGAGATTAGAGGGTGTTCACCCTGTATTTCATGTGTCTCAGCTGAGGGAGTATATACCAGATCCGAGACACATTGTGAGTTATGAGGATTTGTGGTTGAGCCGGACCACACGTTTGTAGAGCATCCTATTGCAGTCCTAGAACGAGGTATGAGACGCCTGCGTTCGAAGGACATTCCTATGTTGAGGATACAGTGGTCGAGACGAGGACCTGAGGAGGCTACATGGGAGACTGAGGATAGTATCCAGAGGAACTATCCAGAGTTATATGCTGAGTTAGATGCCCCAGTAGGATCACCGAGTAGATCTTAGTACTAGCTTGGTGAGTCTTATCTGCTTATATGCTTATATGCTATGATGTTTATTTCATACTAGCTTTGATGTGATTATGATCTTATTAGATCTTGTTATGCTAGTATGATTTCTTGTTTATAGCTGGATCTGCTTATATGCTGCGAGCTTATATTCCTCGTGTCACCTATCTTCATATATATATATATATATATATATATATATATATATATATATATATATATATATATATATATATATATATATATATATATATATATATATATATATATATATATATATATATCTATTTATACGATTAAGTGTTTCAACTTATTAAAAGATAATAAACCGGGTAAATGTTTGATATCATGCTGAAGTGTTTATCCTTTATGATGTGTGTTTGTGCTTTAGCATCTCCTTATATATGTGTATAGTTAGCTAACGGTTTCATACCGTGTTGTAGATCCCTAGCAGGTTAGGAGAACTGCAGAGTGATCCAGAGAGGGTGATCTGCTGAGGACTCCGTACACTGGGCGACATCGTGGGATTTTGGGTTATCCATATTGTACGGATTTTAGTTTGACTTTGTACCCAACAGTATCTTGTATCACCTTTATATATATATATATATATATATATATATATATATATATATATATATATATATATATATATATATATCAGTTTTTATGTTTTGTATTAATCTGTTGGTGTCTTGTTGTAAGATTCAGTGAAGTTGTTGTCAGGCTAGGGTCAGGATCCATTGTGAGATCCTAGCCCAGTAGCACTCCGAGTCCTACGGATTTGGGGTGTTACATTGAAGATGTAGTAAAACGGTTGATTCTATACTAAATATGCTTCCGAAATGATTGAAGAGGAATCTAGTCCTCGACCAAATAATTCTTGTGAATGGATTTGGAAACTTGATACCCAACTCAAAATATAAAACTTCATTTGGAAAATGTCTGTAAACGGAATTCCAACAAAGACAAAACTTGATGAACGAAGGATTGTTGTTACAAGGCACTGTGAACTCTGCAACCATCACTTGGAGGACTTATCCCACCTGATCATCGAATGCCCTTTCACTAAAAAATCATTAGTAAAGTCGATAAAACAATCTTGAATGAACTAAACAAAATAATAATCGAAAATAAAAAAGCGTATGAAATCCTACAGGAATTAAAAAAAAACAAAATTTGAACAAAGAAGTTTGCATGTCTAGCAACTATATGGTGGGAGTATCTGGTTTTTAGGAACAAGATTATCTCTACTAACGAATCACTTGTCCTGGACAATAAAATAGTTGCATTCATTAAAAACCAAATCCACAATTGGAAAACCAAAAGCATTGACGAAGAGGATTATAATATTAAACAACAAAAAAACACAAATACGAGAAAAAGGAAAAAACACAATATTAAATGGGATAACCAAAACCGGGTTTCCATAAATTTAATTTTGACGGATCAAAATCGATTCGGGTGTAACATCCATTCGTTTTGTGATTCGAAATCACAATGGAGATGTTGTTAGCCTTTGATGTAAAGAAAAATAACTTCAACTCGATTATAAAAACTGAAGGTTTTGCTCTTAAGGCTGGTTTACAAGAGGTAATTGTAGTTCGCCCTGTCAATCCTCCAAGGCAATGCAGATCAAAAAGATTGAAGTTGAAGGTGACAATTTGTGTGTTATCATGGTACTCCAAGGTTTGTGGAGTTGTCCATGAGACGTCGAGATGATTGTATCCGACTCTAGACTAGACTAGATCTTTGTTATTTTGACGGAATTCAGATCAGACATGTTTTGAAAGAAATCAACTTTGTTGCTGACCGATGGACCCATCTAGGAATCTCGACCCTCAACACCAATTTTTTTAATGATCCCGAACTTCGTGTTCTCATTCGCAAAGATACTTTAGGTTGAACTACCTCTAGGAGGTAAACTGTATAGGTTTTTTCTTATCACCTATGCTGTTATGAATATACGTTTTAAATAATTGTTTAGTTCATATTTTACACTAGTAGTTCACACTTTTTATGTGTAGCTCTTGAGTAATTTTATAAAACCCAAAATTTATTTATTTATTAATATGTCTTAGTTCAAAATTTTTAATACTATTATTAGTTCATACTTCCTTGAATTTTTTGGTGGTTATATTTTTATTTTTATAATATTATGGATTTTGAACTTTTATAATATCGATTCATAATTAGTGTTTTATTAGTTGGAACATTGTGTTTTGTTAATTCAAAATATTAGTGTTCTATTATAGTTCCAAAATGTACAACTAAAAAAAATACATAACTAATAAATCGAACAAAAAAATATGCATGAATTAATAATAAAAAATGAGTATTAATCTATGCAAATTTGTAACGAATTGAAAAAAAATTTGAACCAACAAAATAAAAGTTACTAACTTTTGTATAAATTGAATAATGTTCAATTACTTAGAATGATAAATAATTGATAAAATTACTTAAAACTTAAGAAGAAATCTCAACTAAGCAATGATGAAATTTCAATCTTCACGACACCTATCTGGATCAGGTTCAAATGTGTTCCCATTAGATACAAAACACGTACTGTTGCTGAATTCTTAGGAAACAAAGTTGGTATTTTAGATCAAGTGGATGATAGGTGCTTAAAGTTCTCTAGATTTACGCCTCAAGGTGGATATTGACTTCACTAAACCTCTTATGAGGGGCCTTAAGATCAAAATAGTTGGTGATGCAACATGGATAAGCTTACAAGTTACAATATGAGAGGCTCCCCCAATTTTGCTACAAATTTGGAAGAATCGGCCACATTGTAAGAGAATGCGAAATTCTTCCTACCTAAGACACACCCCTTATGGCACACGAACTGAGAGTGTCCAAAAGGAAAAAGAGATATCTTCTAAGTGGGAAGAAATCATAGGGACAAGAGATGTTCAGGAACAAACAAACCAGATAAGAGATGCTCAAGAACAGATCACAATCAAGATAAAAGATGTTCAGGAACAGACAAAAGATAATATCTTTGTTTCTTCTCAAACCAGGCTACAAACACCTCTCTACCTCATGATAATGAACAAAATAAAATCAGAATAGAAAATCCTAGTGTTGTTTTTATTATGGAGATAATGCTTAGTAAGATGGCTCTAGAGAGAATTATGAACAAGTATGGCTTTGACAAAGGCCTTAACATACAAAGTATTGGGAGATCGGGAGGAATTGGTCTATGGTGGAAAGGAGATGACTGCTCGCTCATCTCCTATTCTACTCAACACATCTTCGTTGAATGGAAAGAAGTAGGTTCTTCTGATACCATTGCCTTGGCGGGATTTATGGATACTCTTGCATGCACAACACAAAAACGTGAAACCAGGGCTCTTATCCGAAACCTCAAGAACTCGTATGTTGGGCCTCTCTTCCTTTATGGCGATTTCAATCATACTTTTTTGCATCATGAGAAAGAAGGAGGTCCTCCTAAACCTAATGCTAAGTTGTTAGCGTTTGAAGGAGTTACTTGGTCTAGAGGTAATACGCTAATATTGCTATAAAGGAAAGGCTGGATCGGTTCTTATGCTCAGTAGATTGGAAAACACAACAATTTCCCACACTATTGTTAAGACCATTGTGTTATTTCCTTGGATACTAAAGGAGGCAAACACGTGATTCTTTCCAAGGGCCGGTTACATATTGAAAAATGGTGGTTGGAAAACCCTTATCATTCTAGGCGCTTGGAACCAAGACAAAAAATGTTGATGCCCCTACGAGACTCTCCTCTCTCATGATTGCTCTCTCTAAATGGGGAAGCTTTTTAGAGAAGGTGACCCAATGTCTCTCTTCTCTTCATTCTTTGTGCTGATGTGTTTTCTCATCTTATAAGCAAAGCAGTGGCCTCTAAAGCACTTCATGGGATCAAGATCAGTAATGGTTTGCCGACTATCTTTCTATTCGTGGATGATAGTTTATTATTTTCCAATGCTTCTTTTGTGAACTGCAATTCTATATAACATATCATCTCCACCTATGATGCTATCTCAGGGTAATTAATAAACTTTGACAAGTCCAGTGTTTCATTCAATCATAATGTTTCTGCTATGGATCAAGCAAACCTTGCAGCATTGCTGAATGTTTCCCTTGTCACACACCATCTAATATATCTTGGTATACCTATCTATATGGGTGGGTCTAAAAGCGATATATTCTCCAATATCATTGAACGTATTCGCAATAAGCTTCAAGATTGGAAGCACAATTTTCTTTCTCAAGCAGGAAAGGAGATTTTGATGAAAACTGTTGTATAAAGTATTTTTCTGTGCATCATGAGCATCTATCAGTTTCCTAGAAGTGTTATTGATAATATCCATAGCGTGATGGCTCAATTTTGGTGGGGCACTACAAATGAAAAGAAACGCATTCATTAGCACAAGGTTGGAGAATTATTCATAATCTTGATTCTCTCCTCAGTAGAGTTTTCACAGCCAGGCATTTTAGACATGGAAGCTTTTTAGATTCCTCCTTAGGTAATCTACCTAGTTTTTCATGGCGGAGTATTTGGAATGCAAAATCTCTTCTTTTGGATGGTATTGGATGGCGAGTTGGAAACGGAGCTTCTATAAATCTATGGTTTGATCCTTGGATTGTGCATCCTTCAGGGAAGGCTGTTAGACCTAATTCTGATCATGTTTAAAATCCTAACATTTCTTTACCAATATCCTATATTATTACTGATTTTGGAACATGGAATGAGAGCCTTATTTCTACTCTGTTTAATTGTACAGATGCCCGAAGTATAGTCAGCATGCCTCTTAGCTCACGCAGGTCTGCGGATTCTCAATTTTGGTGGCCAGAAAAGAGTGGATATGGTACTCCGTTCAGAGTGCATACAAACTGAGCAAATGTAATCATCTTGGAAATTGGATGGAGAGACTTCTAAGACAAGAGGAGACTTGTGATCTAAAATCTGAAGGTTGAAACTTCATGGGAAAGTTCTGCAGTTTTTATGGCGTTTGTGCTCGAATTCTCTAAGTAGTGTGGCAGATCTCTTCAACCGTAGAATTATTAACACACTAGTTTGTAGTAGATGCCGCTCCTGCCCAGAAACAAATCTTCATGCTATCACAGTTGGTCTTTTTCAAATGAAGCATGGTGGGGATCTCCTGCTTATATAGCCGTTATCAATTATGGCCTTCATGAGATAGTAGATTTAGTCTTATTCCCTTAGAATACGCATGGAGCTGATATGGTCATGAAGTTTGCTGTTTGTGCATGGAAATCATGGACTTACAGGAACATTTGCTTATTTGAAGATCCAATTGACATCCCAATTCCCAACTCTCAGTTATTTGCGTGAGGGATTTCAAAAGTTGATTCATGACTTTAATGTTGTAAATCCAGATTCTCAGTACAATACAAGTATCACGCATCCTAGATGGAAAAAGCCTATCACATGCATGTTGAAAGCCAATACAGACGCTGCACTAGTGTTCGATGGTTATGGTCTTGGTCTATGTTTCAGAGATAACAATGGTGCCCTTATCCTAGTTGTGTCCTCTAAGGTTGGTGGATCACAAGACCCCCTTACTGGTTATTCGCCTAGCCCTCTCCGCTGCTCTTTCACAATCTCTATCATGGTGGAGTGTGATTGCAAATCTGCTGTGATGGCAATTCTTTCACCTGCAAGTGTTCCTCGGCCTATGGGCTTGTATTGGAAGACATTGCATGCTTCTCCCAACTCTTCATATCTTGTTCTTTTCATTATGTGCGTAGAAATGACATAGTTGATAGGGGGGGGGGGTGTAATTTTTTGACTTAGAGAGACTATAAATGAAATATATCCTACTTATTGAGCAGAAATAGAGGCAACTGAAACATTGAGATTATGGGAAATGGAAGATCGTGCGAAACCCAGTTGACATCCAAAAAACATGCTTGGGCAGCATATGAAGTTTTTAGTTTGCCACCTAAAGTAAATGCTTGGCGTAAGGGAACACTCTACTCTCAACTGAATTTTGTGCATGTAAAAATAGTATGCGTCTTTCCAAACAGGAAAACACCAAGAACAAGCAAGGTTTCAATAGAACTCAACATCCATGAAAGCCACAGGATTGATGAAACCAAGGCGGTGATGAGCATGGTTCACCCGGACCTCAACATTCCACAAAACAGAAGTAGAGCTGATAAATATGGATGAAACTAGAAGATCTGATTAAAAATGGCGAATTCAAACTAGGTCTCCATACAAATAAAACATTCAGTCACAAGGATGTACCAGATTTTCAGAGTATGTCCACATGGTGTGCGGATAGGAGAAAGGCGCAATCACCTACGACTCAACTATCTTAGCCATATATTTAGTCACTAGATTCAAAAGCTACCTAGATCTACAATGCAAAAGAAGCGCCCAAAAATGCAAAATTTTGCACTTGTAGATGAACTAGAGTAGCCAAGCTCACTGGTTTGCTTCCTTGGTCAGAATCGCATCGCGGGTTGATGGTTCTTCTGTTGCATAAAATAGATTAATGCACACCTCTTAGAAGTAAAATCAATTCAGTAACACAACTTTTAATGTATAACCCAGATTTTCATGTGAATTATAGTAATTCTATCAAATAGACATGAAAACAGTGTAGATTTTGACATCAACATGTAGTGGCTCTTGAAACTTGAAAACCAACTAACATGCAGAAAAGGGCAATCTAACACAGGTGGCAAGGAAATTACCTCGGCTATGTGCTTTGCACTGTCAGCTAAGAACTTCACAAATTCTTGCTTCTTTCTTTGGAAACCATACTTCGTTTGGTCTAACATGGATTGCTCCCTCCGTATTTCTTCCTTGACTCTCTCCCTCTCACATTCCAGCAGCTTCATTTGTTTCTCAACTTCAAATTTTTCCGCAGAAACATCCGACGCTTTGGAGGGTTTTGGAAATTGCAAATCTACGTCTTCCCTTGATTTAGGTCGATGGGGGTAAAGATACAACAGCAAAAAATATGTGTAAATATAGAGTTACCAAAGCAAAAGAAATGAGCACTTAACTATATGAAAAATAACAAGGATTAACAGAAGCTTATATAAATGTGCTGAAATTTAAATAAAGAGATTTTTTATGAAGGCAAGCGGGAGTCCTAACTTAAAAGTTACATATTACCAATAAAGCTAACAACCAAAACTGGAAGTAGATAGACTTCTCTCACTAACAATTACCGACTCACGGATCTTGAAGTTGAACATGAAGAACAAGAAACGAAAATATGGACACAGGACTATGGGTCATTAAATCTTTATGATAACAGCAGATGACAAGTAGATTATATTCAATCTCTTTCATAACTTCAGCAGCCATTCCCCATGTCTTTAAAAGATAAAACTATGTATAGAGAAGGAAAAATAGTACTTTGTAGAAGTGATCTTTACCTGTTGCCCAAGGACAATATGCCATTACTCCTAATCATGCCACCATCTAAAGAGACAGCCCCCTCACTTATGAAAGGAAGAGCAAGAAGCATTTCTGCTCTGGTTTTGTAAACTTGCAGGTGTGAGAACAAACTATAGAACAATGTCTCTCGAATGCCGCATCCACTAGCAGTTAGACCATATAAGTGATTTGGTTCTGGCTTAATCATGTTTACAGCAAAGCCAAGAAATCCAGCAGGGATTTCACCATTTGGAAGCCTTGGCTTTATTAAGTCAAGCCTCCTTTGTGGATCAGCGGTTACAAAATCACCACCATATGACCTGTAAAAATGCGCGAACATAATAAGGATCAGAAAAACTAGGATATCTAGCAACCAAATGTAACTCAGATTTAGAATACATGCCTTAAGTTTTCAAGACATATGACACGAAATCGACCCTCCAAAGGCCTTCCAATAGAAGCTCCAAGACCATGGATACCAAACTGTTTATTTACTTGTCCGTCATTGTCATAGAGTTCTAGAGCTTTAACACCGTCATTAGATTTACAGACGAGAGCAAGCATGGTGTCCAACCCCAGGTACTCTGATAAAAGCCTGGATATCAAGATCATGATCAAGACGAGAGGAAAGAGAAGTGTCAAATATTCACCCATAGTTCCACAAGTTATTTAAGGTGCAACATGTAGCCTTTAAATTTTCCTTGTAGTTTCTTACTCCCTTTCTCTTCTTTCCTTTTTCTCTTTGTTAGGAGAGGGGAGCTGAACATAAATCCATTTCAGCCAATGTTTAATATGGATTCGCCCAAACAAAAGTAGCTAACATTTATTCTTTCATTCTCAGCTGGCGAATTTGCTAGTTTAGTCCTTGATTGTGTGATTGAAAATCTGTACTTCTGCTTCAGTTGCTTCTTGTTTTTTCATTCAGTACAAAAACTTACAAAGGATAAAAAAAAATTATGGACCACTCAAACTATAGCAACTATTTTGCTTAATATTTGTGTGTTCTCCTGAATATTACTTAGTGTTGTATGCTAGCTATCTATGGGATCCTTGTGTGATTGACTTCCAAAACTAAATTACTTAAGGTCGTGGCTTAGAGCTGAAGCTTTTCAAGGCATTTCCATGTTCTAGTTTACTTGCCAATTGAGAGTTCTTTACTGAATCCTTCAAAACTTTTCTTTATAACTTATTTTTTGTTTATTTCTTACAAGGCAAGCTACACTTCATATTTACTTACTTTTATTGTTGATTGTGCACTCCTTTATCACAGAGAGTGAGAGAGGGAACAAATTGTAATGACTCAGACAGAACTGTGCAAATTGTGTGCTGTTGATTGATGTACATGAAATAGTGCAAGTAAGTCGTGTTTAAGTAGGAGGGTGGTTGCAAACTGTAACTGACCTGCTAAGGTTGTCGTCATCAACTTGCCCAAGGGTAGCCACAATACCAATAACATTTTGGATCCACATGCTACTGGAATTCTGGAAACCTTGATGTGCTTGCAGCTGACAGAAGATGCCAGCTGCAGATTTGCCATACTTCATGATCTGCTCAAGCGTTTCCTTCTCACTACGAACATATGGAGAGTCATTATCTTCAGTTTTGATTGTACTTGAGGAATGATACTTACCCATTTTAACTGCAGCAAAAAAATAAAAATTATATCAGACAAGCCTATGTTACTTTGAAGCTATACAGGACCTTTAAAGAAAACTATTGACATAATGACATATGCATGATGTAATCCCATCTTTTCATTCAAAATTGAAGAAGTCATCATACACTGGTATAGTAAGTATGGAACAATTAGGCTATCACAGACGGAAATCATTCCTCATATGGCCGTGTCCTCTCTTTACTTGTCGGGAATGATGTTGGGTATCCACCATTGCTAACATTCTTTCATTCAATTAATCACCATACCAGGAGAATAATTTATGAATTTAGACCCTCTTTGTGATAGTGATATCTAATCACAAAATAATCAAATCCAAATGTAAATTAGTCTGATCAGAGAAGTTCACAACCCTTGGATAGACTAAGGGCCTGTTTGGTATCTATATCCAGATATCATTATATCAGATATCGATATCAGGATATGGGTATGAGATTGATATCTCATAATTGATTCGGTTACTAGCTCTCCAAATTTCAGCAAACAAGATAGGACACGAATAGAAATAGAAGTATGTCAAAAAACCCTACTAATCCAGTCCATACATACCACACAAATAAATTACAAAATCAACACAAATCCATAAGATGAGCTGCATAAAAGCAATAAAATCCTGCTACAAACCGAATCCGAGGTTTATTACGCTTTTTATGTCGTATGAACCAGAAAACTAACTTGGATCTTGTGGTAGTAGAAGACATCGAAACAAAGATAGAGAAGAGCACATATGGAACTTGGAGAAGATTTGTTTCATACCTGGAGAAGATTAGGAAAAGAAAGGAGAACGAAGATCCAACAAGCAAAACGGCCGGCGAAGAGCGTAGACAGAGAAGACACAGAGAGAGAAGGGAAAGTATATGTGATACCACCTCTTTTTAAGGGATATCAAAATGGGCTAAAAAGTGAAATATGAAGATATGGGTACATTAAATGGATATCCATATACCCCTCTACCAAACATCAGATATGGACATTTTTTATGTTGATACCCATGTATGATATCCATATATGGATACCAGTTATGGATACCAAACAGGCCTCAAATCTTATAGCCAAACCTTTACCAGAAGAACACATCTTAATACAAGATTATAGATTCTAATGTTATCAATCACCGGAGATTTGTAAATACCCATGTTATGTGGAAATGTCATCCAGGCAGAGTTTCCCGTTTCAGAAATGTGAGGACACAGGAAATGCTGGAGAAACATTGGGAAAAGGTCAACCCAAGTTCACCAGATCAGAAATGGGGATGATGAAAATGCTGGGGACACCACTCATATACCCCTTTATAAATAATAAATCGAGATCTCTGAGCCTCATTTCTGTTTCTCTGATTATACTAGACTCACCTAACTCTCCCCACTAAACTACATTTGCTTAGTGATATTCACTTGGCAATGTCGCAAAACTTATGGTCATTCGGCTTACCAACAGAAGAATACTAGGATCTACCAGAAAAGAAGAAAAGAGTACTACTCTATATTCATGATTTATTTCGGGTCCTAATCTCTTGCATTTGGTTCATAGAATGTTTCTTTTCCTGATACGTATTCTTCTAATTTAAACCTTTTAACAATGTACAAATTTTATGTTTGCATTTTCTCAATGTACCATATCCTATATAACCCCATGTCTATATCAATTACATCCTATTTCCAGATATCCTGAGGTATAGGCTACATCCTAAAAGGTATTGGGGGTTCTCTGTTAAATTTCTCTGTTACATTCATTTCAATAGGGTTTTCCTTGTCTATGTTTACATATACTAAACAATTTAGAATATTATGTTTCATTCACGGCGTATCACTTTCTATATTCGTGTATATTGTTTACATTACCCGTCCTCATTGGCATGTAAAGGTAATTGCTAAATCGTAACAGGTATTGGGTTTCTCTTTATTGGATTTATTGCATGAAACAATCCAAAAAATATAATGAGAACTATCTACATTTTTTTCAAGAGATATAGCCCCCTTCTTTGGTCTGTGTTTAAATATATTCACACGCAGAAAAATTTAGAAAAAGAAAGAAACATATACCTTGGGTATCAACAATGGAATCATCCAATTGGTTCCTTTGAGCCTTTAAAAATTTTAAATTATCCTCATGTTCTTTGATTTGACTTCCATACTTCTCTAAATCAGCTTGTAAAATCTGAACAAAAATATCTAAACTTTATGAGTACAGACAATCATTTTCCTCAAAAGATATTAAATAGATTGGTCAAAGAATATTCACTTAAAACGTATTTGACTTCTTTTTTCTTATTTATTATAATCAATAACAACATCTTCCAGCAAATTACGCAAGGTGAAGAAATTTTCAAGGAAATGAGGAAGTAGTGATTGACAGGATGGCACCTACCATCAACAGAATTTCTAGGTTATTAACATTTCAGGTATACAAGAAGTTAAGATTTGACGATAAACTTGTCCTTCCGGAATCAAAAATCCTGTCACTGAAATTTCCATCTGGACTTTCAAATTATTGTTTCTTAACAGATAAAGAAGGTTTTGCAGATTCGTGTATTCATATATACAGGTATAATAGATGGAATAACAGTGAATAGCTAAAGGTAATGCATAACATCACTATCATTAAACAAGTATATAATACTTTATCACTTAATGATGCCCCATAAACTCAGGGTGATCCAAACCTGAGAACTTGCTAGTATAGGATCTTCATAGCCAGGCATTCCATTTGGCACTAGATTCCTTGTGACCTGAGATGATTCATTTAGACCCACATGTTTGTCCGCTTCAACATCACGAACAACTAGTGCCTTAGAGTAACTCGGAAGCTGAAAGATATGAAGTAAAGAGTTAACTGAAGATTTTAGAAGCAATAACACTGGAAAGATGTAGGGTATTATTCAGTTAAAAACTGACGTTGAACCAAATAATTCAAACAACAATTCAGACAAGATCCTTCATAGGTACAGTCACAAACATATCATGCAAAATTCCAAGCAATGCTAGAAATTTTAGTCTCCAATAACCTACACCTGTGTTATAAACCCCAAATAACACACCTATGACTTTGTTGAAGTTCAGACTGATAAGTTCAAAGCCCTAAAAAACATTAAAGGCAATATGGAAGGTTAGAACTCAATTAAAGCTACGAAACAAGCCAATCTAAACGGCTCAAATAGTAGATGAGTCGGGATTCAGCTCCATAATTATATTGCACTTTTAGCTTTAAACACGACAAAAAATACCGGATATTCTTTGCAACAATAATTTCGAACATTCAAACAAATTAGCTATAAATGTGCTAGAGCGCTTGCAGGGTTAGGCTTCAGAAGACTCCAAGACTTTCCATGCAACGGCTACAATAAGATATTATCCCTGAATGATACAATGTTTTTGTTTTCCAATTTCCTTTAGTTTGAAGGGTTAGGCTTCAGAAGACTCAAAGAACTTGGTTTTGCATAAACAATGAATGCATAACCCGAGTTGTCTGTATCACAAACCAGCCAACATCCCTCACTGTATGGATCAAAAGAAACCAAAGCTCCAAAAAAAAATTTGTTGATTAACCAAGTGTTTAGCAATGAAGAAACCACGATCCAAGCATTCATCGAAAAGAAACGTTTCACACGCACAACTGACCGAAAAGAGAAACATGCAGCTCCAGGAAAGAAAGATAAGAAATGGCAAAATTGTCAACAACAATTAAACGTTATAACCAAAATTTCAACTCGAATTATGCATACTAATTATGAAAAAGCAACGATCATCGACAATTCAGCGCAGGGGTGGAAGAAAATCGCACAAAAAATGACAATTGAACAATGTACACAACCAAATTGAAACCCTAGAAATTAAGGCAAGCTGATAGAGGTTCGAAAGAGATGATTTGACTCACTTGAGGATTCGAAGGAAACATCTTTGCCTAGTCTAAGCCTTCTTCGTCACCTGCTATGGAGGATCTCACCCTCTTGGGTTTTAGGGCTGTGCAGAGAGTCTGTATGTTGACAGCCGCTTTTTCACTGCAAGAAAATGAGCTCACCCACCGTCAAATCTGAGGTAATTTAATTTATAGCTCTGCAGTAATGAAATACCTTGAACTAATATTATAAAAGTCTATAGATGCAGGGCCTGTTTGGTTTGATCTCCGAAAACGAAAACGGAATGGAAACGTATCTAGTTCATACGTATACCCATGTTCACGGAGTTTTTGAGAATCATTTCTTGTTGTAGTATAAATTGATTATTTTTGATATCATATAGGGTAACAAAATGGGAGTAAGCAAGTGCATTTTGCATTAAATGACATGAAATGATTCCATGAAGAAGGTACCAATATGGACTAGATTCATTTCCATTTCGTTTCCGTTTCCAGAGTTACAACCAAACGGGGGGTTAGTTCATTTCGTTCACAAATATACACTATCAATTCGCATATTTTCTATAACATATTATTTACTGTACTGAGAAGAATGGTTAATAAGGCATTTTTTGTATTGTTGATACCAACTAGGCCCTTAGTAATTTCACATTTATTTTTAATTTTAAAACCAAGGGTATAAAGGTAATTTTAGAGAAAAGTTATAATAAAACCCTATAAATAGGATTTATCTAGGTTTCGGTTCGGGTTTCGGTTCGGGTTCGGGTTCCGGTTCCGGTTCGAGTTCCGGTTCAGGTTCCATTCCGGTTCGGGTTCAGGTTTTGGTTCGGGGTTCCGGTTCAGGTTCGGGTTCAAATTCTGTTCGGGGTTTAGGTTCTAGTTCGGTTCAGGGTCGGCTCGGGTTCCGGTTCGGTTCAGGGTCGGCTTGGGTTCCGGTTCAGTTCGGTTCGGTTCGGGTTCGGGTTTGGTTGGCATATATCAATAATCAGTCAAACTCAACAAAAATGAAAAGATCTTACCATAGGCTTGTCAAGGCATTCTTAATCACCACCACTTATGAAATGAAACTAAAATACAAGTTGTGAATCATGAGGTCTTTTTCATAGGGTGTAATGGGGATATGGGACATGGAAAATGTAATGTTGGTAAGCCAAAAAATAGGTTAAAAGGGCAAATAATATATGGGATGTCGAGTGTGATCAATACTCAAAATCCTTCAATGATCCACCAACTCGCACTTTTCTTCACTTTTGTGTTATTTTCCACATAACATAATACTTTTGACTTTGTAGCACTTGCTTTCTCATTCTGGATAAGCTTTTCTTCACTTTCGAACCAATTCTTACTTATTTGCAGCAACAAGGATGGCAGGGACTTTTGTCCCTTTCACCACCATGAAAAATGTCTTCCATAAGAATAATACATTCAAAGCCTGCATTTTTACTTCTTGAATTTACTTTCACACTTCAAGGACACCCCATACTTGATTTCTTTTTCTTTTTTCCTCTTATTGTAGTACAACCCCGGATAGGGTCAAATGAGGCTATCATGGCTGTTAGGAATTTTGAAGGGAACCAAAGAAGGGAAAATAAAGGCAAGAAGTGGCTAATAGAAGGAAAACATATATACAAGGGTAGGAAAGATCACATAGGCTTAACAAAGAGGACCTCAATCATCTTCACAAACAAGTATATAGAATCAAATGAGCATGTAGTCTCGAAAAAGAGTCAATCACAAGTTTTAAAAGAAACTAAACATGTTGGAGATCTCACAAAAAATATGAAAGAAAGGACACATGAAAGTGCATGTCCATAAGTCAAGAGTGTTCACATGGTAATGTCTGGCTAAGTTAATTATCAAAATTCATCCAAAAACTGATGTGCATAAACAATAGCAAAAAGATATATCTAAAGCGTTGTAAGCACATCAATTATCAAATAGAATTTTTCCAATACATCAATTTTCAAAAGGTAATATAGACTCGTCCGACTCAACTACACTAAATACATGCAATAATAGGGAAAGACTTAACAAAAGCAAAAAAAAAACAAGAAAGGGAAACATGACAACTTTAGTGAGTGCAAACACCTCATACTTTCCCCATTGTTCCCAATGTGGCAGACATCCAAATAAAGAAAGAGAATACTCACAAAATCATGATGTGCGTCATGTGGTGGTGGCGGTGGTGAAGAATGAAGAAGAAAGAAGATCACATATCAAGATCATCGAATTCGAAATCATCTTCTCTACCCTCGGAGGTAGAGAAAGTATTTGTCTCGCCGGTGCTGTGATCTGGACATCTCAACTCATCCAAAAGATCAGTGTGAATGTTGTGAAGATTGCCCTAGCAAGTGGAGATATGGCGCATCTAGGCGGTAAACTCAGATACAGCAGTGGTGAGGGAAGTAATGTGGCCTCGCTACTCCTGACGAAATGCAGTGAAGTTTGTCGCAAGTGTCATCATGCAAGTGTAGAAGTCAGAAGGAGGCGCGTTGTAGCTCCTACTAGCTTGAGTAGAAGGATCTGGCAATGGTGCATCATTATAAGCATCAGGCATAGTGTCATCTCGATCCTCTATGGATTGGGCCTATTGGAAATATTGAAGGAATGGATCAAACCAGTTCCCTGGGTCTTGAATGGTCAAAGGAGGGTCATACAATATGCGATGACCACGGACCACCATTAGCAATCCTCGTATGGATCTCTTGAAGAGACCCATACATCTCATTGTGCAGACGGAAATGCAAAACGGTTGGTCTCTGATGGAGCGAGCCTAGAAACGTTGTGTCTCAGCCGACAAAAAATGAAGGTGATGATAACGCCACACATAAGTGTGCCGGTCCTCTTCCAAGAGGCTTTTTGTAAATAGTTGGCTAAGAAGAAACTCATATTGGGGCATTTCCCCGTCCGTAGCAATAATAACATGTAAACCTCCTCGCTAGTGACATCACCGATGAGTCATACCTCGGTATGAGGCACTCATAAAGGTATCGGTGAAGAATGGAGATAGTCGGATGCAGAATCCGTGTGATCTTTGGGCTCGAAGGTTGTCAAATCTCTCTTGGACCAGCAATGGTCTTCCAAAAAAAGGGCGCCAAACTCCGCCAATGAAAGATGATTTAGGGTCCCCTGTATCTGGAAAGAGACAATACCTCACTGTCCAAACTCATGCACATTTGTAGAAAAGGTGGAGAGCATCTCCAATGTCAGCTCTTTGTATGATAACAAATGCATCCCACGCAATCGCTCTAAGTGATCATGCTCAACTATCCAAGCAAAATTGCCTTCCATACCCAATTGAGAAAGGAGGCCCAAGTCAAGGCATCTCTTCAGCTTAAAATCGAGTGTTGCCAACATAGTGTAAGTAGGGGCATGTTCTACAAGGATGGAAGGAGGAACAATGATAGGTGTAGCCTGCTCTCTAGAGCGAGGTCTAGTAGCAACTTGCTTGCGGCGGTTTGAAGATGAACCCATAATACCTACAAATACAAATGTGAGAATAGAATAATAGTAGGTATGACTAATGACGTGCAACAAATCATCAACAAACCTCAATCAACTCCAAAGTTCTGACAATTACCACCAAAAAAAACCAATATGGCCAAAAATGGAGAAAACCGATCAAAATGCATGAAACCGCGTAGAAAAGCATCATTCAACATTCAACAACATATCCAAAGCAATATGGAACAAAGAAAATGCATAAATAAAAATAATCCCGCAAAAGGCATTCCTAAGGCTCAAAACGAGTAAAATATGCATATGGACATGAAAAAACGATGAAATCAAAGCCAAACGTTGAAGGAAAACATACATCATAGTCAATAATCATCATATCAATCAATAATATCAACCAATTTGAGTCAATTCAGTCCACAACAAAAAGGCACAAGTTTTAGGGTTTCGGGAACTTTGGGTGGGAGAAATCATCGAATCTTCAATTCCAAGGATAAATCATACTAGAATCGAGTTAGAAACGAAGATTAATATTAGATCAAGAAAACATACCTTGGAGTGATTGAAAGGAGTAGCAATGGATATTTGAGAGAAAGGAGAGAAAAGGGAACGAGACTACGGAAGAGGAGAAGCGAAGAAATGTCGTTGTCGATCTCTTCGTTATAGCCCCAATTGATGCAATTATACGGTCTAAGGCCAAATTTTATACGGTTTAAGGCAAAAACCCAAATATCGTATTTCATTTCAAGGTAGGTTGTATTGTCTTCTTGGATGCTCCTTTGCAGCGTTGAGGCAATACGATATAAGGCAAATATTGGTTATACGGGTTAAGTGAAAACAAGATATGGTTTGTAGGCAATATAAGACTTACACACAACCCGTATTGTGTTTCTACATAGACCGTATTTCGTGTGAAATTCTTCATATGGATTTGTGGAGGTACGGCTTATGAAAAAGGATGGATACGGGTAAAGGGGAAAAGAAATACGGTATATAGACCTATAATGTTTACACCTAGGCTGTAATAATTCATAAAGTGTATATCATCTTCTTCATAGGCCATATTGCTTGAAATCCTTCCTCTATGTTTAGGAAAAGTACGACCTATGGCAAAAAGCTAAATATGGGTTCAAGCAAACACAAATACGGCTTTAAGCCTTTAAGGTCATATATGGATTACACACTACCAGTATAATTTTTTGCATGTAGACCGTATTTATGCCCATATTTTCTTTCTGGATCTCTTTTAGGCAATTCCTTCATATGGAACTTCGAGATAGGGTACCACAAGTTGTTTTGTTCAATTCACTTCTGATAATTTCCCTATAAACATTGTTAATCTTCTTCATGTTGATTCTACATAGTTAATACATTTTTGTTTCAAAAAAAAAGAACTAATAAAACATATATTATACACGACCATATCAATCAAAAATGTCATACAAACTCTCAAAAGACCAAAATGACCCCACATATTAGATATTGAACTAATAAAAACATATATTTTACATGGTCTTAGCCAAAAGACCAAAATGCCATACACGATCTTAGCAATATCAAAGTAATAATTTATTTTAATTTGGATGGTTTTAGTAAAAAAAAAAGAATTATATGGCTTAATTATGCATTATAAAATTATTAATTGTGAAGTCGCCAATCAACAAGGGTAGTCTACTTTATATATATTTATATATATATATATATATATATATATATATATATATATATATATATATATATATATATATATATATATATATATATACAAATCGTCGACATATTAATCCCCCAATAAGTCGATGACCTTAGATATTAGTAGGTCAATGATCAACATATAAGATATTAAACTAATTAAAAATAAATATTATACATGATCTTAGCCAAAATGCCAAAATGTCGAGAAATGTATGCTTTGTCTAGCCTTCATCCATTCTGTATATACAAACTCTCAAACCGTCAACTTAAGTACTTGTTTAACAATGTGGATGAGTTAATTTCTCTATTGGTTTATTTGGGTTTATAAACCACTCAAAAATAAACTTTTTAGACTAAGATTATTTTTACTTGGACGAATTTATTTTTATTTAAAACCCGATTTTGGTCTTGTGCTTTTTCATCCCGATATTCTTGGTTCATCCCTGGGTATTTAACATTATACATCGATTTTTAGGGATATAAGTTTCTTTTAAAGTAAAATAAACCCCAAAAATAAATTCCAAGTAAACAACATTGTATGATTTATTTATGTAAATCCGTTCATAAATTAATTCGAAAATAAACTATAAACTCATTTAGTTTATAAACCCGAAAAATCAATATGCAAGTAAACATGCTCTAAGGGATTGACTTATTTTCGGGTTTATAAACTAAATGAGTTTGTATGGGTTTATAGTTTATTTTCGGGTTTATTTCTCAACGGAGTTACATAAATAAATCTAGTAAGGTTGTTTACTTGGAATTTATTTTACTTCAAAATACACTTATACCCCTAATAAAATCGAAGAATAAAGTTGAATCCCCAGGGATGAACAAAAAGTATCGGGATGGAAAACCACAAGGCCAAAATCGGGTTTTAAACAAACATAAACCCATCCAAGAAAAAATAATCTTGGTGTGAGAAGTTTGTTTTTGAGTGGTTTATAAACTCAAATAAATCTGTAGAGAAATAAACATATTCCCAAGTAACACCCACAAAAATTAAACCCATGGTTTATAAACTAAACGAAGAGGAATTTCGTTTGGTGTCCTCGAGGTTTTGACTTTTCCGGTTGGTGCCCGTAGGGTTAATGAGTTTCCATTTTGTGCCCAATTTTTTGATTGGTGTTAGTTCAAGCAATTTCCTTTAGTTTTATATTATTTTTTATAAGAAAGGAAATTGAGGGAAAATAAGGGAAAATGTTACTTGATACTCTCCAAGAAGACCTTGTTTTGTTTGATCCTTGTTTTGCAGAAGGCGATACATACTTTGCAAAAACAAACTTGAAGACTTTTTTGTATGTTCGAATTAGTCAACATAACTTTTTTCTCCTTCTTGAAATTTAGAGCTTCTCTTCTTTATTGGAACTCTCATTGTAGCTTCTTTTTTTTCTCTTATCGAAATTCAAATTTCATCTCCTTCATTATCTTACTTTTCTTGGTTCTTTAAGTTAGGGTTTGGTTTTGGATTTTGACTTTTGGGTCAAGAGTGTTTAGTTTCTTATTTCGATTTAGGATCACTTTGATTTCAATTTTTTTCACCTTACACAACAAGTTCAACTCCGACATTAGATTTTCAGAATTAGATTGTTCATAAAGCCCTAATTTATAGTTCTTGATATAAAATTCTCTTTAAAATCAAAATCGGGTGAATTAAGATTTATGAGTTTTGAAGGTTATTGTGTGATTATGTTGTTTTTAATAGCTTATTGTTTGTGAAGTCGTTGTGACTTTGTGTTTGTCCGTGGATGCCATCCAAATGAATCATGAAAAGACATAATTGTTGGGACTCGAGCTGAAGTAGTCATGGTGAGGATCATAGAGGTGAACAAAAAATTTATAGAAAACATAGTTACTGGAGACACATATGGAGACTACAAGAATTTTTTAATCATGTTGTTTGAGAAAAAAACTTTGAGTGCTTCTTTATTACAGGTTCTTGCTTGGAGCTTATGACTTGGAATTGAAATTTTAAATTGACGAGGGAGTAGTAATCTTTTGAGTTGAATTTGTTGATGTGATACAAAATCACATTTTGATCTTATTTATGTAACCGAATTTGCTGAGGCAAATTCAAATACAATGTTCTTACTTTTTTGTTTATGGTTCACTTGTGTAAAATCCATTTTGCAACAATTAAAGCTATTTTGTCATTCCAAAATCAGCCAAGTGGACAATAAACTAGGTTGTTTTTGTTCTCCAAAATTTCCTACAACTTAAATCACATTTTGCTCACTTGATATCCACATCATTGTATCATATTCTATGTAAAGTATCAATTTATATATTTTCAAAGTGAAGCCACAAATTGATTATGCAATTATATAAATCGGTGAAAAAGTAAACAACTTAACCATAACACAATCCAATTGAAGTACTAGCTCTAAACAAGTTTTGATCATTAATAATCGAATTTGTTACAATTACATTCAAGTAAACTAAACTTTGTCAATATTGATGTTTCAAGGTCACAAAACTAATTACAACTACAAAAAATAGTTGGCACTCACAAATGCACAAACAATTCACAATAAATATACTTGTAAATCTAGAGAGAGGAGCGGCGGTCTCGAGAAAAGAGACTATGTTAGGGATAAGATCTTCGACGTGCGACAAGTCTGAATAGGGACGGAGATGCCTTCGATTAATTTTCGGTTTCCTGCGATCTAAGCAAGGAAGAAGAAAACAATGTTGTCCTTCCTACAATGCTCTAGAGTGAGCCCTTGTGTTGCCTGCAATCTGAGCCCTTTTGTTGCCTTGCGATATGAGCCTCGAGTGAGCCCTCCCTCTTGTGAAGTCATCAGTGACGATGGGTGACTCCCTCATGCGAGGATACACAAGAACGAATGACTTTCATCTTTTCTTTTATAATATTTTTTAAAAAAATAAAATTGAAACTGACGGTGATGAAAGGTTAAAAATTATTGTTTTTGGATCAAAATGGGCATGAACCGGAAAAGTCAAAACCCTAAGGGTACTAACCCAAAAATGAAACATGGTGGGCACCAACCAGAAAAGGTGAAACCCTAAAGGTACCAACCCAATAAATGAAATATGGTGGGCACCAACCAGAAAAGGTGAAACTTCGAGGGTAATAAACGGAATTTCTCCTTGATGAAATACATATAAACCCTAAGTAAACAAGCCCTTACTCGAAAAACGATGTTTGATAATTAGCTACCATTTCAAATCCACGTAAATCTTTATTTTAGCGGAATCAAAATTTTCATTTATTATGATTTAGTAAAAAAAGATATCTCAATTAGAATTCATTTAAAAAGAATATTGTGAGAAAATTTGTGGAGGCGTCAAACATTAATGTAGTCTATTTTAGTTAATTATATAGATATGATTTTATGTTTTTTATAACTAAATGAAAAAAAATTCCCATGAACATAATAATCATTCTAATAAAAATAAAATATTAAACCGATAAATATAGAGTTTTTTGTTTAATCAAATATCATTTGATGAATATAAAAAATCACATTTGTATTATAACCATTATATTTAAATAATTAAATTAATCAATATAGAATTGCTAACAACTAATGTTTTAATCATTTGATACTCAAATTCCTATTTACAATGCAGGTGCCAGGTGGAGACGTGGAGTCACGATTAACAAGTGTTAGATGAAAAACGTTTACATTATATAAACAACATTACATAAATTATCATGTATATATATTCATGCGATCCAAATGAAAACTAAAAACTCTTTTCAAATCAGTATATTTGAGGTTGAGTGAAGTGTAGTACTGTTTATTTTCGGTTCGGTCCGGGTTTTGGACCGGACCGGAACAAACAGGTCCGGTCCTCGGTCCAAGAATTCTGGTCCAAAACCGATATTTTAAATAAAAAAATTAAAATTTTAGTAAAATATAAAATATTAAAATTAACTAATTAACTCTCGGTTCGATCATCAATAACTTGGTGCAGAAAAAATGGGAAAAAGAATATTTTAAATTTTTTTTAAAATTTTTTTTTTCGGTTCATCCGGTCCTGGACCGGACCTGGAAGCCTCAAAGTTCTTGATGAAAACTGTACCAAAAGAAGCAGAGGAAAGATTATGTTACACGAAACTTGCCAAAACGTATATGACATGACTTTTCTTGTTAACAACAATTTTGAAAATTTGAATACAAAAAATATCTGTCTTATTATTAAATTGAAAACTGAAATTAGTAACAGAATATAATTAGAGTTGAAAATGGGTGCCTTGATTGGTTTAAATTTGTGTTAAGGCCTAATTACTTAATTAGTGGATAATCCTAAAAATTCTAAGTGAAAAATATATTCCGAAATTTTTTCCAGAAATTTCTAATCAACACATTCAGTGATACTCTACCACTTTAGCTTTTGTCAGCTGTTGCTATATAGGCGCTTTTGGGGATACGTGAACGTCCCATATGACCCCTCCTCTCTCACCCTCTCTCACTCGTTGAGGGAAAAATATCTTCCAGAATCAACACTTCCTTCGCTGATCGGTTTCCTCGAGCATCTCTTGCTCTCTCCTCCAATGGAGTCCATGCCTCTTGTTTCTTCTCAAAATGCCTGTAAGTCGTTGTCATCATGCAGATCGCCACCGCTTCTGTTGAATGTCTCCAAGTCTAGAGTTGTTCGTCATGTCGGTTTTGCTCCAAGTTCGAGGTGGCGGAGTTTATCCATCGGAATCCTTAGAGCCGTTCCCGATAAGAACGAGGCTGGATTTTCGAGTTCTCGAGAGGGAGGTAAACCTGAAAATGGACTCTATATCGACGAGGAGAGAGATGATTCTGGCTCTGTTGTTGGATTTCAGTTGATTTCGCAATCTGGTTCGTGCTTTCTCTTTGTAATTTGTCTTTTTTTGTCTTCCGATTCCTGTGATGTTTATTGATGTGAATGGCTATTTTGTTTACTTGTTATGTTGTTCTTTAAATGATCATGAAGCAGAATTAGTATTTTGAATCTTAAAAACATTTGACCTAATGATCCTTGCTTGATGCATCTCTTCTGCTGGCATAAAGCTCTGTCTTTGTAATAAGCAGACGTGAACCGTTAACGTGTTACATAATTTCAGGTTACAAGTTGAGTATTTCATTTGTTGTTGTACTTCTCCAAAGTTGGTAAGGAATTGTGGGTCCAGTATAAGGTTTGAGAAGAATAATATTGTATGATATCATCTGTGGCTGGATATTAGTCACTATAGTATACAGTGGGTCTATCACTGGAATCATGTGATGGGGAAAGTATGGGCCACACGTTTTCTGTCCATTTGGAACCGTTGATTCTAACGGACAGCTGGATCTAAAAAGGGTCGATTTTTATGTAATTTATTTTGGTAACCTCAGATTCTCTACATTCAGTTACGGGCTTGATGGCATTTATGGCTCTGCTACAGCTTAGTATGCAACAAGATTTGGGAAATAATGGATGGAGATAGATTGACTGTATATTGACTTCATCTCTTTTGCCAGATTTGCTTCTTAGATTAGGGAAAGCACTGTATTGATGTATCATGTATAAATGAATTGTAAGATTACAAAAAGCTAAAATCATGTATTAGCTAATTATACTTTTTTTAAATTATTTCCTACACCTGCTGATATGTTGTCTTGCTTACATTCTTTCTATCTTATTGCTGAACTCTTTTGTTTTTTTCTCTGGTCGTGGATTTAGGTGAAAATGAGGTCTTGAATGGGAATGGCGGTTCTAATATTGAACCAAATAAAATTAAATATCCTGACGATGGAGTGGACCAGGAAACAAAGATCGTCCTTGTTAATGAAGCCAAGGCTCTTTATGCTGATGAAAAGAAGTTTACCGATTCACATATTGGTGGAGTTTTTCATGCAGCAGAAGCTGGGAATAAAGAAAGAGTCCTAGACCCATTTGAGCTTTCTCATGAACTCAATGTGGGAAGCCTTGGAATTCCAGAACTAGAATCGGAACTTTCACACAAAATCAAAGAGGAAAATCTTGAAACCCCTGATCTGGAATCAGAACTCGTTGGAGAAGAAGATGGAAAGACCAGTACAAAAGTTACCCGTAGTGTTGTCTTTGTCACTTCAGAGGCAGCACCTTACTCGAAGACGGGGGGCTTAGGAGATGTTTGTGGATCTTTGCCCATAGCTCTAGCTGCCCGTGGACATCGTGTCATGGTTGTAACACCCCGATACATGCATGGTACTGCTGCGGATAAAAAATATGCAGGTGCATTTGATGCTGACTGCCGTATCAAAGTTAATTGCTTTGGAGGTTCTCAAGAAGTTGCCTTTTTTCATGAGTACAGAGATGGTGTTGATTGGGTATACTTTCAGACAATAATATCATTTTAATAGTTCACTTGGTCGATTTGAAAGAGAACAGACTCATACTAATTGTCCACATTTTAGGTCTTCGTTGATCATCCTTCATATCACCGCCCTGGAAATCCATATGGTGATAGTTTTGGTGCTTTTGGTGATAATCAGGTATCAACTCCTATGTTACATTTTAAAGATTAATTATTTCTACTTAAAGTATTTTTGTTTGTCTCAGTATGAAAAAGAAGAAAAGTAGTCTCTTTTGAGTGAGTAATTTGCTAACCCAACATTTTGAATTTCTTGAACAGTTTAGGTTCGCTATGCTTTGTCATGCAGCATGTGAAGCTCCATTGGTCCTTCCACTTGGGGGCTTTAATTATGGAGATAAATGCTTGTTTCTCGTTAATGATTGGCATGCAGGACTAGTACCAGTGTATGTGGTTATGTTCTCTTATTGTTATTACGTGCTTATTTTATATTGAATCATGCCTTTCACTTTGTTTTCCACTTGGTTTAGGTGCTGTAATTAGATGAAGGGCTTGGACTGTGTCAATGCATAATAGTTCTTATAGTAAAACAGAACTTTGTTTTATATATGAAAACAATAGAAAATGTGAAGAAACACTTCTCATTTTCATTATGATTGTTACAAAAATTAACCACAATAAAGTGTTCTTTATGTGAGCATTACTAGGCAAATGTCTGGTGAATCTGGTTAATATTTTGATTCAAATAAGACAAGAAGTATGTTACATGGTATTACTCACGAGCTGCCGATTCCTTTTTTCCCTCTTCTTTCTTTCAACCACTTGCAAACTGCAGTAGTTGCAGCTCAATTAGTGGACAGCGTGCCTTGTATATCTGAACTATCTGAATACTCATGAAAAGGATTTCTACAATATACATAGTGATGTTTGACTGCCTTCTTGTTAATGCTTTATAGTTAATGTAATATCAAATGTTAAGCTGGTTCTTGCACGTTCACTTTGCCTTAGCATGTTACCTTTGGTTGTCACTAACAAACTTATGCCCTTGTTTTCTACAGACTTCTAGCAGCAAAGTATCGTCCATATGGTGTATACAAAGATGCACGAACTGTTCTTGTTATTCATAATCTATCACATCAAGTGGGTGCTTGCTAACCAACTTCATTTTCTTCATGGTTAGGATTGTAACTGGAAAAGCTAATTTTAATGTTAATCATCACCATTTATGCTAGGGAGTGGAGCCTGCTGTGACGTATGACAATCTAGGACTTTCTCCAGAGTGGTATGGGGCTCTGGAGTGGGTATTTCCAGAATGGGCAAGGAGGCATGCTCTTGATAAAGGTGAAGCTGTCAATATTTTGAAGGGAGCTATCGTCACATCTGATAGAATACTTACAGTTAGTCAGGTATTTACGGGTTGATATTATGTCTTACTCTTGCTGTTCTTTATACCGATTTTCTGATGTTATCTGTTATCTTTTGGCAATGTAACATAGCAATAACGGTTATAGTAGCAGTGGCTGATCCTTCAATGTTATTCAGCTTTGCTTGCTTGTATGATGACTATCATTTTTGACCTTCTTATACTGAACTGACTGTAAGCAACTTTGGTGGCAGGGTTATTCATGGGAAATCACAACAGTCGAGGGAGGATATGGTTTACATGAAATCTTAACTGACAGAAAGTTTGTCCTGAATGGTACGCATTTTATGTGCTCTGTCTGCTACGGACTGTTCCTAGGGACACCCTATTTTTTGAAAGTAACTGACATGATAATGAAACAGGATGATATATGGTAGGTCACTAATTACTTAATTAGTCACTCATTGCCCCCGTTAAATAAGGGCGTGTTTGGTATGATATTTAAGGCATTAGGAACCAACTAAATGTGAAAATATTCAGGAGTGACTCCTTCCCACAAATAAACAATCTCTCATTCCCCTCCTCTTTCCCAAGGTGTAAGCCCCAAGGCTCCAAGCCAGGCTTTGCTTTTTCACCCTTCAATCTCTTTGACTGTCTTGCAAATTTACCCCAGGGGTTGCTCTGAACAAACTGTAGTTCTTGTGGTTTGATCAATTTGGTAGATATCTCATGGAGTTGGTGCTTATGATGTGCTTTGAAGTTCTGTTTATGGGTGGATTAATAAAAGAGAAGAGAGTATAATGGTGAAGACGAAGCTAGGATGGTTGATTGGTTGTTGAGGTGGTGCTAGTGCATGTGTAGGTGCTGGTCAGACAAATTTTAAGACCTTAATTTGAATCCTAAAATCTAACAAAATACCAATTGACAATGACTTAGCTCGATATCTCATTCTAACTTATTCCTGAGATTGTATCAAACTGGCCCTAATGAAATCCTTTTTCAACTAATTTCCATTGGTGTACTGCTTCTTATTCACGCCACCTAATTCTTTTACCTGCTCTTCAATATCTTATATGCTGACATATTATTAGGCTTCTTTGTCTCGTACTAAATATCCCAAAAAACATGATCGTTCATTCACCTAGTCCAAAGCATGTTTTGTGCTGATTTCTGTGTCTTGGGCTTTGTAAATATTGGACCTGATAGGGATCACAAATGGCATTAATACTACTGAATGGGATCCATCATCTGATGAACATGTAACTGCACATTACTCCGTCGATGATCTCTCGGGCAAGGTAGCACATGAGAATCCTATTTCTTCCTGATACCTAGTTTCTTAAAAATAAAAACTTTGGGTCAACAGTTTTAATATCTTTTTGTAGGTGAAATGCAAAATGGCTTTGCAAAAGGAGCTTGGTCTCCCTGTGAGACCTGATTGTCCATTGGTGAGTTCAAATAGTTTGCTGAATGTTAATCCTTGTGCATCTTTTATTGTTGTTTTATAAGTAATTTCAAGTTCTCTTGTAGATTGGATTCATTGGGAGGTTAGACTGGCAGAAAGGAGTTGATTTGATCTTATCGGCCATTCCGGAATTAATGCAGAATGATGTGCAACTTGTAAGTGTACTACTTCGAATATGGTGCAAGCTTTTAGAGATTGAGAGATTTAAAAATCTTATTTTGAGAACAATGAAAATGATGATTTGTCTATGCATCCATGTTTTCTAGATAATAACATTCATTTAGTTTTTTCTAACACTTATAAATAACTTCCTTTGGGACACTTGAAGGTTATGCTTGGATCAGGGGATCGAAAGTATGAAGACTGGATGAGAACAATAGAATCTACTTATCGAGACAAGTTTCGTGGATGGGTTGGATTTAATGTCCCAATCTCTCATAGGATGACTTCAGGGTATATGCCTTGAGCTTGAAATACACGGGTTCCTTATTTAGGTGTTTGCAAAAAATTAGACATCTCTTAATATTTTTGTTGTGTTATTAGATGTGACATGCTCTTGATGCCATCAAGATTTGAACCATGTGGACTGAATCAACTCTATGCAATGAGATATGGAACAATACCGATTGTTCATGGAACAGGAGGACTTAGGGTAAGTATTGTTTCATCTGTGGGCACAAATTTCGTATTGCTATGGTCTTTATATTAAAAATATGTTGTTTGGCATCCTCTTTCAGGATACCGTTGAAACTTTCAGTCCATTTGCTAATGAAGGCAAAGGTTCCGGGACTGGGTATGTATATTTCCCAATCAATGGTTTGATCTCCACAATGAATGTCTTAGTGTTTCATATATGTTGTGTGATATAATATGAATAAGATGATGGCAACTTACTGTGTTTAATGATCCAGGTGGGCGTTTTCTCCTTTGACGAAAGAAAGTATGCTAGCGGTAAGTTGGTATTGATGTAGCATAAATTTAGTATATGTTAGTAGATGTAACCTTGACTGTTTAATGTATTATATTATAATTAGGCCATTGAGACCGCGGTGAGAACATACCGTGACTACAAACCTTCATGGGAAGGGTTAATGAAACGAGGAATGGAGGGAGACTTCTCGTGGAGCAATGCTGCAGTTCAGTATGAGGAGATCTTCGAATGGGCCTTTACGGACCCACCTTACATCCGTTGAAGTAAGTTTCTCAATTTATTGGACAGAGCTAGAGAAGAGGCCAAATGAACAAGAGGTGCATATGAATGGATAGATGACGCTTCTGTTGTCATTGTATCATTTTGTTGTGCGGGGCGCGTATTTGATTTATGGTTTTGAGACGACAAGAGTTGAACCGTGCCTCTGTGAAGGTTACAATATGCTTGTATATTCACCATGTCTCTATTTCTTCTTAGTTGTTTATTTAGAGTGTGTTTTTGGCTTTCACTAAACTTATCATCTGGTTTGGACCTAAATAAGAATAAATCATGAACTGGTTGAGATCATTGATGATTTTTTGTTGAGGTTGGGTTTATTTTTAAGTTGCTTGCCATCATTTGGTTGCTTCTAGTTCTATATATGCTGTCTTTATTTAAAGTTTGGTGCTTGAGAATTGTAGTCATAGAGGGAAATGCATGTACACATTGTTAACAATTTGTTGTTTTGAGAATGCAAGCGTCAAGAAGTAGAACTAGCAAAAATTGAAATTTTGGAACAAAAAAATTTATAGACGAGTTCAATAAGTAGATATTTTATACTGTAATGAAATATATTTATAGTTGTAAAGGATTTCACTGGGGGCAGTTAGACATTTCTGATGCAAGAATTGTGGAACCCTATTTTAAAAATTAACCATAATCAGTATCGGTATATCAATGCAAATTGGTTGATAGTTTGGATATACTAGCAAAGCTTAATATTAGCGATATTTTTCCTATAGACAATATTAACCTTTTATAGACTAAACTGAATTTTAGTAACCAAATCAGGGAAACATGTTATATGTATATAGTTGAAGGTGTGAAAAAGAAATGTTATTGTACAACCATTTAAGACTCACACTTCCTTTAACGTATGACATTTGAATTTCCTATAACCACAAAACTTATCGTAATTGATTGTAGGGCCGAGCAAGTTAGGTTCGGTTCACCAAACCGAATGGAAACCGACAATTTCGGTCCAGACCGAACCCGAAACCGACAATTTAGGTTCGGTTTTAGGTCCTTGTTTTCTAAAAAATAGGTTTCGGCTCGGTTTCGGTTAAAAACCGTAAAACCGACAGTCAAACCGAAAAACCGAATTTTAATTTAAAAAACAAGATTTAAACTTGATGCTTAAATAAGATTACTTTTCTAGGCTTTAACTCTTTTATATAAAAAGTGTTAAAGATTTAAACTTTATCTTTTTATTGTATTCACGAAATTTATTTTATTGGAGCTGGATATTCATATTTTTTTATATTTATCGATATTTTTATTTTTATTTTTATTTTTAGATCCGTTTAGGTCCAAAACCTAAACCGAACCGAAACCTGACCCTAATAGGTTTGGTTTTAGGTTCTAATATTTCAGATTTTCGGTTTTAGGTCCAAATCGAAATCAAACCTAATTTTATAGGTTCGGTTTTCGGTCCAAGGTTTTGAGAAAATCGGTTCAGGTTCGGTTTGGTTTATTGCGGTTCGATTCGGTTTTGGACCTATGCTAATTGATTGTAAACAAAAATTTCATCTTGTGGCTATAGGAAATTTAAATGACATACAAGTAATACCCATTACTTGTTATTCTTGTTTGAACATGTATATATATATATATATGGAGAGTTTTTGTCAAAGTCAAATACACTTCTGAATTCAAAAGGTCGCACTTGTAATCGGGTAGTTTAAAAATGTATTAAAACTTGAAAGTGATTGAAATTTCGGTTCTATAACAACGCCAACCTATCTCATACTTTCCTGACATGGACGCTTCTTCCTCCTCGAGTTCTCCATCTATACTTGTCAAAACCTACAACTCGGAAAACTGTAGCTGCACAATCTTGTTGTTACCAGCTACAAAGGAATCCAATCCTCTTAAGTACTATTGCTAACATCCAAGCAGGTACATTGCCGTAATTCATCCATTGGACGCCTTGTTCTTGTTCGGCCTTCAAAGCATACCCCAGTTCAACAACATCCTTTAAATTAAATACAAATTCAAAACAATCCTTTAAATTAAATATAAATTCAAAACAATCAAGCAGGATGCTTTGTTTTTAAAATTTCTTGGTAAGCCCCTTGATTATGAGGATTTCATTTCTTACTAAATAATCAGCAAGTCCTTCAAAGTTCAAGTGATTTTACTTGGACATGAATGGTACATCATACATAGCAGAAATCTGCCAAGTACATTCACATGACAAGGCATAAAACTAATGTCCACTCCTACATACTTTCTCTAAACGTTCCTTCTTTTTGCTAAGAGAAAGCATCAGCTCAGATAAAAGATTACCTTAAAATCAATATTCATCCAAGTAAGTGTATAGCATGTCATCTTTCTTCGACTTGCGTCTGCTAAGCAATGCTTTGAAAAGCCGCTTGCTCTTGCTTGGTT
The DNA here is from genome assembly GCA_002319775.1 of Fagopyrum tataricum. NCBI lineage: Eukaryota > Viridiplantae > Streptophyta > Magnoliopsida > Caryophyllales > Polygonaceae > Fagopyrum > Fagopyrum tataricum. The sequence goes on from CM008281.1 coordinate 46,727,342, forward strand.
GCTGTTGGGTCTCCTTCTGGCTCTGCCTTTCATCATGGACGCGCACAGAAGCTGATTTGCAAGGCCTTGGTGGAAACTGCACAAAATAGAAGAAATCACTCAGCCACTAATCAAATTTAGCATCACACGGACACGTAATAACAGACAGGTTTCCAGAGATATGGAGGATTACTCGTTGTTGTTGTCTTTCCATTGCAGGGTTAGGAGTGGTCGGCCTGCTTTGTTTTGGGGTCGTTGGCCTAGTTATCAATGACCCAGATCGCACAAGAGGAAATCGATGTGGAGAAATAGATCTTCTTTCTGTTTGTTATAATGGTCATAGCATAGTCAGTTATCATACCCTAAACAATATTGATAAACAAACATCCAATCATCAAGGGACAGATGGAAGTTCAGTGTAAACCTTGTTCTTTTTTCAGGTTAGATTCACTGGTAGAGGGGATTCCAGGTGGCCTTGAAGGTCTTAAGGAAGGCGACACCAAACGTACATTCCTGGATACGAACGGACAGGAAATCCGATAATTTAGTAAGACCAAGAGTCTCCTTTATTGTGTTAGCATGACAAACAAGTCTTTACCTTGATGGTTGTGGTGATGATGATGATGAAGGGGTGTCGTTAATAGTGGTACCAGCAGCTGAAGCAAATAATTGAAAATCATGCAAGAGGAAACATACTAAGGGCCCGTTTGGTTTTAACTCCGGAAACGGAGAACGGAAACGAATATAATCCATATGTATACCCATGTTCATGAAATATTTTGGAATCATGAAATAATTGGAGTAGAACTTATTAGTTTTGATACCCTATAGGGAAACCACAAGGAATGGTTCCAAAAAAACTTCATGAACATAGTATAAATATGGACTAGATTCATTTTCATTCCGTTTTCGTTTCCGTTTTCGAATTTACAACCAAACGGGGGCTAAAGCTGCATTGATCGGATATATAATACAGAAGAACTTGACAAAACAAATGGCTGAAAGTATCTACCACTCCTATATTGATGCCAGTCATTTTCCAAGGTGCATTCATGGTACTTCAGATCGTCTTGGTTTGCACATTTGATTACTTCCCCAGCTGCAAAAAAGTTTTCCAAAATCCATTTACAAGTTTTTGATTCAGAAATAAATAATATCAGCGCAGTGAATATTTGAGGGGGGATTGGAGCAGGTGTTCACCAGGCAAAATGTATCGCTTATGATATTTAGGAGCGTCTATGATGGAAGATTGTTGAGCCACACCCTCTCGATCAATGTACTCTTTGCATGTTCTTAACCGCTAAAATACGGTAACACAAAAAGTTAATGGTTTTAATGCTAGGGTACAGCAACATGAAAAAGTAGCAGTCTCAATTGCTGGCATACAGCATCATTATAAAGCAGGAGAGTTGGTACTTCATAAATTTTCACAGCTTCATTCAACAAAAAGTCTTCTTCTTCATCCAAAGTTTCCTTTTGGCGCATTTTAGAGGCTTCCTAGAAAACTTGAAACTAAGTGAAAACCACATAACATTTCTGAGAAAATTGAGGTTGTTCATGTTTCCCGTGTTCAATTGTAAGGAAATTCAAGAGACACATTGCACCAGTGTGATCACTTATAAAATTGTCCGAAATCAAAACTAACTCAGAAAAGAAAATTCCTACTAACTTCCGCTAAATTAAAAAGAATTACCTGTTCAATACATGAGACGAGAAGCTCTGTCCCTGACACCTCCTCAACCTTTTCATCTATGACATCATTAACTTTGTACGTGACCGTACCCAAATGGTCCACCGTGTTCACCAGAGCCTTAATAGCATAATCCTTAAGTGTTTCAACCACTCTGCATATTTGGAAAACTATTCGTCAAAATCACTCAGATGAGCAGCACCAAGCAATAAGAAACTGCAACTCACATCTGTTTCTCGTCATCATTTGTGTAGGACACTTCAAAATATTCTGCTGCAGAATACAACTGAGTTCTCAAATTTTTCAGATCCTAGACAGCAAGAAAAATGACCATTGTAAAACCATTTAATGCTTGTTAGCTCAAACATACCGATTTGTACATCTACTCTTGTTGGCTTATGCTTAAACAAATGACCCACCAACTCAACGTAACCAACCACCACGATTTTAGGTGAAAGATGATAATCTTACCTTGACATTATCATCAAAAAGAAAGCCTTCCTGGATAGACATCTCATCATAATCATCCAGTTGCTGATGGATGGGCAGAGACACGGCAGCAGTCAATGTATCCATGAACGAAAAATCTGAGTTGTGTGACTGTTATTCTGCAAACCCAAAAGTAGAATCAGCAAATGACATGACATAGACAAAAAATTATAAACCATAATCTTTTACCACAACTTAGAAACCAAACATGAAAACCCACTAAAGAAATATTCATATAACAACCTAATTTTCTTTTCTGAACTTCTGAAGACATTAACAAGCAATGCAGACTTTTGCTGCCAGAGATTACTATATAATATCACTATATCAGTACGGCCATTACTCAAATAAGAAGGAAATAGAAGGCATGCTCTTCTTTAGACATCACAATTGTCAGACAAGAAGCAATTAGCGTACCAAAAAGGACGCAACTAAATCACAAAATTCAGTACAAAGAGCTCAAAGAATAAAGGGATGCCAACGATGCTTTTTATGTTGTGGTGATGTTACATGATAAACAAGCTCAGGAGCTTCTTTTCCAACATTAGCAAATAAAGAAAAAGCTAAATTTGTCTAAATCTTCAGAAACACTCTACATTACTAAAGGGAATCAATCTACATTCTCAATCAAAATTGGCATCTCCCAACCCTACATAACAAAGTCCTAGTACATATTTACCAAGTTTATTGGTCAAGGAACATCAACTTTTGAACTTCAAAACGGAGGCACACAATCTGAAGTACCACATTAACTCTCCTCAGAAAAATAGTGGAAGCGACAAATAACACTAACATCTAATTGAACGAAATTATATATAGGCTAAGAAGGCCAGAAAGGAGAACTTGAAGCAATCAATCGAGTAATTTTCATGCACAGCTAAGGAAAATCATTGCTGCTATTTCAAATTCATATTCCCCAAATACCAGAAACACCCCTAATATTTTAAAATATGAGAAAAGCATAAAGCCTAAACCCCCAGCCACCGACCCGGCGGAGAAAAACCCAGAATCGAAAAGAAAGAAAGCAGAAATTCATGAGCAAAGGGAAAGGGAGAATACCTGGTCGGTGATTGTAAATTTGAAGTACCCAGTTCAAAAACAATTGTTTCCGATGAAATCCGGTTTCTAATTCGAGTGCAATCCAATCTGCGGGGCCACAAAGTGATTACAAAGACAGCCCCATCCTGATTAACTGACAAAAAGGGGGACGCAACCCTTGAAGGCGAAATTTATAGCAGAGGAAAGTTGGTAGTTGAATTTCCCCTACTTGAAAATTTTGAAAGGGACAGTGTTTGAGAGTGAGAGCGAAAGAGTTCAAGGCGAGAGCTTTTTGGAGGGGCAAGCAACAATTTGGCGATTTGCTATTGCAAATGAAGCATCATAATAAGATAAGAGGAAGGGGTTGTTTTGAGCTTTTGGTGGGTCACGGGATTGGGATTCACGCTCTTCACTTGCTCAACGTCGCAGGGTTCGACAGTTCTATGTCTGCCTTCGTCACGAGGGGTACTCTACTTACCATAGACGGGGATGAAAATGAGGGGAGCTATTGGTGAACTAGTTCGGTTACGGAGTCAGCCGCGAGCGACAAAAATATATAATTATTGATGATTTATATTATATTTTTTTAAAAACTTTTGTACGTGTACCAGAGTTTATATTTAAAAACAATGTTAATAAATAAGATATAAAAACTATATATAATGTTTTTTTTATATTATATGGTAAGCAATGTTTTTTATATATATAATGTTTTTTTTAATATAAAACTACCGTTGACTACTTTAAAAACGCGGTCAAATTTAGACGACATTCGATGTAAAGGATAATGAATAAATAATTTATAATAATTTCCTTTAATTCTTATAAGTTGTGACTTGTGAGTGTGAGGTTGAAAAATATGAATTATTCTCCGTCACTTTCATTCTCATTATTATTATTATTATTATTATTATTATTATTATTATTATTATTATTATCATTATTAGTATTATTATTATTATTATGATAACTATTTAATTAGCTTTTTATCAGTGGTGGACAATTTTGATACGCTCTTGGCTATCGTTACCATGCATCTTCACGGAGAATTCAATTTCACCGGGTCATATGTGCGCCTATTCTGATAACTACCACGGCACACCTTGTCTTTGCTCCACCATAGGTTTATCGACGGATATAAGCGGTTTACCGATGAATGATTGAGACTTTGATAAAAGACTTTCTCCGCATATTTATTTCAGTTATCTTTTCTAGCTTTATATTTATATATTAATCATTAAAAGGATATTCTTGTGAATATTTTCCTTTAAGAAGACATTGAATGTTTGGGATAATTATTGGATTATGCCATCAAATCTATTCTTTAATGTCTAGAAATGTTTGTGTTTTTAATTTTGCATTTAAGTCGTATGATTTGTCTTCGTCCTCCCTATATAAAGGATTTTATATTTGATCTCATTTGGAAGACATGTCTAATTTAGTTTAGTGGAGAAATATTTCATCCTCCTTGATTTTGGGTATCCCAATCTTTTTTCTCTTAAACTTCTTCTTTGGATCTTTGACCAAAGTCTCCACCTTCGAGGATTCTTCAAGAAACACCTATTCACTCCACTTCACGGATTGTTTGATCATCCTAGATTGAATCAACCATTCGCTTCCGCATCCATTTCAAAGCTTCCGTTAACTTATCTTCATCATTCGAATTCATCCACATATAACAAAACGGAGTAGTTGAAGTTTAAGCTCGATCTAAATCTGGAGTTTTCCTTTGAACACATCCAAAGACGCATCAAATTTCCTAAAAAATAAAATGAAATCTTCAAGAAAAAACCTTCCGAACCCACAAATAACAATCTCAAAGCAAAAAGATATTTTTATCTAATGAGTCCTGACAAACAAAATGAACTCTTGCCATGACTCACCACCTTGGACTTTTGCATCCTAACCACCTTCAAATCGGGTGTTTAAAAGTTTCATTGGAAGCATCTTAACCGGAAGTCTTTGTTGTAACCGCTTATTCTAAAATTGACATAAAATCTCCCGGCTCCTTGGATCTTTTTCAATGAAACTTTTTCATCCTTCGTTCGGCATAAAAAAAAACCGCAAAAAAACACACCAAATTTCATATAAATCAAATAAAACTTAATACCACGGTTCGAGCTCATGAAATCCACACAATCGAACGTACATCCTTCCTTTTTTGAGGTTAATACCACCGTATAGTAGAACATAAACAAAAAAGGTTTCTTCTCTAACTGTACAAATGTTCAAAGACTTCCAAAATTTTTTGAGCTCAACAAAACAAAACAATATGTAAATGAAAACCACCGAAGCCTAATTTCTAGCTCTATTGTATAGCCAATTTGACATTGGCTTTGTGACCACCGTCGGTTGTTTTCCACCATCCATTTACTCAGTTTTGAAGATTTATCATTCTAACCTAGATTGATGAGTGACTTATTGTTTACCTCTTTTTATTTAATTCTTTTTCAGTTAGGAATCTTCACAAGGTCCTATATTTACTTTCTAATCTCCAATTGTAACATAAAAGTAGAATCGAGGGAGTTGAATATTTCGTTCCAAAAGGCGACTATTCCGTCAGTCTTCTTCACCTTGATTGGCTTTGTAATCGTGATGATCTCTTCTCACCCCTCTACTGATGGCCTTCTCACCCTCCTCCGATGGCCGCCGAAATGCAACAATAACCCTTATCGTGAATGTGACACTCATACTCATTGATTTTTTATATAAAAAATCTAAGTCCACCACCATTTTATTTTGTTGGGCATTTATACTCTTAGCCCATCTTAACTTCCACAAAACTTGATTGGCCAATCCAATTTTTTCCCTCCCACAACATGGTGTCTTTAAATGAACTAAAACAAAAATATTAAACTTTATCATACAACAAATAACAAATTGAACATCAATAGAGTTTCTTTGTTTCACGATATGTAGTCCGATGGTATGGGGTACGTCTTGATGTTGTGAGCTTCGTCTGGAAGATGAGTTGAATTTGTTTGTGAGAAGTAGTCGATGATAGGTGATCAAAATCTGAAGGCTCAAAAGAAGAGTCCTAATATGAGTGGTCCTTGTGAGTTGACTATGCACTGCTTCTACAAACATGTTCTCGTTGTTTCTTCCTTGCTTTGTTTGACTGAAACTTCCTTTGGTGCTCCTCCATGACCGGCTCATTGTGATCGGAGTTTTTTTTTATTGTGTTTTTCTCTTTTTTTGTATGTTATGGTTCCTCATTCATGGCGATTAGTCCGTCTACCGACTTGATCGACCTTTTGGTAGACTTGATCGACCTTTTAATCTATTAGACGAAGTGTCATCTAGTGTATTGAACCACTTTCCTTTATAAAAAAAATAACTAGTTAATTTATCAACTAGAATGTTTTATAGTATAATTTTTGCATGAAAAAAACAACTATTTATATAAATTTTATAGAGTAATGTTATTCGGGCACCCATAAAACACAAAAGAGATGGTGGAATCGGGTTGCACATGCGCATAGTCAGGAATACATGCGCCTCATAAGGAACATGCGCATTCCGCCCCAAGAGTTTTTAATCTGAATATGAATATTAGATGAGAACTCTTGCTTCATAAGACGCGTTGCTGTGTTTGGTCCTGGACGCATGCAGATCGCGGACTCCGCATGTGCATGACCTTGGAGTACACACAAAGTCCACATTGTTGTGAAAATGTTAAAAATTGTCCGGCCGAATAGTAATATCGATTTTATACAGTTATAAGCACATTTATTAATTAATCTTATCACTTTTGATTATCAACCCCGAACTGATGAAGCCCAAAACCACAAAACCTACCCAGGCAAAGCAGCCCATACCAGCAGCCCCAACCCCAATCCAGTTTCTTTTTCCTGTAACGAGCCGAACTGAACTGGGATCACAGTTAATACTAAAACCGGACCCAACCAGCGAGTTCCAATTTTTGCGGTTCCGGTTTTCAGGGAACCGAAACCGTAGCTAGTCTGACAAGCTGCCTGATCAATTCCTCATCTAAATATGGAATTATTTATTGGCTTCAGCCAATAAAAATAATATTTACACCAATGGATATTGTAACTTTTTATGAAACACTATGCAAAGGAGAGCCAATTCACTATATGAATTAGAGGAAAGACATTTGAAAATACAAAGACATCTAATCAACACCCTTTGTATTAATTACCTTTCAGTTCAGATGATGAACTCAACCAACCAAGGATCATTGCCGAATAGAACGAATCCCATCACAAGCCAATGTCCCTTCAAGATCTCCAATAATCCGAGCTATTCTCACCTCTAAACCTCTCTGGACCTCTTTGAACAGACCCTGAACATTATCAGAAAATCGCCTCATGTCAATGCTCGTAGATCCGTCCAGCTTCTCAGCCATGGCAATGAACCCAGACGCAATCTTTGATTGTATCTCTATCAGTTTCTGCCCCGTAGCAACAATGAACCTCTGAAGTTGAAATGTCTCCTCGAGAAAGTGCTCCAGTGTTCTGCTGTCTTCTTTTGTTCGGATTGACTTCAATTCTCCACCCAAATCCTTCTCGCGCTGAGAGTACACACAATAAAATTCAAAACAAAGAAAGTATACACACATATATATATATATATATATCAAGACAGAGTTGGGATGGTTACCATCCGTTTGCACAAGTCATCAGCCTTGTCTTGAAGGGAATGATAACGAGTGACTTGTTTGTTAAGTAAGGATAATAACAGAAGAAAATCCTTGATTCTCATCTGTTCTTGATCATCATTCTCCCCAGAATCCCGATCTCCATGCTTACCGGTTAGTCTCTCTAGCATAAGAAGTTGCTGTTTTAGCCGTTTAATTTTGTAGGAAACTCCTAGAGCATGAATGTCCATCTTCCACAATGCTCTCTCCTTGATCAAGCTCTCGTTCTTGGATACTTCCTTTTCAATCACTTCAACGCTCTCTTCTTCATTTAATTCCTTTGATCCCTCGGTATCATTCTCTTGATTTTCATCTAATGACTGAAACTTATTCCTGTGTCTGTGTAATGAATTTAGATGCACAGCAATCTGATCTTTCAATGATTTCAGCTCCGATTCTCGCTCCACTAACAATGTCTCCAATTTCAGTTTATTATTTCTGAGCTGTGATATACTTTGGTTCAGCCCTTCAATCTGTGAGGTTAACCCCTTTGATTCTACTTCCATGCTTACTGACCTCCATTGATAAGCTTCCAATTTCTCGTCTTTCAATCTAATCTGTTCTGAAAAGGCTTCTACCTCCTGCTGATGTCTTTGCTCTATAGACATCCAAACCCAACCATCTAACTGCTTTACATCAGCTGAAAATTCAAGATAGAAGAAAAAATGAATGAAAGCAATAAGCAAGAATCGAAAATTGAATATGATGTATGAACATACCGAGTTCCTCATTCTTTTCTGGTACGTCTTCATCATCTGAATCTTTCGGATCTGATTTAGTATTTTTCATAGCTGTGGAATTCCCTCCTCGAGCTCCGAGCCTAGAACCAACTTGCTTTCTGAGCATACTTTTCAAGGTGTGCCTTTCGCACTTGGACTTGATCACAGCTTTTGATAGATTAATCTCTTTCAAGAGTCCTTGCTTTTCATCTGTGTCGAGTTTCGATTTCCTCAACATTGCTGACAAAATCTTATCCTTCTGTTCTGAATCATTCCTCGTCTTCTCAAGCTCAATCGATAGCTTTTGTAACATGAACATTGATTCCTCTTTCTCTTCAAACACAAAATCAAGCTGCTGCTTCACTGTCTCTGCTCGTCGATGTGCCCGACCTAGCTCAGCTTCAAGTTGGCGTTGGTTCGACACAAGTTCAATGAAAGCCGATTTATGCTTCCATAGCTCAGATACATGATTTTGAGCTTCTTGCTTTGCAGTTTCTTTCAGTTCTTCGAGCCTCTTCTCTAACTCTTTCCTTTTCCTTTCCTCTTCCTCCAAAACACTGTTCTTCGTCTTTACTAATTTCTCCATTTCCTGCAACTTCTTGTTCAATTCACAAATTTCATCGTGTTTCCTTCTTTCGAAAATCCTCAGGTCATTGATAAGTGCACCTATATGTTGTCTCAAACTTTTCCTTTCTCCAAACCATCTCTGTTCTTGAGCAGCAAAGATGCTCACCACCTTCTCGTTTGCCCGTCCATCTTCGATTCTCCTATTCTTCAATTCTTGAATTTCTCTCTCAGCTCTCTCGAGCTTCTTCAGAAGCTCACACTTCTCTGAGGCATTCACTTCTTGTGTTTGCACTCTCCAAACAAGCAGCCCTAGTAAATTACAACTGCCTTGTAACATCTTCTCCCTTATGTCAAACCACCTTTCATCATACAATTCTTTCTCAGATAAGCCCTTGAAAGCAAAGAGAGCACAGGCGATACCAAAATACATAGAATATAATCTCTCGTCTCCTGCTTCAACTAGCTGTAAACATAATTTAGACGCTCCTTCTTCATCCATCAACTGATCAACAAATTACTTCAACACCTGTGAAAAATGAAGCGAATTACGAAATTACACGACAGAAATTCATGCTAGGTTGCTCCAAAAGGCGCGATTCATGCACCCAACCCTAGTTTGCTGAAGAGAAGAGAATGGCAGAAAGTATGGGAACAAGCAAATTGATCTTGATTTCAGTGAAATCCTTAACTCTAACCAACTCGGATCTTCCTTTTCCACTTTCCCTTTAAGCAGCGGACAAAGCTGATAGAATAGTAAAGCTACGAGATTCCTACTTGTTTGGCACCATTACGACTACTGGACAATGTGGTGAGTAATTACAAAAGGAAAAGGTTAATCCATGTTCCATAATCAAACACTTTGCACTACTGAATACTATACACAAAAAATCAGTAGAGCCCTTTGAGAGCAAACCCATGTGATAAGAAAAAGTGAGAGTGAGGTCTGATTAAGACTCACCCACCTCTTGTTAACTTGAAAGACAGATATTCAAACTCAACAGTAACACTGATTAATTTCAAGCCACAAAACATGCTCGATAGTTATAAAGGACCACGACACCACGTTATGTGTCCCCTCCAAAAATTGAGAGAGAAGATTCATATCTCAATTCAATTACCGAAAACACAGACTTCCTAATATCATAGTTTTCAATAATTGTCAGCAATTATAAGAGAAATACAGTAAAAGGAGAAACTGAGAGAAAAAGGGCTTTACAGATAAAGTGGAGATTATCCAACTCAAAATTACCTGTAAAAATGACGAGAACCCGTCACTTTCATTGTATCATCCATCATCTACTTCACGATTAACCCATCTTTAAAACAAAGGTTTCAAGGTCATGGGGTCCCACATCTTATGCTTTCAAGGATCCCCTTCCCTACCAGTCGGTTGCTTGGGCTGTAAAGCACCAAACTGTAGCGTACAAAAAAGCATTGCAATTTCTTACGATTAAAAGATATGTAAATTTTACTTGATTGGGCTGAGGTGGTTCATGGCTAATGTCTTTCCCGATTTCCTACCACGTTGAAAGTGGAGAAAGCTGGTGGTTTCCATGATGGAGATTCTGGACTTTTGTAGCTGGATGGTCAAGGGTTTGTCGTCTAAAACATTAGTGTATTCCTCAACCTACAAAATTAGATATCATAGCAAAATTAAATGTGCATAAGAATCATGCATTTGATATTTATAAGATGCTATAATCATTGAAGTAATGATTGATATGTGTTATTCCATGAATGAGAAGAGTGTAATACATTTTACACAAATCCAATTCATTCGCTGCCATGGGATAATTGGATGAAAAGGACCATGATGTATTTGTATAAAATCTATAGTGCATAGTCAATAGTTATTATGGTGAAAGCCTTTAATATTCGTTAGATATAAAAGAATGATCTGTTCTGCAAATTTAGTATTGTTTGGTGGTGTATATTTTGTTTTCTAAATTAAGAATTTTTAAAATATAAAAAATAAATAACTTATAAAATTTTAAAAATTACATAAGTAACCACGAACTTTTAACATTTCAAAAAACTAACCCCTATATACAGGGGCTCGTTGATTTTGGAGTCCTAATCCATTAACAATTAACAATATTAAAAAATAATACGCCCACAATTTATAAAGGTATAGTGTAATGAAAAAAATTGTAAAGTTGGGGCTTTAAACTTGAGACCACAATAAACATAACAAAAAGAGTTTCTTTATCAACAGAGTTATTAATGCATTGGTACTAACTATTCAGTTTTTCATAATAAGGCCCTAAAAATTATGAACCCTTCAAAATAATTCAATTTCTTTCTTAAACTTCAAGAGATTTTAGCTTTTTGCAAGTTTATTTGATTCAAGAAGAAAAACACTAATTTCGTTGTTTCGAATCAAACAAACCGTCAACAATGGAGGGGAAAAAAAAAATCAGTTTTGAACATATACAAAACTAGTTTATATCCCGCACCTTGTGCGGGTATATTTATGTATTTGTGCGGATATATTTATGTATTTGATGTTTTTTGAGTAAAATATCATTATCATGACTATGTGCGACGTTATGGCATATTTATAAAACTTTATACGTATGGTCACTCAAATTTTTTTTAGTCACAAATAAAGAATAATCATATTATTCTCGAATTTAATTCAAGTGTAAAATGAAGATTTTAATTCAAGCTTGTTGGAAAAGATTCGTGTTAGAGAAGATTAGATTTGGTTGATCTGATAATTTTGATTTACGTTAAATATCATTTAACAAAATCAAACGAAATCTTTAACGGTTTGAAAAAAATAAAACTTTCAGTAAAAAAAAAAAAAAGATTACCCATTTTTAATAAGGATAAAATCTTATATTTATAAAATCAAATATTAACATAATCCATAAAATCTAACCCGTTAAAACTTAATTTAGGTTAGAGATCTAAAAATTTACATATATATATAATTCATGAAAACATTTCCAAGAATAAATTACGTACTAAAATACACTTTCGTTTACATAAGCTTATATTGATAATCCCACCCGGCTTTGCGCGGTTGTGCCTCTTCCAAAGTCGGTCTGATTTGCCTCCCATAAGATTGGCTGACGCCCTCGGCCTGTACCAGTTTGCCCTGCCGAGTCTTCTCTTCTGTGAATCTATTCAGTCCAAATCTTTCTATTAAAAATCCCAATTCTCGTTCCTTCTCAAATGCTTCCTGTGAATGCTCATAGAAGGCTATTGAGTGCGATTGCTAAATTCTTGCTAGGTGTATATATAACACCACCATCTCCCGCCGCTCAAACCCCTTGTCATCATCGTTGGCGCCGGACTCTCCGGTCTCGCCGCAACCATCAAGCTCCACTCCGGAAACACCCCCTTCCTCCTCCTCGAAGTCTCCGACACCGTCGGCGGCCGTCTTCGTACCGATTACGTCGATGGCTTCCAGATCTTCATCACCGCTTATCTTGAAGCCCGGAAGCTTCTAGACTACGATTCTCTCAATCTCCAGAAGTTCTACTCAGGTGATCGCGTCTTCTACGATGGTAAGTTCCATACCGTCGCCGATCCCACTCACCACTTTTTTGACGCCATTGGAACTCTGACCAACCCGATCAGGACGATTCTCGACAAGGCCTTGATCGTGCTGACTACAATCAGAGTTCTTACTAGATCCCATGAAGACATCTTCTACTCCAATGAGATTCCAATAATCCAGTTGTTGAAGTGCTTCGGCTTCTCTGATTCGATCATTGATCGGTTTCTCCGGCCCTTTTTCGGCGACATTTTCTTTAATCGCGTGCTCGAGACTACATCTAGACTCTTCATTAAATTCAGAATCCAATTGCACGAAGAAAGGTAAAACATAATCAGGAAGCCGCCGAACAATAAACAAATCGAAGGCTGTTAAGAAAAAAAAGAAAGTGAAGAGACAAATTTGACCATAAAGTATATTGAATCAAGCGAGAAGTCGGAACATATTCGACCAAAAAAAAGAACCCGCCGAACAGAATGATATTGCAACCGTGGGGACTATAATTATAACATAAAACGAAATCGAATACGAAAGCGAATAAGAAGTATAAAATGTATAGAATTAACTGATCGAACAAATGGTTGTAGAAGGAATATTAGATCGATTGTAGAAGGAATATGAGATCAAACCAGTGGTGCCGGCGGAATAGAGTTTCTGCAATAAAAACAGAAAATGAACGATTTAGTTATTTGACTGAAACCCTAGGAATAAGTATATATATAGATGACAAAGAAACCCTATTAAACGTAATTAGAATTTGATATCCGATACGAAACTTCTAACGTAAGATTGTTAAATAGGATCTTTAGAGATAAGATCGAGAAAATTATAAAGACTGATATGATCGATTTCACGTTGAGCTGTTGGGAGGATATTTAGAAAATCATATTTAAATTTTGGCTTAATAAAATTGGATTTATTGGCTTAATTATTTATTTAGAAAAAAAAAGTTTTAATCTCCTAAAAAATTGTGAGGCCGCCACGTCAGCACAAAGTGACGACTCTTTTAGTATAGGTATATAGATAGATTTATATTTAGGGTTTTGAACTAATTATATTAGTTCGTGCTCATACTTGATCAATCTGTAAATAGATTTAAATTTTGTTCAATTTGTTTTATGTTTTTTTTAAAGTAGTATAATAATTTATATTCATATTGTTCTTATCAACTTTCTAGTGAATCTCTATTGTTGATTGTGTGTTTATGTTGTTGAGAATATTTAAATGATTCTCCCTTGTTGAATGATTGAGTTTCTAATCATTCTCCATTGTTTTGTATTTTATCTTGTTGATAGTGGTTAAATTAGTATGTTGACAAAACTATAACCTTATTTTATAGTTGTTTGATATTTACATTGTTGTTGGTGTTGACATAACCAACACCACTAATTTTAGTGTTTTTTGTGTTGTCGACAACACCCTTATTTGGGTGTTTTAGTGTTTTTGGCAACACTTAAATACTTTATATTGTTATGTTGGAGTTGTTGACAACACTTAACCACACTATTTTGTTATTCTAGTGTTGTTAACATCAATTAAACACATTATTTTGCTATTGTAGTGTTGTTAATAACACCAACACAACTTCTTCTTCTTTTTTAGTGTAGTAGACAACATTGCCATCATTGTTTTGGATGTATTTCTTGTTGTTGACAGTACAAACACAATTGTTTGTGTGTTTGTTGTGATGTTGACAACACATAAACATCTTATTTTGTTATTCTAGTGTTGTCAACACTTAAACACATTATTTTGAGGATGTTGACAGTACTTAAACACATTATTTTATTATTCTAGTCTTGTTGACTAAACTTAAACACATTATTTTATTATTTTGTTGTTGTTGACAAGACCTAGTTGTCTATATTGTTAATATAGTATTGTTGACAACGCTATCATCCATGTTTTGTGTTTTTATTGTGTTTTTTTTTTGATAAAGGAAAGCAATTCGATGCATTAGACGACACACCGTCTAATGGATCGAAAGGCCGATTAAAACGGCAGGACTAACCATCAAGAGGGAATCACAACATACAAAAAAATAAAAACAAATCAAAGAAAAACTTCGATCACAACGAGCCGATAAAAGAGAAGCACCGGCAAGTAAAACGATGGAGAAACAACGAGAACATGTTTGTAGAAGCAGTGCAGAGCTAGTACGACTCCCAGGGACCACCGGTGGAAACCTCAGATTTGGACTCGTCTTTAGAGCCTTCAGATTTCGATCACCTATCCTCGACTCCTTCTCACGAACAAATTCAACTCTTCAACCAAACGAAACTCGCACCATCAAGATGTACTCCAAATTACCGGACCATATAACGTGAAACAAATATTTTTATTTCCAAACAATTGGTTAGCAATAATGTATCAGGAAGAAGCGTAAACTTTCAAGGTTTAATTTTTTTATTTATTTTACATAAATCATTTCCTCGGTTAAAGGAGAATGAAGTTGGGCCATTAAGCCCAATTGATTGCTTAGAGTCTCGAGACAAGCGTGCGAAGTCAAGAGCAAAGGAGGATTTTTTCTATTTATTTATTTTTTTCTTTCTTTATTCAATTTTTACTATTGCTGTTCAAGGAAATCGACTCTCAAGAAAACGAAGACCAAGGAAGCCAAAGTTGATGTTCAAGGAAATCAATTATCAAGAAAATGAAGTCCAAGGAGGCCAAAGGAAGCAGGGGGGTTATCCTTCACAAGTATTCGATCAATTGGATATTAGTTCTCAAAAGGAACATTTAAATATCTAGAAGTATTCAAAAAACAAAAGATCTCAGATATCCTCCATTAACACCATCAATGGAAGAAGGGGTAACAAAGACAAATCTAGATTCGAGATGGGTAGATATGGTGTTGAAAGAACAAAGTAAAATAGATTTGGTGGTCAGAGGTAAGGACTGAAGTCGACGGAAGCCGAGTTGTGACGATTTAGCCATGAAAGCTATAAAGCTTAACTGGAGGGGAGGTTATCCTTCACAAGAACCTATTCAAGAAAATTCGTGGACCGGGAGTGGTGGCCGGTAGGCCGAAAAAAGAGGTGGACAGCTGGATAAAGCTGTTAGGCCGTAAATGGTGGCTGGTAGGCCAACATTGGTGGGATAGTCCATTCTCCTTGTTGTTGCTTTGGTGTTCCATGGAGGCTAGGGTTTTTTTTGGTGTTGTTGACAATACTTTATTTTATTATTTTGTTGTTGACAAAACCTAATTATTTTGGTGTATATGATGTTTTTGTCAACAATAACATCAATGTTTGCGTGTTTTTAGTTTTGTTGACGTCACAAAAAACCTGTTTTGTGTTTGAGTGTTTATGTGTTTGAGTGTTTAGTGTTAAAAATATTTAAACACGTTATTTTGTTATTCTAATATTGTTGACAGAACCAACAACGTGTTTTTTTTATCTATGAATTTTTTTCCTTCCCGTTTTTCTTTCAGTGCTTACCATTTTCTAATATTATTTTGTTTTTCTTTAAAGTTATGGTGACAAAAGAAGATTGTGTAAGAAATAATGTAAGTTTAATGTAAGAGATTACTATTCGTGGGACCACTTTTTACCATCTGCACGACAATGTGGACTTCACATGTGCCCTAGGGCTAAAGTGCATGCGGAGTCCACAAGTGCACCAGAGCTAGAAGGTTGAGGCGCATGTGGATTCCGCATGCACCCGGGACCAGACACATGCTTGGAATGGGTTGGGCGCATTCCGCATGCTCCCCAGCTTGGGCTTTGCACAACCCGATTCGACCGTATCTTTTGCGATTTTGGGCTATCCGAATAACATTACTCTTTAATGTATTTGTGTTTTTTATTTATTGTTGAAATTACATTTATTGTGTTTATTTAGTTATGGTGTTGTTGACATCACCATAACTTTTTTTTCATAGTTCTTTTGAAATTGTTGACAACACAAAGAATAATTACTTAGTGTTTATGTTTAACCAAAAAAAAAAACTTAGTGTTTATGTTGTTGTAAACAACATTGTGTCATTGTTTTATAGTACACTGGGTGTTTGACAACATCATAACTCTATATTCTAGTTTTTGAGATGTTGATAACACAAGAAATGTTGTCTTGTGTCTGTAGTGTTGTTCACATCACAAGTAGCATATCATTGTTTTCTAGTACTTTGGGTTGTTATGTCGTTGACAACACAACCAACATTAATCGTTATGCTTGTGATGTTGTTAATGACATCAAATGTATTTAATAATAACATAAACAAAAATTAAAAAATATATTTAATACTACATTGTTTTCATGTTATTTTTTAAAATAAAAAATGACGAGACACTAAATCAATATAGGAAAAGAATATACGACGGTCAATCTAATTACAATTAAGTTGCAGTGCTTAATTCCTTCAAGTATAATTTGTTTAAATGCATTCAATTAGAAGATTCAAGTGTAGTGCATACTAAATCTACATCAGAAGTTGCAAAATGATACGTGTTAGGGTTTATTCAACAAACTTTGTAAAATCATGGATGATAGCTCAAATATTATATTCACCTTTCAACATAGACAACGAGCATTTGATTGATTGCTTTAGAAATAAATCTTTAAGAATGGGTGGTGAAAGCATATGACTCCAATGAGAATTTTGTCAACGATGAAAAACTCTAAAAGTCCTTTTTATTTGCGTGGGGTTGTCAAAAGTGCTCAAAAATTAAAAAAAAAAAGATTAATTTATATTAGAATATTTTTTTTATAATTCTATATGTCCACCCGAATAGTTTCTAAATGACATATTAACTCGCATTTAATTATTATATTTCTATATAAGAATAAATTTTTAATAAAAAAATAACATTTTTTGTACTTTAAAACATTTTGAAAATCTGTAGTTTATGCAAGAGTCTTACATAAGCTCAATCAGCAGGTTCAACACAATGGGATGATGGTAGCTACCATTGGACGGCTTCAACAACTACTTGAAGATGATAATCCCAAGAATGAAGAAGAGTTTTATCAAACAATAAAATCCAAAATGAAACTCAGGCTGGTTATTTACTTATTTTTCATCTTCTTTTTTTTTAAAAAATCTTTTTCTTTCCTGGTGATAAAATCTCAGCCGTTAGTACAGTTAGAGGCTCCAAATCTTATCCACCTGAATATAAAACACTCAATCCCCGCCTTATCCCAAAATTTCCCAAATTTTACACTTTCTAAGCTCCATCCAATCATCCATGGCGTTGCTCGGCCAGCAGTTGCATAGGTCTATGTTGACCAGGGTTGACTGCTTTGCTTCTACCAAGCCTACTTCCGTTTCTAAAAGAAGTGCCTTTATCAAGGGGGAGCTGCGGCGTACTAGGTGCTCTGCGATCGCGATCGACTCGCCTACACCGCTCGCTGGAGGATTAGCCGGTATCCGTTTGGGATCGGTTAAGTTGCAGGGCGCTCGCGAGGAGATGGAAGATGATGTCTTCATCGCTCAGCCGGAAACCCTAGACGGCTTCTTCTTCGCTGCTGTTTTCGACGGTCATGGTGGGGCTTCATCTGTCAAGTTCTTAAGGTATGTTAAGAAACCGTTTATCTGTCCTTTTTCGTTTTTGGTTGAGATGAATCGATGTTCTTCTTAAATGGACGGACACGTTTGGGAATCTCTTGATCATGTTTTGGGAAACAATAAGAACCCGTGGGAGTGATAAATTTGTGGTTATAGTGCTTATGAAACATGAACTATAAATTTTGGTTTGCTTCTGTGCTACTAACTCGAAGACTTTTCCACCCAAAATATTCAACAATAGGACTTCCTGTGATCTCCACCTTCACATTTGAGGAAACAATATGACGTCTATTCTTCGAAAGACATTGGAGAGTATTTGTTCAGTTGGTGATTAAGCTAAGCTAAGCTTCAATGCAAATATTCATTAAGACTAGCATGGCGTTAAATTGCTTTGTATGCCTTCAATTCCTGTCAATTGGAGTGGTTTCCCAATAGCTCTGTAGTTTCGATTTCTTATCATGAACTTCATATACAGGGACGAACTTTATAAAGAGTGTGTTTCTGCAATACAAGCTAAGTGGCTGCAGAGTGCCAAAGATCTCAATGCTATTAAGACGGCACTGAAAGAAGCTTTTGCAAATGTTGATGCTAGACTATTAACTCAGTAAGCTAGTTTATAATCTTGCAATTATAATCTCTGCAAATCATTTTATAGTTGATTCTTAGTGTTGCTATTTTAAAAAGGCTAGAAGTGAATGGGGAGGAAGATGAATCTGGGGCAACCGCTACAACAGTTTTAATCAGAAAGGATGTGCTATTGATTGCGCATATTGGGGACTCATCTGCGGTATGTAACATAATCCGTGGGATCCTCGAAATTCTTACCGTTCACTGAAAGGGACTATGTACTAAAAAAATTTGTAGGTGCTCTCACGATCTGGAAAACCAGAAGTTTTGACAAGTCCCCACCGTCCATATGGAAGCAACCGTGCTTCACTTCAGGAAATTAGGCGAATCAGAGAAGCAGGTGGATGGGTGTGTCTTCACATTTTTATTTACATCTTTCGACATAGGATGGGACTAATCTTGGTTTATGACGATAAAATTTTTTGGTTGGTCTTCCTCAAGCTTAAATCATTATAGGATACCAGCAACATTTCCCTTATTACTGTTCACTGCGGTGATTTAAATCCAGACCTAGGTTTCTAATCTAGAGTTTTACAAATGAGAATGATTATTGTGTGGTTTTCTGTAGATTTCAAATGGAAGAATATGTGGAGACATTGCTGTTTCCCGTGCTTTTGGTGACATTCGTTTCAAGACCAAGAAATATGAGTTCGTTCTTTCTTTATCCTTCTCTTGGATGATCATGTGATAATTTATTTTGGAAAAAGCTTTTGCCAGTTAATATATCATCTTAACAAACATTCCGTCTTGATATAGGATGCTGAAAAAGGGAGTTAAAGAAGGAAGATGGTCTGAGAAGTTCATTTCCAGGTATTGTTTTTCATGCAAGTATTAAAACTTAATTATGTCAAATTTCAGGATCACCTACTGGAAAAAATTCTCTCTTTACATTTTTTTACTCTTCAGACAATGAGTGGAAGTGGGAAGCAAAAGTACAGAGAATTAGAACACATGGATAAAATTTTCTTAAACTTTAATAGATTTTCTTGAGTAATTTCAAAAGATTTTTCCTGTAACGAAAACAATAGTAACAAATTATCTTCTTCAACCTGTATAGAGTGAAAAATTGCATAATTTCCAGACACCACCTATTTCAAATGAGCATAATTTGAGGGTGTAGAATTGTCAACACAAACATTATATGAGAAACAATGCACGGCTTTGCATTATAAAGTGGAGAGTAGTGACACAGTTCATAACTGTCTAGATTTTCTAAATATCATGACTGTTTATATAAAATTCAAATAATTGTTTCTCTCACAGAGTACAGTTCAATGGTGACCTGGTTACAGCTTGTCCTGATATTATTGAAGTGGCACTTGGATCAGATGCAGAATTCTTACTTGTAGCCTCTGATGGTGTATGGGACTATATGAGCAGGTGCATCATTAAGAGATCATTGTCCATATGAATAAGATATTTCCTTCCGTAACGTTTTTTCCTGAATGCATGTTTTCTTTCAAAGTTGGTCAGAAATCATTAAGAGAGAATTGTTCATATGGTAAAGGAATTTCCTTTGCTAGGATTTTTCAGTATGCATGTTTTCTTTCAAAGCTAATCAGAAACAACTTCATTTGGCCTCTTGTCTCAACCTTGCTACTTTTTCTAGGTGTCATGCATGCTCAACCATCATGTATAACTATATGTTTCTTAAATGGGAATGTAATGTTAACCAAGCATGCTTTTTGCTTATTTTCAGCTCTGAAGCTGTATCCTTTGTAAGAAATCAGCTTCGTGAACATGGTAATGTTCAGGTGTGCAATCTGCCTTGCCTTAGTTCAATATCTTCTCTTGTGGTATAATATGTTGGTTGTAAGACTTTTATTGTCTTCTTATCTCAGGTAGCATGTGATGCACTGGCACAGATGGCTCTGGTAATCACCTTCATGCATTTCTTCGGTTCCTTACAAAAAACGTTTACCAAATAAGTTTACTCAATGTTAGTTTAGCAGCTCTTCTAAAATTCACATCTATTTTACATGTATCGTAGGACCGGCGCTCCGAAGATAACATCAGTGTAGTTGTTGCTGACTTAGGGTAATTTCTTACTCCATTCCAGTTGATTCCTTAAGTTGTCATATCAATTTCTTGTCTACTTCTCCAGTGTATTCAATTAGAAACTATGATGTACGGACACGGATACGACAAGAAATGGGAAAGCGGCAATCCTCAAAAGCATAGGAAATGGAAATGGGGACATGGCGAGGAAAACAAATATATATATATATATATATATATATATATATATATATATATATATATATATATATGAAAAACCCAATGATATATGAGCAGATAAAAACATTAACATGACGACAAAATAACGAAACAAAAGCTTAGAAACAAACATTTTAAGTTTTACAAAACATAGAATTAAACAAATTTAATCTTACAATCCCAAATAAACGTACTTAGTTTCAAAACTGAAGAACGAACCATCCATTTTGCAGATCAACAACAATCGAATAACATAATTAACCAAGGAAAACAATAATAAAAATTTGTAAATCAGAAAAATTGTTTCCATTGGAATAACACACTTATCATTCAACAAAAAGATTATATAGTAAATCAGTAATCAAAGGTTCAAAATCAATTTATGAAATCATAATAAGAATGGAGAGAAGAGTCACCCGGCGGAACAAAAACATTTCAACATTAGAACCGAAGAAGAAAGAATAAGATCGGTGTTCTGCCGTATTCCCGTCCGACAAGGCATGAAACGGGACACTCCGCCTTCTAGAGGTGTACGTCCATCATAGATTAGAAAACTAACAACTCTCTTATTGAATTACGCAAAGAGGTATTAGTATTAATGATTGCAGGATGTTACATGGAAAATGGTGCTTCTTATTTTTTTTTAACCCTATTGTCGACCAAGCAATTTCTGACAGTGTTTGTCATTGGTTTGTGCAGATTGACAGATTGGAAAAACTTGCCAGCGGAGAAACAAAATATGTTGTTGGAACTGGGGCAAGCTTTTGCTACAATTGGTATTGTTTCTGTCGGAATCTGGATTTTTTCACTACTTTCTGTATAGAATTGGCAACTGTATAAGCAGCAGTATAGAGTAACTTGTTTTGAGTGTTTAATGTATATAGTTTTGTACATGTACATTTTCACAGTTTTAGGTACCAGTTTACCACTGCTATTAAAGCTTGAAATACAACCTTTCTAATGCTGTGACTCTGTGAGTATACAGTTGACTCTGAAATATGCCAATAGTTGAAATACACTATATTTGTATGCTAAAATCCAAAATTGGGTTGTACTTGGTGCACACGGGAATTGTTGTATCTTGTTGCCGCAGAAGAAAATCTTCTAAGAAGCCTACTGAAAATATAGAACCAAGCATGTGTTTTGCTATGAAACAACAGTAGTACCAAACATGTGTTTTGTCAAGCAAAAACTTATACAATCTACTTATTGCCTATTTAAGTTTCCATATTGTGTACAGAAATGGATAAAAAGGAATGAGAGTGGAAATATGATGCCTTAGTCCATTTGACAGTTGATCTAAATGTAGCTTATCCTTCAGTGAAGCTGAAATGGTATATTATTCTCGTACACTACTGACAATACAAGCCTGGTTGATACAAATATAAAATGGTACATATTGCCGCCTTTTGGGATTAAACTAGGTTTAGGGAAATTTGAATTACAATGCATGGTTTGCCATATATGTTCTCTGAATGCTAGTTTCTCCATAGATAAACTTTATAAATGGCTATTATCTTTCTCTCTAGTCTGAAGAGCTAATAACAGAGTCTCTTCACACGAACCAAAATTCTCTAGAGACAGCGAAAACAGACCTCAAGCAAGTGGGAGAATCAGTATTTACTGCATACTACTATAATGATCCTTTCAAAGAATACATTTGATTGTAGACTCTTAGGGGTTCCTACCACCCCCTCTTCTAGGGTTGTGCTTAGGGTTTGGCCCTGCATAGTCATAATCAAGCTGCACTATCTCCTCCAAAACTTTCCTTGACTTCATCATCCTTGCACTATCCTGTTTGTGAATGAAAAATTGGAAATGTTAGATTACCTCTCTGTTTTCCATGGACAGTGCAGCAAAAACTTACCGAATAAGAGTAAAAAACCTCTAGGCGATCCATGGGGTCATTTCCATGGCTGAATACTTGAACGATGCCTGAAAAAAGAAAGAAGTGTAAACTAGTAGAGTTTGTGTAGATTACATAGAGGTATTGCTGATTATTAGAGTTCATGACCTTACTTGATTGTGCAGAGACGAGAACAAAGACAGAAAACAGCAGAAAAGCTTTATTCCAAGGCATGGTTTAGTTACTTAGTGTTTGTTATCTTATAATGTGGTTTGCTTGCAGGAATTGAGAATGCTTTATACATACATATATATATACTGGTAAGATGAAAGCTAAATTAAACAGATGTCTGTAGTGTTGCTATAGTTATGTTGCATTTGCAGTACTGTGG
The DNA here is from genome assembly GCA_002319775.1 of Fagopyrum tataricum. Lineage (NCBI taxonomy): Eukaryota > Viridiplantae > Streptophyta > Magnoliopsida > Caryophyllales > Polygonaceae > Fagopyrum > Fagopyrum tataricum. Next base: position 46,750,576 of record CM008281.1, read on the forward strand.
TGCGCAAGTATATGGATTGATTTGAGTGGTAGGGCTTAGTTATGATAGCGAATAGCATAGTCCCTTGACATTGTCTTATAGAACATCTTTCTAAGAGATTTTGCATAATAGCTATGTACTGTTGTACTGACTGAAAATGGAAGTCACTTATCTAGCATGATATCATTCTCTATATATCAAAATTATACGCTCCAAATTCATGCATAAAATATGAATATGAGAGTCAAACTTTATCTTTGTCACAAAGTTCATCATAATGCACCCACTATACATCACCTACACATATGAATGATGACGAAGATGCACAATTCCACCATCTAAGCCTTGGAGTCAACTTATGCTCTCAATTCTAGTCAAGCATCTCTTTTAACCATTCTCAGTATCCTTCTTTACTATGTATAGTGATAGGATCTTGTTTTGGGTTTTCTATAGTTGGTTCTTTTCGGTTACCCGGTCTCTTCGGTATCCGATTATTCCACCCAGTTTTGGTTGGCAAGAGCTTCTTCCCTTAAAAAGTGTTTGTTTAAAATGTATCAGTCTATCAGAGATGCGGGTGTGATCTATATATAATCAAATTCCAAAGAGGGAGACAAACGTGGGGTGCAGCCAACTTAGAGCATTAAGTAACAAGAAAAATAGTACCACTCATCTTATTTTAAAAATTGAAGAGGGTTGAATCTGTATTGTGGACACTGTACGCTAATCATGGCGCGACTATTATATATAAAATTAGTTTAGAGGTTGATTAAGACAGAAAAAGGATAGATTATGAATTGTCGGATCAACAAATTCATAATCATGCCAGTCAAACCGTAAATTATAATAACCTTAAATCGTGAGTTTGAACCGAACTGTTATAGTTTGGTCCAATACGGTCAAGACTGTGTAAGAATAGAAGTGCCTTGATCCATTTGAGCTTGCAGTGATAGAAGCCATGACCATATATATGGATAGATTGTTTCCCATGAGATCGAAGACTCGCCAATAAATTGAAAAAACATCGTCATTGAGGGACGAATTAGAGGATAAGATGTATAATTAGAGTCACAAAATGCATTTAATTGACAATAACTTGCACATGAGTATAACTTGCCCGGGGTTGTTTTTGAGTTAACACAGGACCTGTAACACATAGCTTAGATCCGGTCTTATTCTTGTGTGAGGCAAGACAAGATCCCAGTTCGTCCCATAGGCGGCGGAGACATCCGTCCGTAATATGTAGTCATGCTTTGTTTTTGTTGAGAACACCGGGCGATTTCGGACATAGTTTGAGTGTACCAGGGCCATTCCCCACTAAAAAAACATTGCTCTATTTCAACCCATAGATCACGAATGGTTTCAAAATATGAAATAGTCAAGCGAAGGGATGAATCTATATCTATTGTTTGAAAAATCCAACCAATGAGCATGAAGTTAATTGTTTGCCAACGGTTATGATCAGAAGACGTCGCGTCGGGTTCCATGATGGTTCCTCAATCAAACCGAGTGTCCGCTTAGCACATAAAGCATTTTATGGAGGCATGTGTGATCAAATCGTGTAGATGAATTTTGAGGATCGATATTTGATTGATACCATGTAAGAGTACCATGTAATAATCTCTAAATAAGGTACCATGTAAGAGTATATTGTTTGTTTATGCTAAAAATGGATGTTATTATCATTATTTTCTGGATATACATAATATTAAGATCTCACTATCCTGAAGAGGTTGCAAAATATGTACACTAGGGAAAGAATAGAAAAACACACACACAATATCTAAAAGCAATACCTTTATACTAACAATCCTAATGGAGCGGTATTACCAAACCGCCATTGGTTCATCAACCGATCTAAATTTATAATTTAAAACTTTATATGTTTTGTTGGACAAATTTTAAGTTTAGGACTTGGTTTGACTAAACCAATTTATATGCTTAAATTTGTATTCACATTTTTTTTTTTGACATTACTGCCTTGACCAAGAACGGACCATAAAGCTTGGAACTTTGATTATAGGCAAGGCCGATTTTACGGTCAGGTCAGTTTGATATAGAATAGGTTTGATGCATATGTTGGTAAAGAGTTAAGATTTGATAGGTTATTAAATTAACACGGGGTTGCATAATTAGGCACACCTTGGGCCAGATTATATATGCAGTTGAAATGGAGGAAGGAAAAGACATTTGTAAATAACAATGTGGGATTTAAGGTTCATAATGTGATTCCTTTGAAATTTCTTAACCTTGAAAAAATAAGGTTCAAAGAAACAAATATGCTAATTTCACAATCTTGGAAGACATCTGTTTTGTTTTTTTTCATCGTCAAAACTTGGCTCCTTAAAAAGAAATTTATAATCTGACAAACTCTATAAATATATAAAATATAATTTATCTTACTTTTATTTTTGAATGAGAAACAGGTTCTTGAGGGCTGTGTGAGACAGGACTCTGTTCTGAGTATTCGTCAATCAGAGGGGTGCGTTGCATATGCCCTTAGCTTGTCAATGTCTTGCAATTCTTATCACTCCTCACAATTGACATTCAGTGGTTCTGGGGTTCATTATGTGATGCACATGCATATACAGCAAAATAGCACCAATTGCCTCTTTGGTGGGTACTGTATGTTCTAGAATCAGAATAAATGCCATGCCCAATTCCAAGCTTGTACGTACGTACGTTAGGTAGATGATCGAGTTCTAATACCCAGAGAATCATGAGTGGAGTAAGCATGCAAAGCAGTATGCATGTGAAGTTGTGAACAGGAAGTGCACTTGATTATGTTATACAGCAAAAGCAGCTATAGCTCTTCAGTATTGGCAAAAGCCAAGACTAGGGCTTTCCATTGTTTCCTCTAAAAGGCCAAAATAGCTCTTGGCAATATACAAAGCCAAGTACTATTTGTATATGTTTTCCACACAAGGAGTCCCACCTGTTTGCTCCCAGAATACTAACCAAATCGAATCCTTAGATCAACAAACAAACATTGCAAACCAAACACTCTATTACAGTGTTTGCTCCCAGAATACTAAAACTGATTCCTATGAAACTTAGGTTTGGAGTGTTTGACATCTACTCAGCAATGTAAAATATAATTTGACAGCACAGGCACAAGTTGTGTACAAAAAAGCACTTAAAAGTTGACATCAAACTCACTTTCACAATGCATGTGTAAATAATAATGTTGACCACTCGATTCAAAACAAAATAAGACTGACATGCGGCCAGATGAGAATGAGAATGCCTACAATAAACCTTAAAAGTACAACCCCGACTAAAACTAGACCAAAAAGGTAAAAATATAGATGAAAAAAAATAGAGAAGCTCTTTTACAGTCAAGTGTGAATGCCCATTAAACCACGAGGGAGGACACATGCACACAACCAGGCAAATTTGTGCCGTACCTGTAACCATAAATTTTAGAATATAAACAATGGAGACCCGACCGCCAAGACGTACCTTCCCAAATCATTTAGGTGCAGAGTTATCCCACCCGAATCCACAAGAGCGGACTGTTGACTAGACCCGTGGTGCTGACTCATGAGTTGACGACAGCCTCAAGAGACTTGACAACTTCAGTTGTCTGACAAGGAATGACTTGACACATGGTGTATGCAACCCCAAATGATGGATCCGACTTGACTCAACCAAAATGCATGCATAGACTTCTCACACACAAAGATTAAACTGAGATCACTCGACTGATGGCCAACTTGGCCCACTCAGCAGATTCTTTTATCATATGGTCATCAGAAGACAAACATTCATTTAAGAAGTCCTTGCTTGACAAAGATTGTTGAATTAATGAACCTGCATTAGAACCGAGTGTATCTGCTAGATCTCCAAGCACTCCAATTGCAGTTTTCATCACCACATCATCCCTAAACAGTAGAAATGGAATGTCAGGACTAAAGCAGAATATACAATTTATTTTACTGAAAGCAAACCATTTTTTTATGGGAACTTACATGTCTTTCTCCAAGTATATGCTATCCAGGAACCGAAGAATGTGAATAGCATATGGAACCAAGAGCTGTGTTTTAGGAGAATTCTTGAATCCTTGTAAAATCCCAGAATATGCTTCCAAAATACCGTTTCTCAAGAGATTGGTATACTCTGCCATCTCATCATCAGCGTCGACTGCGTGTGCTGACAACTCAGCAGCACTCTGTAGCATTGGCATCACATACATCAGGTACTTCTCAAAGTTGTCTCCTATTGCCATTGCAACATCCCCAAAGCACGAAAATATAGGGGGCTTCACTGATCGATGTAATTGGTTGCTTGTCAAATCTTTAAGGAGTTGGGTCATGATACCATCACAGTATGGCAATATTTTATCCTCGATTGCCCTCGTTATATCCCCCACAACACCTATTGTCACAGCACAAACTTGATACTCCTCAAAATTTTGAAGACCCATTTCCATATACTTGTAAAAATCGGGCATATATTTTGCAAAATCTGGACCTGTAGAATATGCAAGTGCTCCAATTGCAAGCATTGCTTCTTCATGAACTGTGGCATTCTTACATGCTAAGACCCTCAGGAAAAGTCCCATTATTTGATCAGCATGCTGCAGAAACATGTACTTTGTTGGTTCTTTTGATCCTAACTTTTGAATAATCACTTGTAAGCAGCCACAAAGAAGACCCTGTAATTCAGACTGCCTCTCTCTCTCATCAGATGAGAGCTTTTGTGCGTCGAGTGTTTGGTGAAGCTCCATCATAATGACAGGAACAAGCTGCAACACTAGAGGAATTGTGTCATCAGTAGAATATCTGACCACTTCGTTTAGAGTTTCATAAGCAGCAGTTCGGAGTCGCGACTCGCCAGCATCATCTCTGTGTGAAACAGTAAGGAGAGAATGAACAATTTCCTGAAAATAAGGAGTCAAGGGAGAGGATAATCCAGCTTCCTCGAATCCTTGGGCAAGGAAATAGAGAGCACCACACGCTTTTTCTGCAACATTCGGAGCATCTCTCATAGCTTGCAGTAGAACACTAACAATTTGTTGGCAATTGTCCTTGGTAATAATTGGAGTTTCCAGGATTGACCCATGAAGAAATTCGAAAATTCGTCCGAGAGTCCAAGCTGTAGTGTCCTTCACATGGCTGCTTGGGTCATTGGTTAATGCACTAAGCATAAAGTTCAGAGCGACATTAACTATGGACATTAGCTTGTCAGGGGAAGGACCCTCTAATATAGAACCAAAAGCATAAGTAGCTCCCTCCCTCTGCCTCCAGTCAGGTTTTGAAATGTTTTCCTGAATGAATGGAATAACAAGTGGCACAATATCATCACCAACCGTCCGCGCAACCAAACCAAGGCAAGTACCTCCAGACATAGCTAGATTCCATGCCCCTTCATCCTGATCCTGATCTTCCTCTTGTTTCAGGAGAGTTTCCAATAGCATCGGTACAAGAGCACCGAGAGCTTTCTTGATGAAAAAGAAGCAAGGAATATCAGATTCACCTACAAAATCGTATCCATACTCTTCTAGAATATCAATCTCCTCATCACAAATTGAGCTCCAAAACTCAATTGCTTGTAAAGCAACTGTTTCCTCGTCCTCTCTAATAGCCTTTGCTGTAATAGTGAAAATGTCCTGCATATAAGGAGCCAACTTCTCATAATAAGTCGAGGAAATAGCAACCAAGCACTCAAAAGCCGCGTGTCGGATCTTCGTTTCAGGACACAAGGTTGCCTCACAAACAACCCTCATGATATAATCACGCTCCATATCATTGTTAAAGTTAACCTGAGCAAACCCTAAGGCATTATATAATGCAAGGGTGGCTGCCAACCTAACATCATTGTTTGTCTCAGTTGAATTCATACCTTGAATTACAGCAGTAAGAATGTTATTAACTTGATCTTGATCTAGAACCTCGGGGGAGACCTCCTCACACAAGTATCCAAGAGTTTCTAAGTTGGCTTGCTTGACATGAGGGTTAGTGTGGCTAACATTTGACAGCAGAAAAGTTATCAACTCAGGCCAGTGTTTATGTGGCAAATCAATACCTGCAACCTTGGCAATCACCTGTGAAGCAGTAGAGCGGGCATCAAGAATTGGAGAAGATAGAGTCGATAACAGGCATGTCTTGATCTGGTTTTTCACACCCATATCAAGTGATATCCATCTCTGAACAAGCTCAAACTTTCTATGCTGTTCCTTTGCATCCAGGGCATTCTTTAGAATTAGACCAGCTAATCTCCGACTCTCAACTGGCTTCTCTTCATTGGATAGCTCCCCAGAGAGAGAAAGCAGGAAATTAGGAAGGTTATGATCCTGAAACTGTCTCAAACTTTCTTCTGCATGCCTGCGTACTGCTCCATCAACTGATTGTGCACCCAGAAGCACTTGGGTGATCTCGGTCCCCATTATGTATCTGACCGCAAAAACATCACAAGATTAACATAAAGTGTTGTACTCATTTGCTACCAAACAAGAACAGGAAACAAAACTAACCATATTGACTCAATATGGTTTTATAGATGTATATATAAAGGTAAAGGAGAATAAACTTTGTCACTTGCATATTGAATATCAAGCACTTCAATGCCCCCACCCCCACCCCAAAATAGAAACCTCACAAATGGAAACACAACCAAATTGTACTCACTAGGTAAGTGGAGCATAAAGATGCTAACATAACCTCATATATCCACCAACCTAAAGCAAAACAGCCCAAACAAGTAGCGGGAAAAAGGATAGAGACTAATGAAGTACGGAAGTGTGTCATCGGATATAGTAAACAAGTGATAACAAAGCCAATCTTGACATAAATTAGCAGAAACAATTTTACCTGAATCAGAACTCCAAACCATAAAAGCCAATCCACCACCAAAAATGATCCAGTTCGAGCACTAACGAAAACAAACAGTTCACGGATCGCGGAAAGGCTAACCGAATTGATCAACCCAAACTCTAAAATTTTAAAAACAAAACCAGCTAAGGAAAACACAATTAAAAAAATCTAAATGCAAATCAGATTTGATCAAACACTGTTGAATCAATTAAACCGATTAATATCAAGTTCCACAAAAGGAAAAAGGGAAATTGAAGAATTGAGGTCCAAGGCGGCAAAATTACCTGCAAATTCACAAAATAGCGCAGATGAAAACGACAAGGGGTGAAACCTGGGATCGGGAAAGTAGAGAAACCGGGGAGTTTGAAACCCTACGAGAGAGGGGTGGGAGGAGAGAGGGGGAGAATGGGGGGGTGTAAAGCTCAACTGAAAATACTAAAGCTTTACATCAACAAAAACATTTGCAATTAAACTTTTTTCCCTTTTTGGCAAAAGAATTATTTCTCCTGTGATGGAAAGCTGACGCCTGACCGTTCGATGTGGTTCCAAACTACCATTTAGCTTATCGAAGGGCTCTAATTTTACAAGGGAAAATTTATGGAATTAGTATAAGTTTTGGGACAGTTGTGGAATATGACGAGCACTCTTCAAGTTGCTCAACATTAGGATATTTTTAATAAATATAAGAGAAAACTACATTAAACCACCCTTAAATAAATACTTATGTGCAATTAACCACCCTTAATAAAAAAACCTGCAGTAAACCACCCTTAATGTTAAACTGTTTGTATTTAACCACCCACACTTAACATCTGTTAATTCTACGTTAAGTGGATAAGAAAGAAGGATATATACCAATTATTTTCTAAATAAGCCAAAATCACAACTTCCTTCCATAGGATATTTCTCCCCTAATCTGCAAGCAATGTAACCGAAAACACTACTGCTTTTTTTAAGTTTACACCTTGCAAAGAAGGCTAAAGATCAAAACCTACAGAGAAGGCTAAACATCAAAACCTGCATTAAATCATACATGATTTTGATTCTATTCCTACACCAGCGGTATGATTTTCTTTCTTCACAATTGTGTATTTCAAGTTGCGTAACTTCGATCCCTTTTTCTTGATTATTGCAGCCATAGTTGCCGGTTCTCATACACCATCAACACTCGCTTGTTGGAGGTGAATTCTGGATAAACATCTCGTTGGAGGAGAGCACCAAATATTGTATCATCTCCTTCTAATCTGTTCAGAAATAAGGTAAACTAAAATCAGGATTTTTCTAGCCAAATAAATTAGAGAAATTTGGGTGAAAAATGATATATTCAACTTTTTTCTAGTTCACATGGAAGACCACAAATGTCTGTCTTCCTAATTTAAACTTTTATCATGCATGTGCAGGTAGTAGTATGAGTATTACATTGAGATTCCAACATAGTGGTCAGTTTGAGATTAAATCTGACCGAATGCGATATATCAACGGATTGGTGCATATTAAAAATGATGTTGATCCAGATAGGCTTTCTAAGCTTGATTTAGAAGATTATATGAATAATGAAGTTGGAGTAGATAACATTAAAGAGCTTTGGTACCTCGAAGTGGGAAAAAGTATCAACAACGGTTTGAAACAACTTTTAGTTGATAATGATATAATGACCATGGTAAATTCAGTTGGACGTGATAGAGTTGCTCATGTATATGTTGTTAAAGACAATGATCTCAGTCCATCCATTATAAGGAGGTCAACATATATTCTCAAAGCCTGTTCATCACAATTTCAAGCATCTCACAACCAATCGTGCCAAATTTCTGAGATTGATGATGACAACTTATTGGATAATGATATAGTTATGGGTTCAGATTCTTCTTCTTCTGATGGTGATTTTAGTTTCAAGGATAGTGAAGATGAAGATGGTGATATATTTACAGAGTTTGTAGAAAACATTGCAGTTGATAATACTTTCAAAGTTGTTGTACACAAAGGGAAAGACGATGAAGTTGCTCTTGATGTAGTTCTTAGTGATTATGATTGTTTAAGAAGTGGTAGTGATTCGGATTAAAGGAAAACACCAAGGTAATCTAACCTAGTAATGTATTACAAATGAAATATTTGTTTGTATTAATACATTTTTTTTATTTGGATAGGTACCTTGAGTTTAACCCACATGTGGACTTCATGAAACCTATCGTCTTTAAGAATGGTATGGTGTTTGGTTCAAATGATATCTTCAGAAGGGCTTTGAGACAATTTGCAATCGGAAAAAAAAACGTGACTACTATTATTTGCACAATGACAAGCTTAAGGTGTCAGCTTATTGTAAGTATAAGTGTGAATGTAATATGAAACATGGGAGGAAAAAATGTGAGTGTAAGGAGAGTTTATGTGATTTTAAGGCTTGCGCAAGAAGAATAGGAGTAGATGGTAGCTTTCAATTAAAAAGCTTTAATCTTGAGCACAAATGTGGATGGCGCATGCAAAATAAGAAGGTGACATCAGTTTGGTTGGCTGAGAAATATTTGGAGAATTATAGAGATGATCCGCGTTGGCGTTTGAAAGCTTTTTAAGAATGCAGTAGCAAGATACCATGATGTAGAGATCGCTTTTACTCAAGCATGCAGAGCTAGAATACGAGCATATATCATGTGTCAAGGTGATGCTAGTTCACAATATGGAAAGGTCTGGAACTATGCTGCAACCATCATAAAATGGAATCCCGGTAGCTCAGCATATGTGAAGGTCAATTTAGATTATCCAGAGAGACCTATCTTTCAAAGATTATACATTTGTTTGGATGCATGTAAGAAAGGCTTCCTAGAGGGATGTAGGCCGATTCTTGGCTTAGATGGATGCCATTTGAAAGGGGCATATACTGGACAAATTCTTTCTGCCGTTGGAAAGGATGGAAATGACAATATATTCCCTGTAGCATATGCAGTGGTTGAAGCTGAGAGGAAGGAAACTTGGATTTGGTTCTTAGAAAATCTAATGAGAGATTTAGACCATGCAAATATTACCTTCATGTCAGATAGACAAAAGGTAACTTATTCTTTTAGTTTGAAATTAGTTTATAAAGTATTTGTATTTGACTTAGATTATATTTTGTATGTTTACAGGGACTACTTGAAGCATTGCATTATGTAGTACCCTTGGCTGAGACAAGAGTTTGTGTAAGACATTTACATAACAATTTTAAAGTCAAATGGGGTGGAAAAGCATATAAGGATGCATTGTGGGCTGCAGCTAGGGCAACTACTAAGTATGATTTCGATGTTGCAATGAATTTCATTAAAAGCTTAGAAGAAGGGGCGTTCTCCTATTTAATGAAAGCTGAACCAAGAACATGGTCTAACCATGCGTTTAAGCATGATTGCAAGTCAGACATGTTGTTGAACAATGTGTGTGAGAGCTTTAACAGTTTTATATTAGAAGCTAGAGAGCTGCCTATATTGACCATTTGCGAGTGGATTAGAAGAAAATTGATGAAGCGTTTTGTGTTGAAGAAGGAAGGGATGAAGAATGTTACTTCCTTTATAACTCCTAAAGCATTAAAAAGGATGGAGTCTCTACAAAAAAACAGCTTCAGTATGTGCAAAGTGGAGTGGGCTGGAGATCAAAGATATGAAGTTGATCATTTCGATCGCAGGTATGTGGTTGACTTGAGTCTAAGAAGGTGTGGCTGTGTTAAATGGGATTTAACTGGGATTCCATGTGTCCATGCAATAGCCTGCATCTCGCTGAGAAGTTTTAAGTTGGAGGATTACGTTGACAAATATTATACAAAAGAAACTTACTTGAAGGCATATGGACAAATTGTTCAACCATTATCCGGAGAGATTGAATGGGAACAAATTGACATACCACCTCCACATCCACCTCAGTTTATCATTCAACCTGGAAGACCAAAAAAGGCTAGGAGGCGTGAACAAGGAGAAGAGGCGCCTAAAAAGCAACAAAGATATAGAGTTGGGAAGAACAAGTGTTCCCGTGTGGTGTAGAAGGACATACAAGACCAAAGTGCGTTAATCCTCCCAAGTCACAAGAAGCACCCAAAGCCAAAAACGTAGGAGGGAGACCAAAAAAAGGAAACACCATCAAAACTACTTCACAAACTAAAAATAGAAAGGTATGAAAAGATTATTGTGCCGTATAATTTTAGTAGTTCATGTGCTTAAGTTATACTTCTGCAGTCTGAAGGTCTTTTATATGTATTAGGTTGCTTCAAGCTCTCAAGTCTCAACATACTGATGTTACGAAAAATGCTGATTGTGATGCTCCACACAGACATGACACTAGTATATGATGATTTCTTACAATTAGTTCCAATATATTGAAATATGTTGTACTCCTTCATTTGTCTTTTTTAATACTTGACTTATTATAATGTTTGTTGAATGCAATTTAAGTTTTTAGTCCAACCACAATTTTGTTTCTAGTCTCACCATTTTTATTCTTTGAATAACTAATTTATCAATGGACCAAAAGTGTTAGAAGTACATGAGATATTATCATAGAAACAGGGTAATACTTGTTGCTTTTTTATTTCGTCCTATTTGATAACTTGAACCCTATTTAAATAAATAAACTAGCTAACCAAAGGATATGAAAACAAACTTGGTCATTTTCCGAATTAGACATGTTGCCATCCATTATCATGCTACTCGTTCAACCGTCTTGTTTTGGCTGGTGGAGATGCCAACTTTTGTTGTGCTTAAAGCATAAATTATTGCATCGAAAAATAATTAAAAAGGTTTATTAGGTTGTTGCATTATTGACTAGGCTGAACAAAATACATTTAGACATGATTCTGTTGTTTATTGATAATTCAAGTCAATCCACAAGGCATAACATAATAACACCAAGGCATGATTTCAATAAGTCTAATTATGACTAGAGTTGGTTGAATTATTAAAAGGTTGGTTAAGATTATGATAAACTATGACTACTTCAAGTTTTAACAGGACAGTAAAAATTCAGTCAAGATATCATTTCAGCTAGTCTAGTTATGGCCAAATAAATTGTCCATGTAGAAGGAAAATCTAAGGAATAATAACTCTCAAAATGAATATCCAACAACAAAATCAACAATTAGCACTTTGAGAAAGAAAAATCAAAGTCGAATTGAATCTTCAGTTCAAACACAAATAATTGATAACACTAATAAAACATTCTGAAATCACTTTTATATGTACATACATCGATCAAAGTCGAAATTGAATCTTCATTCGAAGTTAGCACTTTAACATTACGGTGATTCCGATCTCCGATGATCCATCTCATAGAGCAGCTGGGACTTCTCCACTTGAAGACCTCGTCGTCAAAACCCTTCATTTATTTGCTGGTGTGTGAAGTGAATAATGGAGATGTGTTGTAACTTTACTCTTTCTTCTTCTTTTTTGCTTTTTCTCTTTGTCCCTTTTGCTTTTTATATTTCTTCTTTTTCTATTTTATTTTAATTACTACCACTAACGTACATATGTTTTTTTTTTCTCTTTCTTAATACAATCTTATATCTTCCTTTTTTTTTCTTTTTTTTCCTTCTATAGTTAACGTTTGTTTAACGGAAGTTAAAGGTGGGTGGTTAAATGCAAACAGTTTAATATTGTGGGTGGTTTACTGCAGGTTTTTTTTTTTTATTAAGGGTGGTTAATTGTAGATAAGTATACATTAAAGGTGGTTCTATGCAGTTTTCTCTAAATATAAATAGAATGAGAACAAATCATAAATATGGTGGAAACAAATCCTGCAAATCTCGATCTTGTTGTCATGTCTCAATTCTGACGGAAATTCTCAATCCCGACGGAACTTCATTATAAAAATAACAATCAAGTCCACCGAATAAATATCCGAGACATGATATACTACTATATGGCCATAACTGCTTTATCCCGCTAGAGGTGTCCCGTCCCGTTTATATAATATCAAAACACTTTAAATAATTTTAAAATCATTATAAAACTCAAATCACATCAATTGAAAAATAACATTTTAACCGTTTCATTTGAATTTTGTGGAATAAAGTTGTATTTTCAAAGCAACTGTTTTCAAACCAATTGTTTTAAAACTAGAAAATAATATCACCGGAAATTGACCATTCGTTTATCATCTACTAAGATATTTAAAAATGATATATATATATATATTTGCTGAATGAAGTTGTATTTTTAAATTAATTTAGTAATATATAGTTATTTGACTTAAAATCAAAATTTTAAAATTCGAATTTTTTAATAGTGAAATTTTAAAAATCAATCGGATAAAAATTAAAATTGTTGGTGAATATTTATACCTCTAAAAATAGATAATTTTAAAACTGAAAATCACAAAATATGAAAAAAGTAATCCATAAAATCAAAATTTAATAAGAGTGAAATTTTAAGAAATCATATTGGATAAAAATCAAAATTGTTAGTGTATATTTATACCCTTAAAAATAGATAACTATAAAAAAAAAAAATTAAAATCAAAAATCACAAAATATGAAATACGTAAATTATAAAAATTAAAATTTTAAATTTCGGATTTTATAATAAATTTTTACAAAAATCACCAAATCTTAGTTTTTATTTTTAGTGAAAATTTCAATTTGAATTTTATTAGAGTGAAAATTAAAATATTAAATTTTGTACGTATTTAAACCTAAAATAGTAATATTTTAAAAAATAATTTTATTTAAACTAAAATAAATTCATAGAATGACAATCTAGTAATATATGAGAATTTAACCTTAATATTCAATTCTGAAATGTCACGTAAATCATTTATTCACTGATTTGGTTTGTTAAGAAATCAGTTTTAATGATTAAAATTAATTTGTTTTAAATTTGTTTTAAAATTACACAAAATCTGTTGGTTTTAAATTTAAAAATCAATTATATATAAGGGGAGTGACAGTTTAGTATTATATGGTTATTTGACTTTAAAATTGAAATAGTAATTTATTCTAAGAAAACAACTTGCCTTATCGAGTGAAGTGAATCGAATAAATCTGAAGAATTAATCTGTGTTAGAATAATACAATAAACCGGATCAATCCTCTTTTATTTCCACCCTCAGGCCAACTGTTATTTGTTTCATTCCTTGGACAAATTTAATTATTTTCACTCCGGCTCAATCTTTCCTTCCTCCCTCCTACCTTCAACTTCTTACCTTGACCGGAGTTACAAGAGTCTTTATGACGACAATGAAGACGGAGCATTGAAAAAACCTTGATGCCGGAAACCATTGAAGAGTTAGAATACATAATGACAACCGTTACTCCACGTTATTATGGACATGAATGCCGTCATAATGACGACTGCTACTCCATGTTATTATGGTCATGAATGCCGCCATAATGACGACCGTTACTCCACGGTATTATTACCATGAATACCGTCACATAAGAATCTATATAAATCTCCAAAAAAAAATAAGCTCCCACCCTTTTCCTTCACTTATTTCCCCTTGTGTCCTTTTTAAACAACTCTACTGTTAATCTCTTGTAGAACCGTAGAAAACGAGGCTACCGGTTAGCCATCAAATCCCGGTCGCCGCCGCATCGATGCCGCTTGATGCCATCTAGTGTCATTCACCGCTGGCAACTTAATTCCGTTTCCGGTTAGATCCGAAACCCGTTTTTAATCTTGTTAATTTTAATTTCCGTTAATTTAAATTTCCGTTAATATTTAATCATGGGTTATACTTATTTAATTAATTATTTATTGATAATTTAGTTATTAATTTAGTGAATGATATTAAGTTAAGTACTGAACCGTTGAGAATCTTGAGATGAATGTTAATGCAGAGCTAGTTGGAAGGACCGGAATGTTGAAATTAAAGATTTTGAGAAATGTTATGATAGTGAAATTGGAATGAGAACTATTAGTAGTTAAGTGGATCGGTAAAGTTAGACTAAATATGGAATTCCGAGATAGCAGATTTTACGGAAACGAATGTGTTGATAATGAGAACTTTGATTGGACGTCTAGGTCCGTAAACCTAAAATGTAGAAAACTTCAAGGTATCGATGCTATATATCATACCCTAATTATTTAGAATGATAAGTGGAACAGTGTTAAGGGTTGATATAGTTCTAAGGGTTCATAAATGTTGATCAAGAAAATCGGATCTTTGATTGGCAAGA